>PVIY010000175.1:0-249147 GCA_004026745.1 Myrmecophaga tridactyla
TGAGCTACTCAGAACAAAGGAGCAAAGTAACTTCACTTGAGGTTGCTGTTGGCATGTACACACATGCTAATCCTTGCCTTACAATGCACTTAGAAGCATGTGGCAAAAAGTGAGTCATCTTTGGCTGTAATTGTCATATGTGGGTTATTTATTTCCCTCCCCATGCTTCCCCACCTGGCTTTGTCTGTAATGGAAAAAAAAACAAACAAACATGTTTTAAATGGCTTAGCTGGAAGTTTTATCTATTTCAAAATGTTTATTCTTATTCTTAGGTGTAGCACCTGCTATTGCTTTATTATTGTTTATGTTACCTAGGATTTTATCAGGGGAGGTAAGACAGAAACTTCTATGAGATAAGATGCGTCTTAGTTTTGGATTATAGACTGCTATGCACCTTAATATTAAAGTCAGATGATAGCTATTGGCAAAGCCTACTTAGAAGAAAAAAAATTTATTACAGATTTGTAGATTCAACATAAAACATAGCTTGTTAACAATATTTAAGAAAAAGAAACTGCATGACTTTAATCTCTGTAAGGGTATTAATAAAATACTTAACAATACTCCAGAGAATAAAACTATGCCAGGTAGCTCCTTTGGATGAAAACAGTTTTGACTGAGAGCTTTTGCTCGTGTTTTGGCTCCTCGGAGCCTTTTTTAAAACTTTATACTCTGTGTAAAACAAAATAAAAATTAAAAAGTAGCTTAATTTTGTATAATTTTTATTTCATTAGATTTTATCATACTTTTGTCCATGTGACAGAGTTGGGTAGAATTTGAGGAATTATTTAATTTTGGCTTGAGGTAAAGTCTATGCAAAATACAATCAATGATTAGTATTTTGGTTTGCTAAAGCAGCCAGAATGCAATACACCAGAAATGGGTTGGCTTTTACCATGGGGATTTATTAGTTTACAAATTTACAGTTCTAAGGCCATGAATATGTTCTAATTTAGGCAGCAATAGGATAATACCTTCTCTGAAGAAAGGCCGATGGCATCCTTTGTCACCTGGGAAGGCAGATGGCGAGCATCTATTGATCCTTCTCTCCTGGGATTTATTGTTTTCAGGTTCTGGCTCTTTCAGTTATTGTGGTTCCTGTTGGTTCTCTGGGAATTTTCTCTCTCTTCAAGCTCACTTGACTTTCTGTCTTTTACCCTTTCATAAAGGACTCTAGTAAAGGATTAAGACCCTCCTTGAATGGGCTCTCAATTGAAATGACCTAATCAAAAGGCTCCATCCACAATAGGTCTGACCCACAAGAATGGATTAAAAGAACATGGCCTTTTCAAGGGTACATGACAGCTTCAAACCAGCACAATTTGTATTGATAAATCAAATAGGTACATAAATACAAAAATGAATTAAGTAAAAATAGATAGTATAAACCAGAATAATTCATTCATTTACTCAATATCTACTATTTAACAGGCATGGTTTTTGACTCTGGTGACAGAGCACTGAACAAAAGAGCCACTTCCTACCTTCAAGAGTTAACAGGGGGCAGGCCACGGTGGCTCAGCAGGTAAGAATGCTTGCCTGCCATGCCAGAGGACCCGGGTTCGATTCCCGATGCCTGCCCATGTAAAAAAAAAAAATAGTTAACAGGGAATTAAGGGAGTGAAACACTAAACAAACTATTATATTATTATATACATGCATGCATGACAGCAGCCAGCAACAGGTGATAAAGAGAAATAAAGCAAGATAACAGAGTGGAGGATATGAGGGGAGGTAGTAGCCAAGGTTATTTCATGAAGATTAGCGAAGGCCTGTGGGAGGAGATGACATTTCAGGGAAGATCAATGAAAAGAGTGAGAAAGCCAGGAAGAAAGAAATTTCCATACAAAGGGAACAGCAAATGCAGATGTGCTGAGAATCCCTGTGCCTGGGATGGTTTGTAGACCAGCAAGGGGCCAGTGAGGCTGGAGAACCACAGAGCCGCATACTTCTTATGCCTTGTGATGGCTAAATTTTTGGTTTTTAACTTGCCTTGGTTATGGTATCCAGTTGTATGATAAAATACTGGCCTCGATGTTGCTGTGAAGAAACGCTATAGATAAGATTAGTATCTATAATCAGTTGAAGTCGAATAAAAATTACTCTGACTATGGTATGTGGGTTTCATGCAGCCTTAAAAGCAAAGAACTGAGGGTTCCAGAAGAAGAAATTCTGTCTCAAAAATATATCATCCTCTCCTGCAGATTTGTCAATATCTCCAGCCTGCCAGGCCTGCCTACAGATGTCAAACTTGCCAGCCCCGACAATCTCATGAGCCATTTCCTTAAAATAAATCTCTAAATATGAATGAAAACATACTCACACACACACGCCCAGTTGGCCCTGATTCTCTGGAGAGCCCTAACTAATACATCCCTCATAATAAAACATATTTATATTTCTGCTGTGAAAAATATGAATGTTCTTATTCAGTAGGACAAACAAGAAACATAAATGATCACGTGTCAGTTTAAGTCAAGTTTTTCCAGCAAAAGAGTAGCAAGAGAACTTTGGATTTTCAGAGGGTTTTTGGACTTCAGCATTTCAGATATGTCACTATGGATCTGCAGTGATAACTGTCATATCTGTTTATAGATTACATATCTATTTATAGAGAAGAGGGAGGAGAAGAATCTCATGAACAGCCAATAGGCCAGAGAGAGAGGCTCGGATTCATTTTTCATGGAGAACAGAGAGTGAGTAAACAGATTTGGTTTTAAAAGACTTAATGTGACTCTTAGTTGGAAAATAGACTGTATTGTTCAAAAAGTGCTAATACCATATAAATCTAAGGTAGCCTTTGAAACCAACTTAATAAAATAATATAAATCTATGAAAAGAACTTTCAGGTCCTCCCTCTCTCAAAGTGGACCTGAAATTTAGGAAACCAGTTAGATTATGTTCTGTAGGTGTGTTTCTGAAGCCCAGACTGAGCTTTTCTCCTCTTTTCTAGAACTAGGAATCATGTTTCTTGGACTGTGCTTTTCACTACACAGTTCAGGATGAATCAATTGCATGTTTGGCAACTGTCGTAGTTTGAAGCTGCTTTGTAGTCCCAGAAAAGGTCATGTTCCTTTAATCCATTCCGCCTATTCCTGTGGCTATAGAGCTATTTTAGGTGGGTCTTTTTTGGTGGGGGTGGGGACATGGTCCAGGAATCGAACCCAGGTCTCCCACATGTCAGGTGAGAATTCTACCACTGAATTACCCTTGCTCACCCTAGGTGAGATTTTTTTATTTTGCATGCTATATGGCAGTGTCACATTTCCTTATTTTTCCCTATCCCATTATTACAGCACCACTTATTGGATTTCTGTTTGTATTGTGTTTGTTTTGCTTGTTTGTTAGTTTTTTAGGAAATGCATACACTGGGAATCAAACTCAGGTCTCCCACATGGCAGGCAAGAATTCTACCACTGAACTGCCCTTGCACCTCCTAGGTGGGACCTCTTCATTGGGTTATTTTGACCCACCTTATTCAAAGTGGGTCTTAGTCCATTTATTGGAGTCCTTTAAATAAGAGAATATAACACATATAGGCGTTAGAGATGAAATTCAGAGAAGCACAAAGAAAAAGACAAAGAAGCTGAGAAAGGAAGCCACAAATGGAGGAACCAGCACCCGAAGCCACGAAACCCAGGAGAGAAGGACCAGCAGACGTCACCACGTACTTGCAGTCTGGATTGCCAGCAGCCTTTCTTCAGACAAGGCATCATCCTGTGGATCCCTTAATTTGGACATTTTCATGGCCTTAGAACTATCTAAGTTACTGAATCCCCATTGTTAAAAGCCAACCCATTTCTGATAGACTACATTGTCAGCTTTGACAAACCAAAAACAGCAACCATTCCATGAAGGATTTCAGAAAGTAGATGAAGCCACGGACTGCCAATTGCAGCATAAAAGCCTTCTGGAACTCCTTCAAGCTGCGCATCTGGTAGGCTCTTATTTTATGTCTATGACAGGAGGGGGCAGTCTGGGTTCATCTCTGGAAGGTATATCTGGCTTTGAGCTCCTGGCAGGGTAATGCTGGATGAATTTTCCCCTATTTACAGCCAGGGCTGGCCTCAGAAGCCACATTAATGCTTGTAGCTAAGGAAGTGTTGCTTTACCCCAGAACGGCAAGGCCAGAGGTCCCTAACCATGAAGACCCACAGGGTAAGCCAAGGAATCGATTTACACAAAACTGGGCCTACGACCAGTCAATTTGTTACCAAAATTAAACCAAAGCAAAGTACACTAACCAAACCAAACAAACGTTCTGCTTTGAACACATAAAATATAAACAGTTTTGGAGTTGGCTTTTTAAACCGTCATTGGGTCATACATGGAGTTTTTCCATCAAATGCAGCCTAAAACCTTATTTTTCACCCCTGCTGAGAGTTCATTCAGCGATTTACGAGTTCAAAAATCAATCCTCTGCATGGTCAGTGGCAATTTTTAATATGCATCTCAGCATTGCATGGTTATTTTATGCATGATTCAAATTTTCCTAGTGAAAATATACTTATATAAACTTAATAATGTGGTTATTTAAAAATAGAAATTTACCTTTCCTAATAATGTCATAAATACTCTATTTTTGATCCAAAATAAAACATCACTAATGTTTAATGAACTGCTTCTGTGTCTATGCAGGAATATGTGTGTTTAGCACTGCTAACTGATTTCACAATTTTTTCTGGCATGTTGGAACTTGGAACATCTTCAAACATGGCCGGTATTTATTTTTGTTTGTTTTTTTTTAATGCTTTTAATTACAAAAACTTTAATAAAGCATTTAAAGTCTTTGAAGCTGGTTCCCCTACATGTGGAAAATATTTGTCAACACACTCATCGTCCAGAATAGATTAAATTCCAATTCCATGTTGTACTACTCTCTCTGTTGGCTGTAGACAACACCTGTAGTAGAGCCATGCTTTGTTTTGTTTTGTTTTGTTTTGTTATCAGCATCACCTATTGAGTCTATTTGCTGATTCAAATCTTCAAAGAGATTAAAGAGTGCAAAAGTACAACTTCTCACAGAAACAGGTAGGGAGGAATACACATAAATATATACAACAATTGGTCATCTTTAAACAAAGGAGACAAAAGTTATGTCAAAGAGCAAAGGCTCATCCACAGGAAAAAGAAAAGTTTTACTGCAATTAAAAATGATCTTGGGTGGGTCACGGTGGCTCACTGGTAGAGTTCTCATCTGCCATGCCAGAGACCCAGATTTGGTTCCCGGTGCCTGCCCATGTGAAAAAAAAAAAAAAGATTTTTATTTTCCATCTCTAAGCCATTTTGAGGGAAGGTATTAAGATACAGACTTCTGTGTTTTTGCAACACTTACTTCGGATTCATCCAAAGAATTGCTGCCACCCTAATACCTTCTTTGGATAAACCCCAACAGTTAGTGTAGAAGGAAATTTCATCAGCTAAGTGCAGATACATTCCCCTACACTGCCGACGTGAAGCTGAAAGTCAGATGGAGAGATCCTGATTGAGAAAGAGAAAAGGGGAGTTGAAATAGCAGAGGAAAGGAAAGAAAAAGAAGAGAGACAAGAGGATAACAGAAAGAAAAAGGAGACAAAGAGAAACGGGAAATATGTAAGGACTAAATGATGCTATTTGAGCGTAGATTAGCAGATCCTAACCAATATGTGGGTCTCCAGGTTTTAGTGAGTGAGCCAGTGCCTCCTCATTTTTTTTTAAGGATAGATTTTGAGTTGGTTTTCTGCCACCCATACAGGAAAAATGTTTTCACACTACTGAGAAAACTTCTACTCTGGATAAAGAAAGTCAGTTCCGCTCACATTCTGTTAAGGTCAGGCATTACTCAGACAATTGTACCCAATGTCTTCCAATTCTGAATTGTGGTCCTTGAATGGAGGTCTACAGGGCAACAGAAGTTGATAAATTACTTAACCTTTAGAATGGGGTCCAAGGAATGATTGCCTAACATGGATACAGTAGAGTACATCTGTAACTATAACATTAGAGAATTTATCAATTCTCCATTGGCTTGAGAATTATTATTTTAAGTCTGTTCTCATTAGCATTATGGTGGGAAGTAATTTCAATCAATACAGGACACTTTCTTAAGATAGAAAACTGAGAAGGCTTATTTTTCCAGTGTATGTTGCAGTTTAAAAAAATATTTTGAAATCATATTTAAAGAGATCGATGCCTTTTGGCCCTCATCCAGAAATGTGCTTGGGCAGCTCAGATTCTAATCTGGAATATTGTCTCCACCTCCATTGGCATCCAGCACCAGTCAAAATTCCAGCATTAGGAGATGTTTTTATTATAGATTTGTTCTGAGATGTCCACATTTCTAGGCTTATTCTCAGACTACAAATCAAACACGGCAAAAGCCAAGGCATCTGGGTTTGGAACTGTGCTGCAGAGGATTGGGCTGAACCTTAGAACCAAGAATTACTCTGGATCACTGAAAGGCTAAACCTCTATCCCGTGGTCTGGAGGGAACCACGTGGCTTATGGGGCACTCAATTCCATGGCCAATGTTTTCCATAGTGAGGAAATCTGCCAATGGTTCAACTGTGACTTATCAAAGAGTAGTTAGTTTCTTCTCTGGCTATAGGAAACCACATGCAAGGTTTTGTTTACTAATGATATGAGCTGGTTCTTGATGAACTTATTTTAGTCATAGATTCAAAATTCTTTCTTTCAGCGTGTATTATATTGATCACCATGAATCTGTTCTTTTTCCATGGATTCCCCTTGTGATATGCCTACTTTAACTCCACTTTTGACAGAAGTATATTTAGAAGCTTCTTGGGCTGATCCAAAAGATCCTATCAGAAGGGTACAAAATATAAACTGTTGAAGCCAAATCCAGATTAACTTCCCTATATTTTGGTTATGGGTAAATGTTCTTCAGTATTATTTTTTTTATAAAAAAATAGTTACAGTTGATTTTTGATCATATGAAGTATATTAGTGATGGTATTCAAAGCATATATGTGTGTGTACAGAATATGTTCTATCTTTGGAAGCTGTAAACTAAACCAGCATTACGTCTGTTTCAGCAGTTCAGCTGGTCTATGTATATCTCAGTTTTGAAAACAAGTGCTGCCCTCATCAGTAGATGGCTTCCCAAACCACTGAGGTATAATTACCCTGAGCAGATGAGGTGAGAGAAAGTGAAAATGAGTGTTCCTGAATATCACACTGGACATGCAAAGAAAGTCTACAGATATAATCACTAGCATTCATAGTAAAAAAAAAAAAGATAAATGAAAGTTCACCCTCTTTCTATTTTTGAGCATTAAGGGTAAAGTTTCCATTTTGCCCTTGACTGATAGACCACATGCTTTGTGTGAATCTACTCAAAACAGAAAATAATCCAAGGTCAGATGAAAAAAATGTTCAGAAAAGAAAGAATGCCCAGAGTGTCAAAGTGATGTATTTTTTGACAAAGGAAGTGGTCACCTCTTAAACAGAAGGCTGTTATTAGATGAAAGACTGCCTGAAACTGAAAGATTGAAGATTGAAAGCAATATTCTTACATCGTGTCCCTTAATATTTTGCCTTCATAAAAACCTGAAGATCCATTTTACTATACATACTGTACCTGCTTAATTTTTTTATTATTGAACAATTATGAGACCCTAAGTATTCTATTTACTAGACAAACTGAATTCTACCACATTTGCTTAATAAAAGATCATAGAGTTAACAGCATGATTTTTATTCTTTCATATTTCTCTCTGCAAAAAGTACCTACCCTAAGAACTATTTTGCCCAATGATGAATTGCTATTGCACTTCCTTTGATAGTGTTCAAAACTATACTTTGCCTAATCTGCATCTATCTACTAAATGGTTTAATTAATCTGGCATTGTGTTTACTGGCTACTTCTAATTAGCAGTTAAATCAATTCAGTTAACAAAAAAAATGTAGGTGTTTACATGAATGCAAATATAATGAGTTCTCAGGGCTCAACTCAAAAACTTATTCCATGCCTTTGATAGTGGATTTCATTAAAGTTTGGTAAAAAAAAATCATAATAATAATAATTAAAAAGAAATTTCCTATTTCTATTCTTTTTTCCTTAATAAATTTGAACATTTGTAATTTACTTACAGGCCTGTCCTTCTGGATACCCTTGAGTTCAGTGGTGAGGAAAGTTGTATGCTTAGAGTAACTGCAAATATCTTCCAGGTTGGTGTCCTGTGTACTTCAGCTAAGACAATACATGCAGGTGAGGTACAGGATTGGCTCTTTCAGAGCTGACTGCAATTGGGTTTTCCTTGGCACGTTCCCCTAGGGCAACATCAAAGCAGAAGTTCCACGACTTTCCCCTAGATGGTGATGTGACAGAAAACTACAATACTGATTTAGTTGGGAAAAAAATCTAATGGTCCGTGGTCTACTGATGTTCTATTGTAATTGACAATAGTCACTTACAAACAATTGTGCATCACTTTTCTTATCAACTGTTTCTAAGTTTTCTAAAATAAGTTTTCTAATTCCTGGAACATTTAATTCAGTTTGGAGGCTGTCATTCAACTAAAAAAGAAAAAAAAAAGCTTCAGGAAGGAGACCACATTTCAGAAGAAAGGGCTTTACTTGACTTGAAATTTAAAATATCCCTACAATTTTAAGGAACCATGGCAGCTGGTTCCTCTGGCTATGGAGTATAGTCAAGGGAAATGGAAAACAGATCTAGGATGTGGACAAACTTAAAGACTGAAAATTGAAAATATGAGTAGTAAAATCCTAAAAATACATATTTTCCTCAAAGGTAAATTTTACAGCTTGCATGTTTTGGATGATTACTTTGGTTCTTCAAATCACTTTACACTTTACGTGTCTTGGCATTCACTTATTACAATGGTTAGAGGTATTTTAGCAACAACTTATTTCTCAGGAATCACTGACTACAGGCCTCTTCAGTGTCCTCACTGTTTGCATGAACCCAAGACAGTTGGGCTTTCTTATCAGGCTTTAAGACTCCTGTCTAAGGAGAAAAGAGCACTCAAGGAAGTCATTTATTTATTTGAATAAAAGCCCTTTTCATACTCTCTAATTGTTAACACCTTTTGGAACGTAATTTGAGAAATCCTGCATCACACAGTACAGTTGGGTTAATTGCCTCTTACCAAAGAACACCTGCAGAGCCCAGTCAAGTTAGGGATTAATTGTGATGTGGAACAAGTGGGACCTGGAAACTATGGCAGGAACCATTTCAGCTAATGATTCTGGTGATGATAACCTCAAGAATCTGATTCACAGACCCAGGGAACTCTGAAAACAAGGTTTATGTACATTGCAACCATAGAGAAAGTGAAACATTTGGCTAGCCATCAATAGATGCTGGAGTGTTTAGAAAATTCTGTTTGACAATGGATTTATCATGAAATCCAAGTCAAGGACTGCGAATGTATGCCATAGGCGTTTCTTCAGTCCCTCTCTCTTGCCTGTAATTGCCCTTTTCTGAATACTGGAATCAGCCAAGGGATGTTTGATGCTGGATTATTATTACAATGATCAATTTTATTTTTCAAAAAGCTTTCTTAAGTAGATGTCTGAAAACTTAAATCTTATAAATAGCATTGATCATATCTTCATGTCCTTTTCATTTTGGGGGCACTATAGAGAAATACCAGTATATCGTACAAGCTAATTCTCATTAGATGCAGTTTAAGAGGTCAGAGACACTATAATTATTGGTAGTATGTCTTCAACAAAATATTTCCCATCATTTGTAAAAGCAAAAGTGGTCATTTTAATGATAATGAATAATGAAAAGTTTGCAGTTCAGTGGTTCCTTTACCTGAGCAAACCAAAATTCTTTATATGTCTGTTTTTTTCAGTTTAGTGAAATAATTATTTACTTACAAAAATAAAAACACATTAGAAAATGGAGCAAAAATATCTACTATAAACGTACCTCATTGGATAACCTGTTAACTCTCCATGAATAAAACTATAAAGTGAATATATTATATATATTTTCCAGTTAATTTTGATTAAAACTTGTTTAGGGACTCATATAGGAAAAACGTGACAAAATAGTAGTAAATTATTAATCAGAGAAGATATTCTGTAGATTCTCAATAATTTAACAGTTATTGAGACTTAATTTATAGCCTATCATGTAGTTGATCTCAATGAATATTCTACGTGTACTTGAAATTGTGTATACAGTGATTATTGGGTCGAATGTTGTGCAATTGCCAATTAAATCAAGGTGGTTCAAGTTTTGTTCAAATCTTCTATGCTGGTATTGATTTTATTTCTAAGTATTCTATTAATTACAGAGACAAGAATATCATAAACCCCAGCTCTAACTCATCTTTTTCTCCTTTTAGTTGTCAGTTTTTACTTCCTATATGTTTTTTTAGATTGTTAATATTGAAATAAATATAGATTCACAGGAAGTTACACAAATGGTACAAAGAAGTCCTGTGAACCCTTCATTCCAACTCTCTCACTGGCTACATTTTGGCAAAAGCACCTCATATCCATTATGTCAATGTTCAATTATTACCTCTAGGGTCAATATTGAATGGCATACATCCTAAGCTAAACACTCAAATAGACAAGTAATTTGTCAGTAGTAAGTGGTACATTATGTTCTACAAATGAGTGGTTTTTATTTTTCTTCTTTTAACAGTTTTATTGAGATATAATTCACATAACATAAAATGTACCTATTTTCGTTGTACAGTTCAGGGTTTTGACTATATTCACAGAGTTGAGCAACCGTCATCACAATTTTAAAAAATTTGCATCACCCCAAAATGAACCCATGTACCATTTAGCAGTCATTCCCCACTTCCAACTCCTGAGTTGGCCCAGGAAACCACAACTCTACATGCTATCTTCATGGATTTGCCTATTGTTGACATTCATATAAAAGGAATCACTCATTAGGTGGTCTTTTGTAGCTGGCTTTTTTCATTTTGCATAATGTTTTGAAG
Organism: Myrmecophaga tridactyla; assembly: GCA_004026745.1. NCBI lineage: Eukaryota > Metazoa > Chordata > Mammalia > Pilosa > Myrmecophagidae > Myrmecophaga > Myrmecophaga tridactyla. The sequence continues at coordinate 10,935 of PVIY010000175.1, forward strand.
ATTCACTGTGTTACAATTTGCATCAATACTTGATTCTTTTTTATTGCCAAATACTATTCCATTGTATGGATATGCTACATTTGTTTATCCATTCAGCAGTTTATCCACCTAGGTTGTTTCCACTTTTTGTCTGTTATTTATAAGGCTGCTATTAACATTCATATGCAAGAAAATATGTTCTCATTTCCTTTGACTGTATACCTAGAGTAGAATTGCTGAGTCCTATGGAAGCATTTCTGAGGAACTGCCAAACTGTTTTCCAAAGTAGCTGCACAATCTTAAATTCACAACAGCAATATAAGAAGGTTCCATTTTTTCCCACTTCTTCACCAACACTTGTTACTTTCTGTTTTTGTTGTTGTTGATGCTGTTGTTGTGTAATAATAGCCATCTTAGTGGAAGTGAAGAGGTGTCTCACTGTGGTTTTAATTTGCATTTCCTTATTGATTAATGAAGTTGAAAATCTTTTCATGAGCTAATTGGCCACTTAAATATTTTCCTTGGAGAAATGTCAATTCAGATCCTTTGCCCATTTTTCATTTAGTTATAAGGGTTCTTCATATATTCTGGACAAAAGTTCTTTGTCATTTATATATAATTTACAAATATTTCTCTTATTCTTTATGTTGTCTTTTGATTTTTGGGCTAATTCCCTGAAGCACAAACATTTTTAATTTTGATGAAATCCAATTCATCTACTTTTTGTTTTGTCACTCTTACTTTAAGTGTCATATCTAATAATTGCCTAACTCAAGATCATAAATATTATTGAGCTGCTGAAAAGGCTATCCTTTCCTCACTGAACTGTACTGGCACCATTGTTGAAAATGAATTGGCTGTAAATATGAAGATTTATTTCTAGGCTTTCAAATATATTCCATTGATTTATATTGAATAGCTATACGACTTCCACATGTATTGCCTACTGTAACTTTGTAGTAAATTGTGAAAAAGGAAGTGTGAGCCATCCAACCTTGTTATTCTATTTTAAGATTGTCTGGGCTTTTCTTGATCCATTTAATTTCCATATGAATTTTGAAATCAAGTTATCAATAGCTCCAAAACAGCCACCCAGGATTTTGATAGAGATTGCACTGAATCTACAGTTCAATTTGGAGGGTACTGTCATCCTAACAATAACCAATGGTTACATCTTAAATAATCATAGTATAATATAAAATATGAATTGGACATTGGTGTACTCTGTGTGTGTATAGTTCTTGACATTTTACTACATGTGAAGATTTGTGTGACTACCAGCAGAATCAACATACAGAAATTTTCGATCACCACAAAGATCTTCTGTTCTATCTAATTATATTTGCATTTCTCACCTCCACCAGCTCCCCTAAACCCTGGCAAATACTAATCTGTTTTCCATCTTTGTAAGTTTGTCATTATGTTGTGTAACAGGAACTACACTTTTCGACATAGGTTCTTTCTTTTTCACTCAGCATAATACTATTGAGGTCATACCAAGTTGTGTGTATCAATAATTTGTTCCTCTTAATTACTGAGAAGTATGCCATGGAATGGATGTACCAAAGTTTCTTTATCCATTCCCTTATTGGGATTCTTTTTGGTTGTTTTGAGTTTTTGACTATTACATAAAAACCAATGTTCTAAAATTTGTGTGTAGGTTTTTCTGTGAACATAAGTTTCAATTTCTCTAGGATAAAGATCCACGGAGAAATTTCTGGGCCACATGACAATCATATGTTTAGTTTTTAAGAAAATGTCTAACTTTTCCAGGGTGGCTATAACATTTTCCATCTCACCAGCAGTGTTTGAGAGACCCAATTTCTCTGCATCCTTGTCAGCATTTGATATTTTCACTATTTTTTTACTTTAGCCATTCTTAGCGATGCATAGTGTAAGTTTGTCTTTTCATTTTCTTAACAGAGTCCTTTTCAGAGGCAGTATTTTAAAATTTGATGAAGCCCAATTTGTTGATTTGATGGATTATATCATTCCTTTGGGGTAAGTTGAAGAACTCTTACCAAGTCCTAAGTCCTGAAAGTTTTCTCTTTCTTCTTTTCTTAAGGTGTTATTGTTTTACCTTTAACATTGAAATCTGTTATTCATGATAATTAGTTTTTGTACAGAGTATGAAGTTTAGTCAGTTTTCAATTTTATGCCTCCAAATATCCAATTGCTCTAGCACCATTTGTTGATATGGTTGTCTTCTCTCTACTAAATTTCCTTTACAACTTTTTCAAAAATTATTTGGGCATACTTATATGCTTTTTTTCTGCATCCTCTATTCAGCCCCCTAAGCAGTGTCTATCTCTTTGCCAATATACAAATAATCAATGTAACTATATAATATGATTTGGAGTCAGGTAGAGTGTTTCCTCCTAATTGTTTTTGTTTTTAGCTATTTGTGTTCCTTTTTCTTTCTATATAAATTTTATAATAATCTTACCTATTTCTAAAAAAAAAAGTCTTTCTGGGATTTTGATAGGAATTGCATTAATCCTGTATAACTTTACTATGTTGAGCCTTTTAATCCATGATCACAATTTGTCTCTCCATTTACTTAACTCACTTCTTTCAACCAGTGTTGTATCATTCATAGCATACAAGACCTGTACATATTTTATTTAATTATTTCATTTTTTTAGCAATCATAGAGGTATTTTTGGTTTCAGCTTCCACATGATCATTGCTACTATAAAGAAATAAAATGAAATTTCAAGTGATGATCTTGTATCTTGCAAGCATGCTAAACGCGCTACCTACTGGAGATATTTTGTAGACTCCTACAGATTCTTTTATGCAGACCTACATGTTATATGCAAATAGGGGCAGTTTTTTCTCTTCCTTTATGATTTGTATGTTTTTTTTCTTTCTTGCATTATGGTGCCTGCTAAAAACTTCCAGTACTATGTTGAATAGCAGTGATGAGGGTAGTCATAATTGACTTGTTCCCAGTCTTAGGAGGAAAAGCTTTTACTATTTCATCTTAATGAGATTGTTGTAGCTGTTCTTTATCAAACTGAAGCAGTTTCATTTTATTCCTAGTTTTTTGAGACTTTTTTCTTTTATTCACTATCAATGGTTGTGGACTTTGTCAAATGTTTATTCTGCATTGATTGATATGGTCATGTGATTTTTATATTTAGCATATTAATATGGTGGATTATACTGGTTGATTTTTTTTAATATCATACCAGTCTGCCTCCCTGTAATGAAATGCATTTTATATATTTCTGAGATATATTTGATAATATTTATTACTAAATATTTTGCATCTTTATTCATAAGAGATACTGGTCTGTAGTTTTTCTCTGTGTGATATTTTTGTACTGAATTTATCTGGTTTTGATTTCAGGGCAATGAAACTTGATAAACTTTTCATTTCTTTCTATATGAAATCAGGAAGAACTGATGTTATTGTTGTTTAAACTTTTGTAGTACTTTCCAATTAAACTGTCTGAGCCTGGAGATCTCTTTCTTAAAATATTTTAATTCTGAATTCAATTTCCATAACGATTACAGTTTTCAAGTTATGTATTTCATACTGGGTGAATTGTAATAGTTTATACTTTGGTCTGCTGATGATAAATTTTCTTTGTTTTCCTTCATCTCAGAAAGTCTCAATTTCTTCTTCATTCCTAAAGAATATTTTCAAAAGATACTGAATTCTGGGTGGACAATTCTTTTCTTTCACACCTGAAATGTGCGCTTTCTTTTGGTTTCCGTGGCTTTCTGATGGGATATCAAAAATTGTTTTTCCAATTTATTTTTCTATCTGTGGATAATGTGCCATTTTTTGTTGGCTAAACTCGAGATCTTTTCTTTTCTGTGAAATTATATTTTTCTCATTTGTTTCAAGCATGCTTGTAATTACTCATTGGAGCATTTTTATGAGGAGTGATTTAAAGTCTGTATTAGATATTTCTAATATCTGTGCCATCTTGGTGTTGTTATCTGTGGATTGTCATTTCTCATTGAATTTGAGAACTTTCTGTTTCTTGATATGACAAGTAATTTTCAATTGAATCCTATATTGTTTCTTGTGTCCTGAGGACTATAGCCATTCTGCCTCATCATTTTAGTCATCTTTCTGTTTTGTGTTATATCTAATCACCAGGATTTCTAGTTGTAAAAGTCAAGAAGAATAAGGAAAAGTATATCTACTACATCTCCCTAGAAGTGGAAGTCCAACTTTGTGTATTTTGAAATCCATGCATATTTAGCATTATTATGTATTCATGATTAATTATTTTAGCATTTAAAATGCCTCCTCTTACCTCTAAAGTTTTCTTTATTTTATTAATATAGCCACAACAATTTTCTTATTCTTACTATGTGTAAGATGGCACATCTTCTTCTTTTTTGGCTTTCAAATATTGGGTCCTTGAATTTAACACCACCTATAAACAGAATATGATTGGATATTGCTTTTACATCCAGTCTGACAATCTCTGCTTTTTAATTGGAATGTTTCTTTCATTTGCATTTGTAACAGTAGATACGGTTGGATTTACAACCACCATCTTGCTATTTATTTTCAAATTTTTCCACAATTTTTGTTTTTGGACTTTTTCTTTTGTTTCTTCTTTCTTGCCTTCTTGTTGCTAACCAAGTATTTATAGTGGTCCTTTTAATTACTCTATTGATTTTTTTTAGCTATGTAGTTAAAAAAAATAATTTCTCTGGGTATTATATTCATTCTCAGCTTAACACAATCTTTCTGGAACTAACATTTTAGTGCATCATATAAAAATGTATGAATCTCAAAACAGTAAAATTCCATCTATAACATATCTTTTCTGTTATCATCTTCATATATTTGACATCTATGCATAATGAGTCTTCACAGTATAATGCTATTATTTTTTATTTAAACAGTTTATTGTTGGCAACAAACTCACTTGGCTTTTGTTTACCTTAGAATGTGTCTATTGTACTGTTCTTCTGGAAGAATTTATCTACTGATTGAAAATTCTGGGTTTATCATTCATTTTAAAAGCACTGTTTAGATTTCATTCCAGTAGGTTCCTTTTTCCACTGTTACTAATTAAAAACAGTTGTATTGCATTGTGTATTACTGTCCCTCTTAAAAGCAATGCTTCTCTTCTCTTTGGCTGTTTTTAAAATTTTCTCTTTTAATCTAACATTCAGCATTTTGATATGATGGGACTAGTGTTCTCTTTGCTTTGACTCTGCTTGGTTTTTTTCTCAGCTTCAGGTATATATAAATTGAAGTTTCCTTTGGGAAGTTTTTGTCCATTTTGTCATCAATTTATTTTTGCATCATTCTCTTTATCTTTTACCTTTGGAGCTCTAAATATATGCAGGGTATACATATCTAGATGATCTGTTTATTTTGTTATTTTCCTTCTTTGTTCTTCGGACTGAAAGCTTCTTATTGAACTTTCCATAAATTCAGGTTATGGAAGGTTAAATCCATTCAACCTTACCTTCTAAAGTCTCCAATGTGCAGTTAAGTATTCCTAGTAAATCTTTTGTTTAAGATATGTACTTTTCAGTTCTAAAAGTTGCAGTTGACTTTCTTTTGTTCTAATCATTTTTCTTCTGACAGTTCTCATCTGTTTCTTCATTATTAACATACTTTCCTTCAAATCCTTGAACAGATCTAAAATAGATGTTCTAAAGTCTTTGTCTCTTAATTCCAGGAAGTGTGCTATCTTGTTTTTTTGTTAGTTGGTGGCTTTTTTTTTTTATTGTTTCTTATATGTTGCTTTTTCATATGTCTGGTTATTTTTTGCTATATGCTGGACATTGAGATTGACATGCTGTAAGTTAGTCTGGATCATCTTGCAATGTTTGAAGTGTGTTGAGTTTCGTTGTCTAGGCAGTTGAATTAAAGACATATGATTTTGTTGCTGTCAGATTTGGCTTAATACTTTATTAAGATGTGTCTGTTTTAGTTTTGAAGGAAGTTCTTGGGCATGCTCCAAATTTTAGTCCATGGTCCCTATTCTTAAGGTTATTCTGGTAACTCAAACTACTGCCAAGAATATACTCAGTATGGTTTTTCTACACTGACTGGAATGGTATCTCCATATTCTTTGAGCACTGCCTGAGCTCTGGTATCACAACTCAGCAATCTGTCCCACAGAAATTGGACTTGGCTGAGCCTTGTGGAGTAGCAATCTGTGCTCATGTAGACCAGCCTTAGGCTAAGACACACTTCTGGTCCTTTTGTGCTACATTTGCTTTTTTTTTTTCAAACGTATTTTGTTGTAAAACATTATATACACCAAAATGATAAATTTCAAAGTACATTTGACAAGTAGTGTGTTTTTACTTTTTTCATTATATTTCTTTTTCTGGTGTCATGCAGATGTTCTTAAAATTACCATAGTGATGAATATACAACTATGTGATGACATTGTGAGCCATTGATTGGATACTTTGGATGGTATGTATGGTGCATGAAGATATCTCAATAAAAATATAAAAGAATACAAGTAGTTATGGAACAAATTCCAAAGTATCTTATGAGTTACAGTTCCACAATTTCAGGCATTTCCTTCTAGCCACTCTAAGATACTACAGACTGAAAAGAAATATCAGTGTAATGATTCAGTGGTCATACTCATATGTTCAATCGTATATTCTCTATTATAATTCCTTCTCCTTTGATCCTTCTCCCAATCTTTAGGGATAGTTGGGCAATGACCATTCTAACTTCCTCATGTTGAAAAGGGGTATCAATACTGTGGGGTAGGGTGAGACAACTCGTTGATGCTCTTGGAAAGACTGGAAACTCTGGGCAACATCTGAGCAACAGATGAGGTTCTCTGGAAGTAACAATAAGGCGTGATTATAAATAGGCTCAACTTCTCCATTACAGAACTGAATTTCATAAAAGCAAGCCTCAAGATCAAGGGCTTGGCTTATTAACTCGGGAGTTCCTAATCTTTGAAAGAATATCAGGGATTTCCAAAGTGGTAAGGTTTAATAGTTCCATGTATTTTCTCCAGTTCCTCAAGGGAGTTTACCAGTGTTTTTTAATTATCTCCCCAACAGACTCTGGAATATATAAAGGTATTACATTAAACTATACAGAATTGCAAGACCTCATTCCTAATTCTAGGCACCATTTGTTCGACTGAACTGGCCAGACAGGTTAAGTTAGATTGTGTGCTACAGAAAGTTTAGGTTTTAGACAAAATAAACCTCTCTTCCTTTGGTATCATAGAGTAAGTAAAGTTCTAAAATACAGACAATACCTTTACCCTGTACTCTGTTTTACCTTAGTCCCAACCAGATCAGTTTCATTCTTTTCCCTAATTGAAGACTGTTCTCTTTTTTGCTTCTTTAACAGTCGTTGTGTGTAGCAATGTTGACTTTCAGAGCTGCAGAATTCCAACACTGAGTCTTAGGTGTCATAGAGGTACCCAAAGTCCCAGGAAAATACCAGTGTATACACATGTAGCACAGCATCTCAGAATTAAGAAATAATACTTAAAACTCAGTAATAAATATGACTGCTATAAGAGCTTACAATCTAGGCCCCAATTTTCTTATAAGGGTTTTCTAAAAGGGACCATACAATAATTGTCCTTTTGTTCTGGCTTATTTTGTTCAACATAATGTCCTCATGGTTGAGTCAACTCATTGAATGCCTCATGACTTTGTTCCTTTCTATAGTCGCACAATATTCCATCATATGTATACACCCCAGTTCACTCTTCTGCTTCTCAAGGTTCCCTTCGGCCACCTCCATCCATTGTGTATCATGAATAATGTTGCCATAAACATCAGCATGCAAATGTATATTCAAATCCCTGCTTTCAGTTCTTTCAAGAATATTCCCAGTGACAGGATTGCCTGCTCATATGGTGACCCTATGTGTAACCTCCTGTAGATCCACTACACTATCCTCCAAAGGAGCTGCCCTATTCTACCACCCTACCAACATGAATAAGTATAACTTTCTGTCTGCATTTTTCTCTAGCACTTAGAATCTTTCTGTTTATTTTGAATTTCCAGATTTTGTTGAGATATATTCATCTAGCATGCATTCTACCCAAAATAGACAATGTTTCACAGTATCCTCACTTTGTTGTACAATCATCATCACTCTCAATTTTATTTCATTGCTCCAAAGAGAAAAATAAGGGATAGACACACCCACACCAAAAAGAAAATCCAAAACGCCCCTTAACACTTGTTCCCTGCAAATTATTTACCCCTAATATTGTTGTGGTACAATGATGTATTCTTGTTAAATATAGACCATAGCATGCAATAAGTAGTTTTTTCCCACATATCTTCTATTATTAAGTCTTGCATGAGTGACTTCAAAAGTATGAATGACTTCAAAGTATCATATCTTTGAAGTCATTCATGCAAGAACTTATTTATATTGATAGTGATAATCAGTGATGTTCATGGCTCTAAATAACCCTTTTCAATCATATTCAACTTTAGTTTGTGGCACAATTACTTATAAATCCACTAATGAGCTACCATTGCCTCCATCCATCTATACATTTAAGTTCAACTGTACTAACTAGCCTGCACATATTAAGTAACTGTCCCCCCTTCTCTAGCTTCTATTTATCTCTTGGTCCCCTATATTGTGCATTTTAAGACTGCATTTACATTTTCTAGGGGATTCATATTAGTGAACTCATACAGTATCTATCCTTTTTGTGTCTGGGTTAGTTTGCTCAAAATTATGCCCTCAAAGCTCATCAGTGTTATCATATGCTTCAGAAGCTCATTTTTTCTTACTGCTGCATAATATTCCATTTTATGTATATATAATATTTTGTTTATCCACTCACCTGTTGATGGACCCTTGGATTGTTTCCATATTTTGGCAATTTTGAATAAGTGCCACTATGAACATCAATGTGCAAATGTCTGTTCCTGACAGTGTTTTCAGCTCTTCTGGGTATATATGGAACTGTGGGTCATAGAGCAACTCAATATTTAGTGTCCAGAGGAACTACCAAACTCTCTTCCACAGCAGCTATACCATTATACATTCCCACCAGTTAGTAAGTGTTCCATTTTCCAACTTCTCCACATCCTCTCCACATTTGTAGTTTCCTGCTTGTTTAATGGCAGCCATTCTTGTTGGTGTGAGATAATGCCTCATGTGCATTTAAGCATTTGTATTTCCTCTTTGGAAAAAGTTCTATTCATATCTTTTGCCCATTTTATAATTGGGTTGTTTGCTCTTTTGTTGTTGAATTGTATGATTTCTTTATATATCCTGGATATCAAACCTGTATCAGGTATTTGGTTTCCAAATATTTTCTTCCATTGAGTTGGCTGCCTCTTCATCTTTTTGACAAAGGCTGTTGAGGCACAGAAGCATTTGATTTTGAAGAGTTCTCATTTATCTATTTTTTTTTTCTTTCAATGCTTGTGCTTTTGTTGTAAGGTCTTAGAAGCTATTTCCTATTACTAGGTCTTGAAGATGTTTCCTATATTTTTTTCCTAGCAGTTTTATGGTACTGGCTTTTATATTTAGATCTTTTAACCACTTTGAGTTAATTTTTGTGCAGGGTGTGAAGTCCGGGTCCTCTTTCTTTCCTTTATCTGTGAATATCCAATTCTCCCTGGTCCATTTATTGAGAAGACTATTTTGTCCCAGTTCAGTGGATTTAGGGGCCATGTCAAAGATCGATTGATCATATATCTGTTGTTCTAGTTCCAAACTCTCAATTCAGTTCTATTGATCAATATCATGCCAACACGATGCTGTGGCTTTATAATAAGTTTAAAACCAGGGAGTGTTAAGTCCTCTCACTTCATCCTTCTATTTTAGTATGTTTTTAATTATTTGAGGCCTCATTTACTTCTAAATAAATTTGATAACAAGCTTTTCCAAGTAGGTGGCTGGCATTTTGATTGGTATCGCATTGAATCTGTAAATTAATCTGGGTAGAATTGACATCTAGTGATATTTAGCCTTCCTGTCTTTCCACCTATTTAGGTCACCTATTTATTTCCATCTATTTAGGTCATCTTTGATTTCTTTTAGCAATGTTTTGTAGTTTTCTGTGTACAGGTCCTTTATATCCCTGGTTAAGTTTATTATTAGATACTTGAATTTTTTAGTTGGTATTGTGAATGAATTTTTTTTTCCTAATTGCCCCCTTGATTAGATCATTACTAATTAGAAACATTACTGATTTTTGTGCATTAATCTCGTATCTATCTGACCACTTTGCTGAATTTGTTTGTTGGCTTTAGTAGTTTTGTCATAGATTTTTCAGAATTTTTCAAGTATAGGATCATGTCATCTGCAAATAATGCAAATTTTACTTTTTCCTTCCTGATTAGGATGCCTCCTATTTCTTTTTCTTGCCAGGTTGCTCTTCTAGCATGATGTTGAATAATGGTGAACTTCTAGCACAATATTGAATAATAGGGGTGACAGTGGGCATCCTTGTCTCATTCCCGATCTCAGGGAAAAGATTTGAGTCTCTCACTGTTGAATATAATGCTCTTTATGTCTTTTTTTTAATATATGTCCTTTATGGTATTGAGGATTTTTTCTTTGATTTCTACCTTTTTTAGTGCTTTTTATCAGAAAAAGAATGCTGAATTTTGCTGAATGCTTTTTTCAGCATCAGTTGAGATAATCATGATTTCCCCCTTTTGACTTATTAACCTGTTGTATTACATTGATTGATTTTCTTATTTTCAACCAACCTTGCATGCTTGGAATAAACCCAGCTGGTCGTGTTGTATAATTCTTTTAATGTGCCTTTGGATTCTATTTGCAAGTATTTTGTTGGGAATTTTTGCATCACATCCATCAGGGAGATAGGCCCAGAGTTTATCTGATTGCGATATTAGCTTCATAAAATGAATTAGGTAGTTTCCCTTTTCATCAAATTTTTCAAAAAGTTTGAGCAGTAATAGTGTTTGCTCTTTTGGGAATGTTTGGTAAAATTCCCCTGTGAAGCCATCTGGATCGGAGCTTTTCTTTGTGGGAAGATTTTTGATGACTGATTGAATCTCTTTACTTGTTTTTGTTTGTTGGGGTCTTCTACTTATTCTTGAGTCAGCGTATGTTATTCCTGTGTTTCTGGGAAATTGCCCTTTTCCATCTAAGTTGTTTAGTTTATTGAAATAGAGTTGTTCATAGTATCCTCTTAGGATTTTTTTTTTATTCCCTTGGGGTCCATGATAATGACCCCCCTCTCTTTTCTGATTTTATTTAATTGTATATTCTCTCTCTCTCTCTCTCCCTTTTTGTCAGCTGAGCTAAAAGTTCATCAATTTTATTGAATTTTCTCCAAGAACCAACTTTTGTTTTATAGATTCTTTCTATTTTGTTTGTTCTCCAGTTGATTTCTTTCTGCTTTAATCTTCATTATTTTTCTTCTTCTATTTGCTTTGGGATTAGTTTACTGTTCTTTCTGTTCCTCCAAATGAGCAGTTAAGTCCTTGATTTTTGCTTATTCATTTTTATATAGGCATTTATGGCAAGAACATTTCCTTCTCAGCTCTGCCTTTGCCATATATCATAGTTCTGATAAGTTGTACTCTCATTTTCATTCATCTCCAGATATTTACCAATTTCCCTTGCTGTTTCTTGTTTGTATTATTTAATTTTCATATATTTGTGAAAATTCTGGTTCTTTGGTGGGCATCAATTTCCAGCTTCATTCCATTGTGAATGTACTGTTTAGTCTTTTTAATTTATAAAGGCCTGTTTTGTACCCCAACATAAGATCGAGCCTGTAGAACATTCCATGAGCACTAGAGAAGAAAGTATCCCCTGGTGTTTGTTTTGAGGTATAATGTTCTACATATGTCTGTTAATTCATCTATCTCATTGTTCAGGTTCTCTATTTCATTATTGACCCATTGTCTGGTTGTTCTATCTATAGAGGAGAGTGGTGTATTGAAGTCTCCCGCTATTTTTGTTGAAATATCTATTGCTGCCTTCAGTCTTGTAAATGTTTTCCTCATGTACTTTGGATCTCCTTGATTGGGTTCATAAACATTTATGATTGTTATTTCTTCTTGGCGAATTGTTGCTTTTCTTAATATGTAGTGTCCTTCCTTGTCTTTTATGACATCTTTGCATTTAAAGTCTATTTTGTCTAATATTAGTGTAGTTACTCCTGCTTTCTTTTGGTTACAGCTTGCATAGAATATCTTTTTCTGGGCAGCTGCCGTGGCTCAGCAGGCGGAGCTCTGACCTGCCGTGCTGGAGGTCTGGAGTTCGATCCCTGGTGCCTCCTGCCCATATGCAAATTAAAAAAAAATTCTTAAAAAAAAAAATATATATCTTTTTCCATCCCTTCACTTTCAATCTATTTGAATACTTATGTCTAAGATGAGTCCCCTGTAAAGAGATTATAGGTGGATCATATTTTTAAATCCATTCTGCCAATCTGTATCTTCTAATTTGTGAGTTTAGTTCATTTACATCCAAAGTTATTACTTAGTTTGTGAATCTACCATCTTATCCTTTGGTTTTATTTGTCAGATCTATGCATATTTCCCCTCTTTTTTTTTTATCCTTTAAGTTACTCCTTACTAATACTCTTCAATTCTGTCCCTTCCTCCAGACCTCTATCCCATGTTCTTTTTTCAGCAAACAGAACTTTAGTATTTCTTGAAGGGTTTTGTGTTGTCCATCATTTCTGTGAGATGCAACTCAAATTTTTTCCATCTTTTTTACCATTTGTTCCTTTACCATTCAAATTAAGTTGTCCTATCATCCAGTTCACTTATTCCTTCTTCTGCCACTTCTGTCTGCTGTTGTGTCTAGTATATTTTTAATTTTACTCACAGTTATCTCTTATTTCCATAAGATCTTCTATTTTTCTATTTATTTTTCCAAAGTCTTCTTTATGCTTTTCTAGTGTTTTCTTGCTATCCTTTACATCTTTAAGCCAACCCATTGAACTTATTTTGGAGATTCGTATGAACATCTTTGATCAGTTGCTCCAAATTCTGTGTCTCCTCCAGTGTTTTAATTTGGTAATTTGCCTGGGCCATATTTTCTTGCATCTTCATATGCTTTGTGATTTTCTGATGACTTTGAGGCATTTGGTTAACTTGCTAAGGTTATTTTGAAAGTTGGTTTCCCTCACTCCTCTAAGATTTTGTAGTTGCTTGGATTTGTGGTGAAGATTTCATTTTGCAGGAGATGCAACTCTAAATGAAAGTCTGTTTAAAGCTAAGCAGAAAAGCACTTTGCTGGACTGCACTTTTTGGGTTTTCCCAGCAGATGGTGGTCTTCAGCCACTTCATCCTTTCAGACACACCTGTCTCTGATTAAGTCAGTCCGTTAGGTCGGGACTCAACCAGGTGAAAATCCAGTCAAGACCAGAGGTCTCAATGCATACTGATAGTCACCAATCCTGGGACTGGGGGCGGAGAGGGGGGGCAGTGCGCACCTGAGTGGTGAATCTGTTTGTGGGCCTGGTTGTCTCTAGGCTCCCCTGGAATGACTTTGTCCATTGGGACTGAGTATTTCAACTACCCCTGCCCACAGCCAGCCTGGGAGTGCCTGGGAGTGTGGCATCGCTCGCTCCCACTTCCCTGCCTCTCCACATGCTTTGTGTGCTCCGGGTGTCCGTGGAGAAAGGGTAGAAGCTGTGGGAACCAGGGAGTCTCTTTCACTAGCCAACTGTCAGGTCAGCTCAGCTCTGTGTTCCAAACCCCCTCTCCATTGGCCAGAGACCCCAGTCTCAGCCCAAACGGGGCACCCACAGCAGCCTGTGATGATTTATTAGGGGTGGGTACCACACCCTGGCAGCAAGGTGTCTGTGCCTAGGTAAATCAAGACCAATGGCTTCTGGGATCCCCACGGGAGCCCCTGACTGTGGAGCTGAGAGGGACAATCTTTCATGCTATTATGGTGGTGGAAATGTGGGAGCGTGGAAGCATGTTGTTCCTTTGGCTCCCACTACAGCCTGTGTGTTGCAGCCTCACCCTGTATGTCAATTATAATTCCTCTGATTTACCATCCAGGTCCTCCCTATGCAATGTAGAAGCCCTTCTCTGGTCACTCGTACCCTGAAATGCTACCTCAGTCATTTTTCTACTACTTCTCTAGTTGTTTCTCAGAGCAGGGATGAACTCAGCCTATCCTATTTGGCCATCTCCTTGGACCAATTTTCTTCTCAGCAACCCCACTGCACAAAGTCTAGCTGTTTCAGCAGTCCAGAAGTCTGCTCTCTGCCCTTTCAATTGTGCATTACTATGCTTCATGGATTGCACTTCTCTATGATGTAACTAAAAAGAGACTAAGGAAAAAGAGCAGACTTGTATGGATTAATTTTTCTTTGAGCTCATACATTTTTCTCCTCTTGAGGATCACAGTTCTCTGCTGCTTTGATATCTAATGCCTGAAAAGAGTTTTGTCATTTATCTGGTAATTTTTTTTTCTGTCAGAGGATTATCAGTTCAGTCTCTGTATTTATTGTATTTAGAAGTCGATTTCAGTGCTTTTTTTAACAAACAGAGGAAAAATAAATGCATTTGTCTGCTACCAGTAAATGTACTAAGGCTCATTTTAAATGACATGTTAATGTTGTTGATTTCTATATATTATTATAGTATTTTTAAAAAATTTGTTAATTCTTTTGCTGTTTGTAGTAGCATTTCACTTGATTCTGTTGCATTCTCCAGATGAATCAGATCATCTGGATAATAGTAGCTGTTTTCTTTTCTTTTTTTTTTTCCAATTTTTATGCCACTAATTTCTTCTGTTGCATGAGGCTGTTGATTAATATTTTCATTACAACATTAAATAAAAGAAATGATAATGGATATCATCATTTAATTCCTGACTTTGGCAGAAGTGGCTTTTCTGTTTTTCATTAACTACGCTGCTGGCTTCTGGCTGAGATAGTTATATTTTATAGTGATAAAAGACTTTCCATTTATTCATCTTCTATGAATTGATTTCTTTTTAATCAAGCAAGGAATGTTGAATGCACTTTTAGCATCTTCTTTGATCAGATTACCCAAAAGCTGATGTTAAGAGTAGTATGCTTGTGCAAAGTATTTATTAAAGAAATACTCCCAAAGGAGAAAGGTAAGGTTGTGGGGGCATCAAGGCAGAGGAGGGGAAGACAAGCTAGAGTGTAATTGCAGGCAAAAGTCCTGTAGAGGGAAGGCTTCAGCCATTTCCTGCTGAGGAACTCAAACAGTGTAAAGTGTGCAGCGGAGTTGCCCCAGAATGAGGCAAGACACTGATTTTATAAGACTAGATTCTACAATCATTAGCTATGACCAAGGATGGGAGAAGGGAGAATAAACTCACAGGCTACTTCAGTTCTCTGCATACCTGCTTCAAATGACCCTAATAGCCAAGGGACATCCATTGAAAGAACATTTCCTGGATATTGAAAATATGCCAAATATGCAAGTGGGAGACTTGAAAATTGTAAAAAGGAATCTAAGAAAAACACAGAAATTGTGCTCTATAGCATCAATGGAGTTGATCATGATTTTTATTCTTAGATATAATAACTTTATTAATATATTTACTAAAAATTCAACTCTTTCATAATTGAAATAAACCCATAGCTGGGCTTAGTGATTTTTGGTGGTAGCAAGGGTGGGTCCTGTAAAACTTTTTGTATTTATTCTAGGGAATCAGTTCGTTTAAACTTTCTGTGTCTTCTGGAGTCAGTTTGGTTAATTATATTTTCCTCAAAAAGTATCCATTTCATCTGTGGTTTAAATTCATTTGCATAAAGTTAAATAAAATAAATACATTCTAAATGAATTCTGAAGTTATTTACCCCGTTGCTGTTTCTTATTTTGTATATTTGTGCCTTCATTCCTTTTATTTTTTATTAATTTTAGTTCTAAAGGTATAACTTTGTTAATGATTTTTGGAAATCTAGGCTTTCAGTAATTTAATTTGTACTTTTCTGTATTCTAACATACTAAATTCCTCTTTCTATTTGTTTTCAGTTTTATTTTTCTTTTGTTTAACATTGTTTCCTTGAGAGCCCTATCAAATTAATAGAAATTCAATCTTAAATATTCGTAATGTTTTCTTTGGTTGTCAGCTCTGACCCTCAGTTCTTTACATTAGACAATCAACAAGTTTATGCCATTTGCCACCTTCTCCTACTTTTCTCCTGTTTTGTTTTGGTTTTAGTTAGGTGTAATATTTCTATATCATCATAGCATATAATATTTATATTTTATATAATCACCTTTATGATTTTATATGATTTCCCTTGTTAATGCCTGAGCTATACAGTAAATTATATCCAATTGCTTAAGTTTCCCCTGTAATTTCTTCCTGAGTTGATTTTATTTTCTAGTTGTTTCATCAAGTAACAATGCACATGAAACACATTCCTTTAGTGTCCAAACCCTTAGTCTACAGACCATATATTTAAGCAATAATTTTAGTTGGATAGAAATTTCTTGGCTTATATATTTTTAAGTATCCAGCAGGTTTGATTCCATTTCTTCTGGAGAGACAGTGCTGCTTTAGAGGAATCTAATGCAAGCCGGAATATCCTTTTTTTATGAGGTAGACAGTCGTTTTCATTATATATAAACAAAATATTTTTTTGGTAACAGATATACAACCTAATTTCCCCCTATAAACCACATTTAAATATACAACTCAGTAGTGTTGATTATATTCACAATGTTCTATCATCACCATCATTCGTTATCAAAGCACTTCTATGACCACAAACAGAAATTCTGTATCAATTTAACATTAATTCTCCATTTTCTACCCCTGTCCTAACTCCTGGTAATCTGTATTCTACACTCTGATTCAATGAATTTGCTCATTCTAACCACTTGTCCTTTTGTGTCTGGTTTATTTCAGTCAATTATGCTGTCTCCAGAGTTGATCATGTCATCATATATCTCAGGATTTCTTTTTATAGTTGAGTAATATTCCATTGTGTGTATATACCACATTTGTTATCCATTCACTGGTTGATGGACGCTTGGGTTGTTCACATCTCTTGGGAATTGTTAATAATACTATTATGAACATTGGTGCATCTATCTGTTGAAGACTCTGTGTTCAATTCTGTGGGATATATATCTAGAAGTGATATTGCCACGTCCTATGGCATTTCCATAGTTAACTTTCTGAGGAACTGCCAAACTGTTTTCCACAGTGGCTGAATCATTTTACATCCCCAGCAACAGTGAATGTGAGTTCCTGTTTTTCCACATTCTTCTCCAACACTTTGTCATTTTCTATTTTTTTAATAATAGCTATTCTATTAGGTGAGAAATAGTATCTCATTGTGGTTTTGATGTGCATATCCGAAATAGCTAATGATGGCGAGCATCTTTTCATGTGTGTTTTGGCCATTTATACATATTCTTTGAAGAAATGCCTACTCAAGTCTTTCACCCATTTTTTTTTTGTATGCTGTTTGGTGGGGGTCACATTTCATTCCTTTTCCATGTGACTATCCCATCATGGCAGCAACATTTGTTAATTTTTTGGGGGGAGGTGGGGAAGTGCACAGGCCAGCAATGAAACTCAGGACTCCTGCGTGGCAGGTGGGAACTACCCTTGCAACCTCTACTTTTGCTCATTTAAAAAAATATATTCTTATTGAGAAATGTTCACACATTTCTTATTGAGAAACGTTCCATGTATAGTGTACAATCAGTGGCTCACAATATCATCACATAGTTGTCCATTCATCACCATGATCTTTTTTTTTGAACATTTGTATCACTTCAGAAAAATAAGAAGAAAAAAGATAAAACCCATGCATATATATATACCATATACCATACTCTTCCCTCTCATTGAGCACTAGTATCTTCATCTACCCAATTTATTTTACCCTTTGCACCCCCATTTTATTTATTTATTTATCCATATTTTTTATTCATCTGTCCATATCCTGGATAAAAGGAGCATCAGGCACAAGGTTTTCACAATCACATGGTCACATTGTAAAATTATATCTTTATACAATTGTCTTCAAGAATCAAGGTTACTGGAACACAGCTCAACAGTTTCAGGTACTTTCTCCTCCAGCCACTCCAATATACCATAAACTAAAAAGTGATATCTATATAATGCATAAGAATGACCTCCAGGATAACCTTTTGACTTTGTTTGAAATTTCTCAGCCACTGAGATTTTATTTTGTCTCATTTCTCTCTTCCCCCTTTTGGTCAAAGAAAGCTTTCTCAGTCCAACATCCCAGAATTTCTGTCCCACATTAGCAGGGAGATATATACTCATGGAAGTCATGTCCTACATAGGAGAGAGGACAGTGCGTTCACCTGCTGAGTTGGCTTAGAGAGGCCACATTTGAGCAACAAAAGAGGTTCTCCAGGAGTGACTCTTAGGCCTAATGTTAAGTAGACTTAGTTTATCCTTTACAGGAATAAGTTTCATAGGGTCAAACCCCAAGATCAAGGGCTTGGTCTATTGATTTGGTGTCCCTACTGCTTGCAAAAGTATCAGAAATTCTCCAAATCGGGAAGTTGAATATTTCCTCCTTTCTCACCAGCCCCTCGAGGGGACTTCACAAATACTTCTTTATTCACTGCCCAAGTTACACTGGGATATATCGCAGCATCACACTAACCTGGACAAACTAACAAAATCTCATATCCTACTCAAGATTCCATATAGTTATGGTGTTCAACTAAAATGACCATACAAGTTAAATTAGGAAATGCACTACCCAAAATACACATTTTGCACCCAATAAACATCTCTCCCTTTAGTCTCACACAAAAGTTGAAGTTTTAAAATATGAATGATATGATCTTTTACGCTTTGTTCTGTTTTACCTTAGTCCTATCCAGATCAGCTTCATTCATCTCTCTAGTCAAAGTCTGATCCATTTTTCAACTTTTAAACAGTTCCTGTATGGGGTAGTACTGACTTTCACAGCTTCAGAGCTCTAACTCTGAATCTCAAGTATCCCATAAATCTTGGAGTTTCTGACTTTTGCCCATTTTTAAATTGGGTTTCTTGTCTTTTTGCTGCTGAATTGCAGGATTTCTTTATATATTTGGATATTAAACCCTAATTAGGTATGTGGCTTCCAAATAATTTTCTCCCATTGTGGAAGTTGCCATTTTATAACCATGTTGAAGTCCTTTGATGCCAATAGATTTTTTATTTTGTTGAAGTTCTATTTATCCATTTTTTCCTTTTCATTCCTCATTCTTTTTTTGTAAAGTGTAAGAAATTTTTGCCTAACAAAATGCCCTGAATATGCTTCCCTATATTTTCATCTAGTAGTTTTATACTTCTGGCTTTTATATTTAGGTGTTTGATCCATTTTGAGTTAATTTCTGTATGTGATGAGGTAGAGGTTCACCTTTATTCTTTTGCATATGGTATTCATTTACTCCTAGAAACATTTATTGAAGATATTATTCTTTCACCAATGAATGGACTTGAGCCCTTTTAAAAAATCATTTGGCCATAGATGTGAGATCTAGTTCTGAATTCTCAATTGATTCCATTAGTCTATATGTAAGTCCTTGAGTTAATACCATGCTGTTTTGACGACCACAACTTGTAATAAGTTTTAAAATAGAGAAATGTGATTCCTCTAAATTCATTCTCTTGTTTCAAGAGTTCTTTTTGCTCTTCAAGGGCTGTTACCCTTCTATAGAAATTTGGTGATTGATTTTCTATTTCTGCAAAGAAAGTGTTGGAATTTTGATTGATCTTGCATTGAACCTGTCAATTGTTTTGGGTAAAATTGGCATATCTTAACAATACTTAGTCTTTTAATCCATGAAAAACAATTTCCCTCCATTTACTTAACTCTTTTTTTATTTCTTTTAACAATATTTTGTAGTTTTCCATGTATAAATCCTTTACATCCTTGGTTAAATTTATTCCCAGATATGTGATTTTTTTTTTAGTTGCTATTGTAAATGCAATTTTTTCCTTGATTTCCTCTTCAGATTGCTTGTTAATATTATATAGAAACATTCCTAATTTTTGCAGGCCAATCTTGAATCCTGACATTTTGCTGACTCATTTATTGGCTCTAGTAGCTTTGTTGTGGATTTTTCAGGATTTTCTACATGCAGAGTCAGGTCACTGCAAATTACTCCTTATATTAGTCAATGTTCTCTAGGGAAAGAGAACCAACAGGAGAAATCTGTAAATATGAGATTTTTATAACTGTGTCTCATGCAACCGTGGGATGCATGAGTCAAAATTCTGTAGGACACACCACAAGCTGGCAATTATAATGAAGATCTTCAATGAGTTACCAGAAGAGGTTAGCTGGCTGAAGCAGAGATGAATGTTTTCTCATCTGACTTATGAATTTGTCACCTCTCCCTTAAAGGTCTTCAACAGATAGGATCACTTCCAACAGATTGGATTAAATTGAATTCATCAGATTGAGTATGGCTGATTGGATTTTCCCATTGTGGAAGACACTCCCCTTAGTTGTTAGCAGATGTAATCAGCCATAGATGCAATCAACTGACTTAAGTCAGTGAAATGCCAATTGATTTAAGTCAATGAAATGCCCTCACAGTAATGATTAGGCAAGTGCTTGCTTAACTAGACAACTGGGCTCCATCACCTGGCCAAGTTGACACATGAAACCAACCATTACACTTTTTTTCCAATTTGGACAATATTGAATAACAGAATGACCATGGACATCATCATCTTTTCCCTAATCTTAAACAGAACACTTTAAGTCTTTCATCATTGAACATTATTGAATATCATGTTAACTGTGGGTTTTTTATATATGGCTCTTATCGTCAAATGCCTTTTCTGCATCAATTGAGATGATTGTGTGTGTGTGTGTGTGTGTGTGTTTGTGTGTTTTCCATTCATTATACTAACATGGTGCATTACATTAATTTATTATCCTATGATGAACTACCCTTGCATACCTGAGATAACTACCACTTTATCATGATATATAATTCTTTTAATGTGCTGCAGGATTCTGTTTGCTAGTATTTTGTTGAGAATCTTTGCATCTGTATTTCTAAGGGATATAGACTTGCAATTTTATTTCCTTGTGCTACCTTAATCAGGCTTTGATTTTAGGGTAATACTGGTCTCATAGAATGAGTTAGGATGTGTTACCTTCTTTTCAACTTTTGGAAGACTGTGAGGAGGGCTGGTATTAACTCTTCTTTATTTTGTTAAAACAAAGTTTTCAACAGGTTTGGTTGTTAAAATTCACCAGTGAAGCCATTTGGTCCTTAGCTTTTCTTTGTTAGGGGATTTTTGCTTACTGACTCAGTCTTCTTAATTATTATTGTCATGCTGAGGTCTTCTTTTTTCTCCTTGGGTCACTGTAGGTAGTTTGTATTTTTTAAGAATTTGTCCTTTTATCTAGTTATCTAATCTGTTGGCAGGCAGTTGCTCATAATATCCTGCTATAATCTTTTAATTTCTGTAGGGTCTGTAGCAATGTCTCCTTTTTCATTTCTGATTTTGTGTGTTCTCTCTTTTTTCTATCTGGTTTGTTGATTTTATTGATCATTATAATTAACCAACTTTTGGTTTCATTGATCTTTCTAATTTTTTGTGTATGTGCTTCTATTTTCATTTATCTCTATGCTAATCTTTGTTAGTTCCTTCCTTTTGCTCTCTCTGGGTTTTGTTTGCTCTCCTCTATTAGTTTCTCCAGTTGTGAGATTATGTCTCTGATTTAAGATCTTTCTTTTTTTTGATTCAAAAATTTAGAGCTCTAAATTTCCTTCTCAGCACTGTCATTGCTGCATGCTGTACCCTTTGGTATATTGCATGTTTGCTTCCATTTGCCTCAAGATATATTTAATTTCTCTTTGTGATTTCTTCTAAGATCCATTGGTTGTTTAAGATCATGTTTAAATTCCACATATGTGTGAATTGTCCAGTTCTTCACCTGTTTTTCATTTATAGCTTCATTCCATTGTAGTCTGAGAACATATGTTGCATGATTTCAATATTTTAAAATTTATTGAGCCTAGCATGTGATCTATTTTGTAGAATGATACATTTGCATCAGTGAATAATGTATAGTCTGCTGTTGTTGCAGGAAATGTTCTATACCTGTCTGTTTGGTCCCATTGGTTTATAGTGTCATTCAAGTCTTCTATTTTCCTATTGTTTTTCTGTCTAGATATTTTATGTATTATTGAAAGTGGTATATGGAAATCTCAGCAAGCGGTTGTTTTTTTGTTTTGTTTTGTTTTTTTGTTTTTTTGTTTTGGCTTTTCTGTCTGAAGTTCTCTTTCTTTGCCCTGCAATGATAATAATTTCACTGGAATGTTTCTTGAGTTTGACAGTTTTGGTCCATTTTCACAAGAATATTACATACCCTTTCACTATGTGAAACCATATAGTCCCTTAAGAGTGTTCATTTTTAACTGTTTTTCTTCTATCCCATTACTTTAGTAACTTTCTTCATGGACTCCATTATGGCCTTTTTGATTTCTTCTATATCTATCATTTTATTTCCAAATCTTTGTAATTATCATTTTCCTTCCATATTCTTCAATTTCCCGTCAAGTATTTTTATGATGTCTTTTAATCTGTGTGCACCTTGTACTTTAAGTTTCTTTTATTTACTTTGCAATTTATTACTTTTTCTCAAGTTCCTCTGTTTTCATTTCATTTCCTCTCTTTGCTTGACCATCTCTTTCTGCCTGAATCTTGCATTTATGATTTGTGTGTATATTTTATATCACCATTTTTCAGCAATTATTCTTAAATTTATGTTAGAATATTGAGTTATAATTTTCTGCTGTTTTGTGGTAACATTTTCTACTTGATTTTATTCATTGGTAAGAAAATTTTGTTGCCTTTAAAAATTTTTTTCTTATATTATCTTTGTTTACTTTCTGGGATCATTTTTTAAAAATTATTTATTTGAATAAGTTGGGTTCTCTCCTAGAGCAGCTATTATGAAAAAAAAAATTAGCGTGAAAGTAGAAAGTAACAGGATTGCTTTAATGTTTCTCTATTCTTGGGCTACTCCTATATTTCTAGGGCAATAAAATATTTAAAGAATATTTCTTTGGTGTGTATTGAACCATCTTTGCCTCTCAGAAACTAATTTGTTTTTAAATGGTGGTTTCTATCACCAGGCTCAAGTTCCACAAGTTACTTCACTGAGTGATGTTAACAGATGACACAGCCTGTGCTGCAAATTGTCTCCTTTGGTTAACTTTGTGCCCTCCCTAACATACCCCCCCTCCCACAAAGAATACATTTCCTGCAGCTTTGTTTTCATATTTCTTCCAATTATTGTTTCATGATCCATCTCCATCCAGGTCACAGCAATCCCAGTCAATGTATCAAAATTTAATTTGGTTTCTGATATTTGGCCCTCCTTGGAACCTTCTGCACTCCATCTTCTCTGCACCAACCTTTCTCAGTTCCCTGTGCAGGTTTTGCTGATCTCAGGGGCTGCATTCACATGGAATTTATAGTTTGCAATTTATTCATCTCCGTTTTCACTGTAGATTTTATTTTGTGTGCAGGTGTTTTTGTTTTCTATTTTGCTATGCATAGTTTCTGAAAAAGAATTGGGAAGATATAGAATTATCTGCCATTATGTTCCTACCCATCACTTGGATTTATTGTGGATTTTAAAACCTCAACATGGTATCATCTTCTTCCCTAAATTCAGTTCTTTATGTGGCGTAAGCTAATAGTAATATCCTCTCCACCCTTCTAGTTACAAACCACACAAATATGAAACATTCTTAATAGGATATGCAATTAAATGTCTTCTCAGGCCATTTGCCTGAGAAAACATACCCAATATTATTTTTTCCCTTTGCCTTACTGCACCCCTACCTTGCACTTATTCTGACAGCTTTACCAAATTCCTTCAAATCTTTATACATGTTTTTTACCTCCTTCTCATTCTTTGCTGATAAACACTAAATCATTCTTATGTCTCCTCTGGGAAACTTTTGCTGATCCACACCCAACAAAATTCAAAATTCTTTTCTTATTCTGAGTGGGTAGCTGTTGTAATCCTTTCAGTGCTTAATGAATTTTAATGTGATCATCTTCCCAACTCTTGCCCCTTGTATACTGTGACCTCTTTGATGGCAGCATAGCTAGTTTTAGGTAGTTGTTTGTTGAACTAGTGTAAAATTAATTTCACATAATGTATAACATTGAGCAAAAATTATTTATCTGGCTCCTCAGACAGAACTCAGGCTCTATGAAAGTTGGGAGTTAACTATTTATATCCTAACAGACTGGTATATCTCTTGTAACACAGTAGACCCTTAAGGTATGTCTGATTTTAGTTGAATTCTTTCATTGAAAGTTGAAGTGATTGTGTATCATTGACAGTTAAAATGATCTGAGCAGCAACTGCATGTAAGGGACAGACTCAGAATTGTATTTCAGATTCCTTAAACTCCAGAAAGCATACACATCCTCTTCCTGCTTTCTTCTCCATGTTTGCCAGCCAAGAACAAGCCTAGAATAAATATAAGTGAACATTTAAAGACAAAAGATAAGGGAAAAGGGGAGAGGACAGCTTTTGAAGTAGATTTCTAACTCAGCAAACTCCTTGGTACCAGAACAGACAGCAAAACTTCCACCCCGTTCCCATACACCCCTCAAGTTTTCTACCCTAACTCATGTTTTCAGCAGAAAGTCATGTGTACTTCTTCATATTCTGCAGACCTGCCAAAAAGATTAATTACAATAATTTCTCCTGCATCTTGGATTCTTGATATATAAAATGTAGAGCATCCTATGCATTCCAACTAATGTCTCCTGAACTGGTTTATGAAGAGCCAATTTATTAGATGACCACAAATAATGAAGGACACAAAGAGAAGTATGAATCTGCATCTGTAACAGAGATTTCAGAAGGGAATTTTATCTTTAGTAACTAAAAAGATGAATGCATAAATGTATGATAGATATAAATAGCAGGGTTCATTACACAATAAGAGGATATTATCAGACATATGATGAAGATAAATTCTACTGCACATCAGTGGCATTTTGTTATTACCTCTAATTTATCATCTTGTTAATGTTATTTCTATGGAAACATTAAAAGAAATTAAGCTACTAAAACCTAGAAGCAGATTTGACAGTTACAGTAACAAAAGAAAAATATCAAGATTTCACTGAAATGTTTGCCATAATTTAGCAAGTCATGGTAATTCCTGGGAGCTAGTGCTTAAATAATATTCTATGCAATGAAGATGGGTAAATCAGCTTCTATATGCACAAAGGTGCTGTCATTATTATTCCTATGCAATAATATTCTATATAATAATAAGTGAATCAACAATAATTTTATATTAATATTATTATCTTATATTAATAATTATTTATATTAATAATAAATGATATAGTGATTCATTAATTCATGGGGAAATTGCAATTGAGGATTCTCCTGTTCTAACAGAAACATCTCAATTCAGCACTGGGAGTCTCCACATCTTGACCAATCTGTCTGAGAACATCAGCTTTGATTGCTTATATTTTACCACACCTTAATAATCTGAATGGTCTGTATTAGCTGATTGAGAGCAGTGGGGTATTTTTTTGCCCACTTCTGTTGGATGTGGGATAACTTTATCTGGACATGCAAACCTTGTTTATTCCTTTCTGCACTCGTCTTTCACAATTTACAATGAGGGGAGAAGCTACACACACCTCCTTGTGTGTATATGCATAAGTTTTTGGGTGTGCGTGTATCTGGGGAGTATGGGAGGAGATGTTGGTGGCCTCCAGATGTGTCCCAAACAATTTTTGCAGAACCAATACAATTTCTGTATCGAAGAGAACCAATTCTTGACTTTCTTCACTTATACTCATGCTATATAAATGCTAGGGAGATGAGTGGGGAGTTCCTCAACCCCCTTTTCTTTATTATTCTAAAATTATTTGTACACAACAAAGCTAATTATCTCCAAAGTTGTACTAGTAAGAGAAAAGAAATGAGAATCAAAATTTAACTTGTCTAGTTCTGCTATGAGCTTATCCTGGACCATTATGGTAGCAAAGCTTTCTTTATCTCTATTCATCTGTTATGAAATGGAATGAAGTTCAACTCAGAGGGTCATAATAAGTTTTATTCATTTGGTATTTGTGATAAGCTTTGTGATGTTCAGATGAAAGGTGTGGAGAACTATAAGTGACTAGAATTAATATTTTCTATCCCTGGGGGTGAAATATTTTGAGTTTTCTAATATCAAGAAAAAAATCATGATAAGAATGTCACAAAATGGCTAGGTTGTTAAACATGGAATATGCATCCTTTCACGCTGACATTTTATTGAATTTTTCATGTGAACAATGTTGATTTCATTTTGTAAATTAGCCATCAGCTTTTTATACAGGTCTGTGGTGCCAAACTAACGTGACAAAATTTTTTTTCCAAAGCCAAAAAGTGAAAGAATCATTAGTGTCACTATTGTCCATGAAGATTTGTACTGAATTTATACATGGCTTTAGATTTAGGAGTTTTCAGTCTAGCGCTGCTTAGTAATATTATCTGGAAAGCCTTAATGATTCACAGACAGGATGTAATTATACGTATGAAATAAAGCTGGAAAGCAGGGGTGATAATACCTTGTTAGCTCTTATATTTTCCTTGGTCTTTGAAGCAGTTCCACATAAGAAGAATCTGCTATTATCACATTCTACACAGGAAAGGCATTCAATAAATGCTTGTTTACTCATTGCTTATTAACTGTGGTCACAGATTGAAGTAATGGGCTCGGGACTGCAATTTGGAAAGAAAGAAGGACAGTGGTATTTGTGAGTGTATTTCTATGCACTAGTCTACAGGTTAGATTCTTTTATAAATATTCTCATTTATTTTAATTTTATCAAACTAAGATTTAGGTTCTAAGTTGGTTTTTGCCGTTAAAAAAATTGTGTGGTTGGGCCAATAACGCCACCTCTTACAACGTTTGTTTCTCATCTAAACAATGAATAGACTGTTTTAATTCATCTTAAAGGTCACTTCCAAACTTCTAATTCCCATCGCAAACAGCTTTTCTTTCAAATCCATAACTGGTCTTTCATAGCTAGGAACTGCATGCCCTATAAGTGCGTCTATGTTTTTGGCCCTAGTTTTACCTATCACTAGTGCTAGCATTTTCCATAATAAACAAATAACTATGTGAGCACATGGAAACTTAGCTCTCTACTTAAGCAAGAATAGAGGCTATACTTGTCACTTAACAACCATAACCTCCTCTCCCTTCCCTTCCCAGTTCCTTTTAAGCTTGAGCTTTCCTATGATCCATGTCAGCAGTGATTGGTGATGTTAATTAATGAGGTTTCATTTGTTACTTCACTTAAAGTTATGACTGAGGAAACTTGTGGGAGCTGGAATAAAATTGCATTGATTTCAAAAGCACTATTGTCATCCTTGACAGTGCAGTTAATCAATGCTTCCTTACCAGTTCACATTATTCAAATAAAAGCTCTCTTTGAAGGTACCACAAGGAGGTGGTGTTATCCTTAAGAGCAAGGACTTTAGAATGTCTGGAACTATGAACACATACTTTTAAGCCTCTTATTTTCCTATCTCTTGTGGTGACTTGGAGCTATGTACCCCCCAAAAAACTTGTTCTTAAACTTAATCTATTCCTGTGGGTGTGAACTTTTGTAAGACCTTATGATGAAGTTATTTTAGTTAAGGTGGGGCCCAGCTGAATCAAGATGGGTCTTAATGCTTTTACTGAAGGCCATAAATAAAGAAGGCCACAGAGAGAAAAAAAATGCAACCAGAAGGAGCAGTTAGAAGCTGAAAGTCAATGGAACCCAGAAGAGAAAGGAAAATCCTGGAGAGGCCATGTGCATTTCCATGGGACAGAAAAATCAAAGGACCAAAGGATCACTGGCAGACAACCCCAGAATGCCACAGTCTTTTGGGAAAAAGCATCATTGTTGATGGCACTGTGATTTTGGACTTCTCTAGGCCTCAAAATGATGGGCTAATAAACTCCCATTGTTTAAGCCAATCCACTGCATGGTATTTGCTTTGGCAGCTAGGAAAGTAAAGCAGTGAGATAACAATAGTATTTATCTCTTTGGCTTTTGGGGTATATTAAATGAAATCACATATATAAAATTCTTAGAAAACTGCTTATTTGTAACTTATAGAAGCAAACAAAGTTTGTTGCTATTATTCCAATTTTTAGCATTAATGATAAAAATTATTCAAGTATAATATCAGCTTCCATAATAATGAAGATGGCTTAAAAATAATAATACTAATTGTTAATGCAATTGGAAATATGAGTGAGAATACAACACCTAGAACTTTCCTTAACCCTTGACATATTGCAATACCCATTAGTATAATAATTTGATGTAGCTTCCCTTGGTCAAGGAGTTTCTTCTACTTTGGATTTATCTTTTTAGTCAGCCAATTCTCAAAACCAAGTTCTGATGAACTAGTCATTTAGCAGTAACCAGAATGAGGTAGTCTTCAACAAGTTTCCCAGTGATAAGGTGCACCGGGAATGATCCCAAAACTTAGCTCTCTCATATATGCACTCTTGTTGGTGGAAAACCCCCTGAAGACACATTCCAGGAGCAACTTCACACTGAGCAGAAATAAAATGGGCCAGCAGATGCCTCCATATATGAAATAAACCAAATCCCGGAAATCGAGCCTGGGATGCACAGCAAGGAGGGACACGGTTCTAAAGTCACAATGCCAGCTTGCTGTCCATGGCTGAGCTAAGATCACATGGGGGCACTGCTGACCATCACAGCGATGATCCAGGAAGTTGGAAAAAAAAGACACAATCGGCTTCTCCAGCTAGCAGAACACTTTAAAAGCCTTTCATTAAGTGAATTCCTAAATGTTGACCAAATTCTTTTAGACAGAGGCGGCTAATGGCTCAGGGAATGCATGTGATGCACTTGCTAGTACATGGACGCTGATAAAATCCTTGAGGCTGCTTTTCCCAGAGTGTTCACATGCTGGGAATGGGGGCTGGGCAGAAGCTTTTCTTCAGTGGTTTCTTTCATGTCCCAAGAAGGACAGTCATGTGTTTTAGTTTAGCTGATACATTCCAATAAAATGATTTTCAAAGAGACAGGACAAATAATAGGCGTTTTACATATGGTGGCTGTGGATGTCACATGGAGCCAATTTTCTCATACACAATATATTTGTTATTCCTCAAGCTGGTTATAATTCATTTAAGGTCCCTTTTTATTTAATTTTACCTAATAAACTAATGAAATGGCCCAGTGAAGTCTTTATGGTCGATATAATTTGTGTGAGTGAGTTTGCCTAGATTTCCTTTACTATATTAAAGATATATCATTACCTTCTCAGTTTTTTTTTCCTCTGCAAAGCTTAAGGAACAGAAAGCCCCTCAAATCTGGGTAGCATTATTATATATTTTAAAAATCATTCTCAATGTCAAGATTTTAAGAGAAAAAAAATCAGCTTTAATTGACTTTACTTGCATACGGATATAATTATTAGCAAACGATTCTCTTTATGCTTCATGGTGGCAATGGCAGTTATCAGCTTCCATTTGTCTACTTGAAAATACTTTAAGAATATCTGCTAGGAAGCATAAGATTCAATAAAGAAAATTAATTGGAAACTTAAAAAATGACATTCCCCAAACAGTAGAAGATAAAGAGATACTGCTTGTTATGTAGAGACTGTCATTCTGCCAAAGAGCAGAAAAACTTGTCTTAGTTTTCCTGTTGTTAGGTAAACATGATCTCAAGATGGCTTTTTTTTTTTATCATTTTCAACAGATCTCTGATTCTCTATATCCCAATGAACTGCTTTTGTTGTTGGCTTTTTGTGTTTTTTGTTTGTTTGTTTTTTTATTTTGTCTTTCTGTCTTTATAAGAAGGATTTTTGCATCCTTTTTTCTGACTAATGTTGAATGCCAAATGAAGAGACCAAGCATTATCTGTTGCAGGGCAGTACATTTGAGGGCGTAGTATAATTATTAACCAGAACTAGTACAGTCCTAAGATGCATACTGCGCAGAGGGGGCAAACTGGGCATCCCAGAAAATGTAGCCTAATCAGCCTGAGTTAGAATGCCTGGGGATCAGCATTGCTTAAGACTATGGAGAGATCCAAAGCAATGGAAATGTCAGTCTGTAGACCAGTTGTCTCCCTGCTGCAAGAGAATTTGGGGTTGAGTCCTCAATTAAGCAAATGGGCAACCAAGTCTATGGAAGTCCTGACTCATCTGCAACTTATTATGACTCCCCAAATTTGCAGCATCTCAGGTTGGGGTAGAACATTTCTGAGAGAGGAGAATTAAATGACTCTCTCTCAAATAAAAGCAAAAAGGGACAATTATGGACAACGACACATGTTTCAACCCATCCAAAATAATTTTTCTCAATATTTTTTTCTTTTGAGACCAATTAAAATGTATGCCCATTAAGTTGGCTCAAAGAACTGTGCTCGGAGTAAACATTTGCAATTTCAATTTATTGTAGTTATTGATTTGTTTTGATGGCTTCTGTTCACAGAGAAATAACCTCAACCTACATGTTATTCATAGAGTATTATTTATTAAGTATTAGTACAATGTATTTTATATCTATCATTTGGGGGAGAAATGTTTAAAGAGTGAACTCAATAAACCCTATAAAGACTATTAACTTTCAGAACAGTAAGAAGAAAATAAAAAAAGAGGCTAATTCCTTTCCTCCATGCTTGTTGCAGATTTCCTACCAAATCCCCCCAATACCTACCTTCAGTCTCTCTGTTCCTCTCTCTCCAACCCTCTTCTAGTTTGTAAGATCCACAGGACTTCTCAGAAAAACGTAAGGAAATTTTGAGAACATAATACCCTGAAAAAGATCGCACTTCAGTGATGGATGTTCTACTGACTAGCTCCATAACCTTTGAGTATGTCATATCTGAGACAGTTTCTTCATTTAGAAGTGGTGTTTGGGCTAAATGATTTATGTGCCTTTGTGCTCAGAATTTCTACAGTACTTCTATTATGTTACCATTAGCTTGTGAATTGTACCAATCGTTTCCTTTCAACTTTACCTATATTCTTCAGACGCCAACAGAGAAGAGTGAAATTTGTTCTTCTCTAGACAAGAGGTTAATTAAACAGCAGCCAAAGTAGAATTTATCTCCCCTGCTTACTGAACAGCCCTTCCAACACAAACTGCTGTTTGGGCATCATGCATACTTCTCCTAATAATAAGTGTGTGGTCTTAGGACCCTTGCCAAAAAATTATATTAAATGACACCATTGCTATCATTGATGTTACATATTGAAACAACTGCTTTTTATATTAGATTAGTGGCAGTGATGAATATGAGGTAATATTAGTTAATTTAGTTTTATTTAGGGTGATTTGCCATTCTCCAATACCTTTCACAACTGATAAGCCTTAGGAATAACTAGGAGAAACATTTAATTCATACTTTCACTATTGTATGTGAAGCTGAAAACTCTTTCAATAATTGATTTAAAATATCTGTTCTGTTCAGCATGAGCCAAAATCAGGATGTGGACACAGCATTCAAATTGCTCTTTCCACTCCATTTGAAGAGGCCTTTTTTCTGTGTAATTCTGACAATGCAAGCAAAAATTGTTTCTTCTAATAGAAATAAGCAAGAGGGCTTGATCCTGTTGAAATGGAGGCATTATTAGACATATCATACAATCTAGGCAAATATCTTTAAAGTATTCACACACCACAATAGAAATTCAGAGGAATACAGAATACCTTTAGTGGAGTCAGAGGACCTAAGTTCTAGTATTGGATCTTCCATTTACTGTTATATAGTCCGTAATAAATCAGTTAAGATCTTAAATTTATTGATTAACAGAGTGAAATATCAAATGGAATAATTTACATAAAAGTACTTTGGAAAGTAACTGTTCAGAAACCTACAATCTCCAGATGGGTCCCTCAACCATATAAGTCCTGAAAACTAGAGGGCCCAGCCTCTCCAGAACATCAGCTAGTTCCATCTCCTTACTCCAGATCATTGACAGACCCTTCTAACATGGAAAAGCTAGAATGGCCATAGTCCAAACATCCTTAAAGAGAGGAAAATAGAAAGATCAAAGGTGATGGTGGAGTTATATAGAGAAGAGAGCGTTTAACAAATGAATATGATTGCTGAATCATTAAATTGACATCTCTTTTAGTCTCTAGTATCTTACAGCAGTTAGAAATAAAAACCTAAAATCGTGGAATTGTAACCCATGTCAAACTCTGAAATATTTTCTACAACTAATTCTGGTGCTGCACTTTGAAATTTATTGCTTTTTTGTACATATGTTATTTTTCTTAAAAAAGTTGACTGTGATGATAAAAAGAATATTTATGCCTTCTAGCCTCTTATGTTCTGGAGCAGCGAGAAAGAAAAATCTGAGAGGATCAAATGGTAGCCCATGTCAAACTCTGGGATCTGTCCTGTAACTACTTGCTGAGTGGTCCTTTGGGAACTATTGCTTTTTTTATTCATTTGCTTTGTATATATGACATGTTATACAATAAAAAAAGTTATTTAAAAATTACTTTGGAAATCATAACATAGTCCAAATGAAAGGTACTGCACTCTGATATAAATGGATATTGATGATGATGCAATTATGCTAGAATGTATGCTTGTTAATTGGAAGAAAACACTGTATTCCTGAGAATATTGTCTTCAGCTTAGGTCCAGTCCATTTGGATCACTAAAGAGAGCAAGAGTAGCATTTACACTGTGTAACCTTAGCAAGATTATATTCATGTCTTCTTTAAACTCTCTTTTGGAATTACTGATGGGCCTGGAACTATCTTAGTTAAGTGTATTCAAAGCCATCTTCAACACAGGAAAAGCAACCCAATGAGAACAACCTCTTAAAGATGGGCCCATGACAAAGCCTTCCTGGCACAGAATGGTTAATACATTTATTCTGGGTTGGCTGGAGTCTGGTAAATAAAGATATCTTTGTTCACTCTGATACCCAGTAATCTGATATCTTGTGGTGGTATCTGGCATAATCGGTTTTTCCTAATTTAATCTTTGACACATGTTGCTTGTGTTATGCTGTCTTATACACAATACTGCAATTGGTTAGCATTTTATTTTTGTTATTTTTTTTATTCCTTAATCTCTGGGGAGACTTCTTTCTTAGAGAAAACAATTCTGGGACAAAACAAATTTTATTTCCTGGTAAAAACTGGGGGATGAAATCTAGGTTTAGTAGCGTTGTGAAATTGTGAAAGATTCTGTGGTTATACTTTGAAGTTTAATGTGAGACTTTGCAAAGCAGTGAAGCTGCTGTTTCCATGACTGAAAATATCATTTCCTTTATGAGTAAAAAGAAGTTCTATTGTGGAATCTTATTTGTTGGGAAAAAAGAAAAACATTTTTTTGCCAATTTTATGAAAAGGTATATATCTGCTGACAGAGATGTAAAAATAAATGCTACAGTGGTGAAGAAATATACAGTTCTTCGTGTACAAAAGTGGGGGCAGAATTTCACACTGTTAAGATTCCCCCTTGTTATCTGGAGAATAATTCCACTTTACTCTATCATTAACTAGTGAACCACATTTTTCAGGGTGGCAAACTCCTCCTATGGAAGAAATTATTCACATTTTTGGAAGCTACATGAATTGTTTTAGGACAACAGTATATGAAATAGTAATAATTTCCTTTAGAATTGTCTCAACAGTGCTGTATACATTAGTCAATAGTCAATAAATGCTTTTGTAGACTAATGACAATGCATTAAGTGGTCACCATTGGCTTGAACAAGGTCAAGTGCTTTGAGAACACCTAATTTATTGATAGGGAAAGTCTAAGTACTGAGCAGTTATAACGGTACAGAAAAAGCATGGGTTGACTTTCCACCTCAATCACATTCAATGCAAAGAGACTGGAAGTGAAAGTGTTGTCCTTCATCCTTACCTCAGAAGCTGTTGGTTCTCAAGAGTGAAAAGCGATTTCTAATGGCTTCCATGTAACAGGACTACTGTAGGCAACTCTCTGAGTGTCTAGAAAGACTTTTAACTTTGCAAATCATGAAATCATCCCAAGAGCGCATGGATTCAGTTCTTTTAACGGGTGCATGACCAGACTTCTTCCAGAAGGCCTACCTACACTTTTAGAAGAAAGGTGGTATAGTATTAAGTTTATTTTCCTTTTAGTATCTGTGTTTTAGGGAAAATTGTTTCATCTTTCTTGACCCCAAAGGCATCTGTAACATATTGTGAGATGTTCTAATTTGCTAGCTGCCAGAATGCAATGTACCAGAAATGGAATGGCTTTTAAAAAGGGGAATTTAATAAGTTGCTAGTTTACAGTTCTAAGGCTGAGAAAATGTCCCAATTAAAACAAGTCTATAGAAATGTCCAATCAAAGGCATCCAGGGAAAGATACGTTGGTTCAAGAAGGCTTATGAAGTTCAGGGTTTCTCTGTCAAGTGAGAAGTCACATGGCGAACACAGTCAGGGCTTCTCTCCCATCTGGAAAGGCACATGGTGAACATGGTCAGGGTTCCTCTCTCATCTGGAAGGGCACATGGTGAACATGGCATCATCTGCTAGCTTTCTCTCTTGGCTTCTTGTTTCATGAAGCTCCCTGGGAGGCATTTTCCTTCCTCATCTCCAAAGGTTGCTGGCTGGTGGACTCTGTTTCTTGTGGCTATATCATTCTGCTCTGCTCTCTCTGAATCTCTTATTCTCCAAAATGTTTCCTCTTTATAGGACTCCAGAGACTTATGAA
Organism: Myrmecophaga tridactyla; assembly: GCA_004026745.1. Lineage (NCBI taxonomy): Eukaryota > Metazoa > Chordata > Mammalia > Pilosa > Myrmecophagidae > Myrmecophaga > Myrmecophaga tridactyla. The sequence continues at coordinate 45,547 of PVIY010000175.1, forward strand.
GAACCCCCCGCCCCCAGTGGGTGGAGACATGTCATCACCTAATCCAGTTTAACAACCACTCTTGACTAAATCACATCTCCAGGGAGATGATCTGATTACAGTTTCAAACATATGGTATTGAATAGGGATTATTCTGTCTTTACAAAATGGGATTTTGATTAAAACATGGCATTTCTAGGGTCCATATATCCTTTCAGACCAGCACATGAGGATTAAAAGCAATGATGTATCAAAATAGTGCTTGAGCAATTATAACACTTTACAATGTAGGTCTTTTGATTATGAAACTTTTCTGAATCCTTAAAAGAATCAGCTCTAATAAGCCTGTAAACTTAGAAATGTCAACTAAGGTTGAGAGAAATATTATGTTAGGAAGTTAGTTAATTATAACTGGTAAGAATTTTCCTAAAATACTATGAAATAGGAAAGACTGGGAAGCTGTTCTTAATCTATTTTGATAAATTCTATCATATGAATAAATATTTCAATGTGAAAATAAATATATGATTGCATCCCATTTAAGTCAGTTTAATAACTTCAAGTATGTAGGGATTCATTCTATTTTCACAAAATTCTTTAAGGTACTCTAGATAGTGTCTTTTAGGTAATTATAGGAGATAATATTTAGAAATATGGACCAAATTATTCAGGCCTAAAATTTCCTTTACAGGTTGGAATGATCCAGATTAGCTACAGCAGCCTCCCCCAAAGCTTTATTTTTAAGTTTCTTTACAGAATATCTACATAAATAGATACATTTTTGCCCCATCAAAGCAGTCACTTCTTCTGCCAAATCAGTATTAAAAACTTACCTGTGGTCCCCTTTATATGACATTCTGGAAAAGGCAAAATGATATAGATGGTAAACAAATCACTGTTGCCAGGGGTCTGTCATGGAGGAAAGTGAATGAGATTTGTAAGAGTAAATTTTAAAGGAACCATATCTAAGCTCTGAAGTCCTTTTGGTATTGGTCTTTCCAAGTGGGGATTGGTTAAAATTCTAAAATCACTATCCATACATACCGGAGTTGAATGTTTGTGGGGATTGAATCACGTACCCCACAAGAGACATGCTCAAGTCTTAATCTACGTCCTTAAGGGTGTGAACAAATTTGCAAATAGGATCTTTAAAGATGTTACTGTTAGTTTGGTGTGAACCCATTTCTGAAACGAACCTTTGAATCACCTATTTAAATGGGGCAAAATTTAATCAGGGTGGGTCTTAATCCAAATGATTGAAGTCCTTTTATGCAGAATAAATTTGGATGCAGTAAGGCAGTAGAAAAGCCAGAAGCCAGCAAAAATTAGAGGAACAGACATAAGATTAGAGAAATTGTCAATTGACAGAGAATTGCTGAAACTCGACAGCCTGTGAGAGGAAGCAAGCTCTACTAATTCCTTGATGTTGGACTTCCAGCCACCAAAAATGTGCAAAAACCAAATGCATTCTGTTTAAGCAAAAACAAAACAGAACAACAAAAAAACAAAAACCCCTTACCTGAGCTAAATACACACATGCAATATATAAAACCTCCCTCTTAGAATTTAGCTACCATCCTCTCAAAGTTACTTAGATATAGTCTCTTTAGAGAACAATGAACAAGCCTTAATTTTTCCCTTCTAAGATCAGGTCCACTGTATAATAAAACAATTATTTTGATGACATAAATCACTTTTATAAGGGCAAAGCAAAGCAGAAAGGCATTCTGGTTGGGAATTTCATCTGCATTTTGTTTATATGAGTTTTCGTATCTTTTTTTATATGATATGATATTTTGGTTGATCAGAGGAACTTGATGTAAAATTCAGCTGAATGATTACTTCCTTAAATCATTATTTTCCATGTTTACATTGCACTTAGGGCATTTTTATTTCTTTACCAACATCCATTTGGAAAAATTCAAAGCACTGAGCATATGCTGATGGCTTCATAGTCTGATATGCTTGAGGATTTAAAAAGAGTTTGTATTTCTAAAGAGGGTGGAAGTTTTCTATCCTCCCTATTTATAAGCCGTAGATGGAGGGCTGAGCAAGAAAGAGCCATTGTTAGAAAATGTGGGAAGAGCTTGAATCATTATGTACTCAGGTCTGAATTTGGTGTATCTTTTAGAGGAAGGCTCATAATTTCTGCATCACTATAGTATGTCACAGTACGTAAAAGACATTCTCTAGAAAGAATGCTGCATTATCAAAATGACACGAGCCTATTAAGGCATGTGACAACCTATTTGTGCCAAGATCCTTGAAGTGAGTTCATTTCCTACCAAATCCAATGTGGGGTCCTAACAGGTTTCAGACTGCACGGACGCCAGCTCAGGTATCTGCTAAGATGTTATTTCACAATAGAATGAAAAGAGCAGTCAGGCACCTGTCAGTTACAATCACAATTAACTTTCTTCATAGTTAAGTACTGTCAGGCAGATTATTGCCCCTGAAGGAATATCAAACATCTTATGTGGCTGTCTCAAAGCAGGACAACCAACCCCTGGTTGCAAAGTAGGATCAGTCCCAGATAAACAGGAGAAGTATTTGCTGCCTCCCAATCATCATCTCTCCTAGCCCTTTATTCCCTCAGAACTTCTCTCCCCTTAGATACCTCACAAAAGTGGTCCCCATAGACAATGCCAGTTGCCTGGGCATTCTGGAAAGGATGCCACATTCTGGGTTTATCATTTCTGACTGTTAATAAATTCAGGCACCAGGGGCAGGATTATGGAAAAGGATACGGGACAGCTGTGAATTGTACTCATCAAGGAATAAAGCAATAGCCAGTAAATTAGCACGAAGGCTGACCTAGAGGACTCCCATCTCATTCCCTCCTACAATTCCCCGGGGTGCTCAACCCAATCAGTGACCACAATTAGCTTGTTCTGAATGAGACGTAGAAGTCTCAAAACAATAGTTATAAAATGTCAGTCTTGGAGCATAATCAAATATCAACATTACATTCTATTTTCAAACTCTGCTGGGGTACTTTGGTTTCTGAGAAGTTATTCAGAATTACGGCAGGTTTCAATATTTACATGGATGCAGCACATTTATGAAAAGTAACATAGATAAATGCTTTTAGTGGCATTAAGATAAAATTTGAAAAAAATATACAATGAAAATCCACAGACTAAGAATTCCATTTCTTTGTAAGTGTTCATGAATCCCCCAAATTTTTGCAAAATCATTTCCATAGACAGAGAGCTATCTTTAATTTTGCCTTCTAATTCATTAATTGATTCAAGCAATATATACTTATCTTTTTTTAATTCTGCTTAGTAGATTTGTTTCTTTTCCCTCCTCAGAGAAAACCACTGTTATCAGAGTGGCACACATACTTCCAGTGTTTTAGTGTACATGTTACAAGTAAAATCAAACAATTATCATTCAGTGTTTTAGTTCAGTCTGCAATCTGTCTTGGACATTTAACATAAAAACGTAACTATGTACCTGGTCTTTTCAAAACTAAAGCTAGTACTCTTGCAGTAAAGGGATATCAATGATATCTTTGATTCTCTCAAAACACATGCCAAAAGAGAGTAGAGAAGTGAAGGAAAAGGAAGGGTCAAGGCCAGTTATTAAATTGCAGCAATTTACATTTTTAATAACTTTGAGAGGTGAGACAGTGTCACATTTTAACTGAGTATCTAGCAACCCCTCAGTGTCTTTTTCTTTCGTTATTTGCATAAGCAATTGACAGCTCATTAAGAGCTCATTAGGAGCAGAGAAGACCCTGTGATCAGGGGAAAGGAAAAAAAAAAAGAGCAATGCTGAGAAGGAAGTCTTTATTGGTGAATTTTCTCAATATCTCATAAGAATATGAATTTACCTGTGAAATATCTGTTAATGAAGGCAAATAAATTATATACACTCATGAAACCTAAAAGGGTAATAATCATTCATTATAGTTTAGCTTATTTGCCTATCATTTGCCTTACTGAGAAAAAATAAGTATATTACAGTCCCAAAGTCTATCATTTTATCATGAAAGAAAATGCTGAAAGAAATTCATGTTCCCAAACTGAGTTTTTCTTTTCTTTTTTCCCCACTATATATGTATATATACATGTATGTATGTATGTATGTATGTATGAGCATATCTATATATATTTGCATGTTCTTGAATTCTATATAAACTATAACTTGGAGACACCAAATAATTTTATTGTTTAAAAACAGTCTATATGTTAAAACATTGACTATGCCTCTTCCTGTCACAATACGTTCAGAGTATAAACTGGTTCTTTTTTACTTGCTACTACTCCATTGACCTAAACAAAACAGACAAAAATCTAATCTCTCCTGAATAAATGTTTGCCTGATACTTCTAAATCTCTAGGTACCAAAAACTTATTGTAAAATGAAAGGCAAATGCACACTGGCATGATGGCTATTCTTTGCCTTTTGTACTGCACTTTGTAAAACGCGTGAATGCAAAGCACTTTTAAACACTCAGGAATCAATTCAAAGCAAACAGTAGGAACACATTTATCCCTGTTTCGTTCAATTTCAGGGTTGCCGGGTTTTGCTTGACCAGATGTTTCAGAGTTTCAAAGTCAAATCTGTTCATCCTTTGGCTGTTAGCTGAAGGGTCTTTCTCTTATAAACATTATGTTTCTCTATCTACTATTATCTTTTTTTTTTGCGTATTAGTTTTTTATGAGCTCATTCTACTTGAGGGAGAGAGAGAGAATTAAGTTTCTCTATATGGTCCATCGTCTTCCCTATCTTTGCTGCTTTATTTGCTTTTGGAACAAGAGAAAAAAAAGAGAAAGGGAATTGCAGTCTGTGTTTAGACCATTTGTATGTTCTTTATTGGGGTATGTTTGAATGCCCAATTTGATCTCAATGGAACATCCTTTGTAGCATAAAATAAAACATGATGCTCAAGAAAAGTAGCGACACACACATCTATTCCCTTTCATAGCAGTATGTAAAGCTTAAAAGCCTCGCCTCTCTGTGTGGCAGTTTCCCTTCTCTTTCTTTTCTTTCCCTGTGACAAGCAGCCATTGTCCCCTCAGTGAAATCTGCAATATTACTTTGACCCCAGCCCATCAATCTGCCTCAATTGGATAATGATCTGTAATCACTTTCTTTCAGGGGAGTCTATAAATTTGCCAAGGCCCCATTCTTTTCTGAAGGACTCCTTATGTTCATTCCCATTTGTGCAAATGCTCTCTCTTTTACAGGGCTAAATAGCCATGCACATGGGCCATTCTGTGAGGAGGCACCGGGCGTTTCTCTGTTGATTTTCCATGCTCTAGTCTCTTAAAGGATACTAAGTCCTACATGCCAGGACGCGGCGGGGGGCTGGCCCGAGCCACTGTTACATCACAGGCCGCCGCTTTTCTCATTAAGACTGACCCATCATTAGGTCACTTCGTGCCCATCCTGGCAATCAATGAGCTTAATGTTTAGTGGGGAAAAAAAGTTAATAAGGAAAGGAGCACGCTGGGAGGTGAGTGGGAAAGGGAAATGATAGAAAGCATGGAGAAATCCTCCACTAGTCTGTCTTAGGGATATACATGGCCCAGATGTGGCTTCTCCAAACATATGTGTGATTCCTCCAATATCCCTTCAGGTCCTGTTTGTTTGCCGTTAAACCTAAGAATTCTTAAACCCTATCTTGTCCCAGTGGGCTCCACTTTTCTTGTTAAGGAGGATGAAAGACTCATCATCAGGCTGAATCTGACTTCACTGGGGGAACATGTGGTAACGACAGGGGTGGTCAAAGCCTATGGGCATTTGGGCAACATTGGGGTATGATGAGGATTTGGCTTAATATCTTATGGATCCCAAAGAGATTCCGAGCAAATCTAAATACATAAAGAAACATCAATCAACTAGGACATTATCTAAACAGTTCGTATTAAGAGGTATTATATATAATATAACATAACATAATGTAACATAATATAACATAATATAATATATGCTTTTCATCAGCGCATTCCCCCAAAAAAGAGAGCCTCTGTGTACACAACAGATGTAAAAAGTAAATACATTTTATTCAAAAATAAGTATGAGCTAGGTAAGTAGTGATATTCTACCCTTTGCATAACATGCATTGGTAGACAATAATTTTCTAGAATTCCAAATCTTTTCATCTGATGTTTAGATTTTAGCAAAGCATAGGCTTTGTTATTGGGCTTAGGGAGAACAGGATAGGAAAGCAGTAAAACACATCACAAGATTCTCAAAGGGATGTCAGAGAGAAAGCAAAAAAATTCTGCAATTTTGGCTGGATGTTTTCCACTATGCCACAGAACACTGACTATTTTAGTTCTCACATCCCTGTAATTTCCACTTTGCCTTTTAAAACATTGAAAAATAGGTTTATTACATATAAATACAGAAAGTATATAAAACAAATATAAGTTTAGTGAGTAGTTATTAAGCAAATATTCATGTAATAGCCACACCAGTTGAGAAATTGAAATTTGTTAGCTCTTTTTAATTTTAGGGAGAGTTTTTGTCATTTATGTGTATTTGTGGTGTGTGTGTGTGCATTTTCTATAGTTTCTGTACTTCTTTGAAATATTAGAGGGTTAAAAAGAAAAATTAACTCTTTCAGACCAGTCAGGTCCTGTTATGATTCCTGGATTATTTTAGAGCTGGTGAAATCCTTACTGGTTCCAAGGTCAACCCAAAAGTGTGATGTATGAAAAACCTGATGCCAAATGGTTAAGTGAATTACTAGAGTTTCATGACCAGTGGGGCTGACAGCATCTCAGGCTGCTGAACCGATTCTTCATTGTTTATTCCATCTCTTTAGGGGAAGAATAACATAAAATACTAGCATTTTAATCATTATGAGCATGTTTCTGTGTCTAAGTCTCCCCAACATAAACTGAAGGAAAATTAACTCATTCGGGATCATAATTGAACGCTCTCTGTCAGTGGAGTTTCACACACTGGGCAAATAATTATCTTAAATAAGGAGGGAACATGTTTTGAGTGGCTTATGAAGTGGTTATACGTTAAAAAGACTGACAATAAAGTTAGAGCCATTTTTAAGAGTTTTGCTATTAATGGTATCCAGTAAAAGATGGATGTCACATATTACAGCCCATTCTTATTCAAATTATAAAACGCACCTTAAATTTCAATTCAGCTTTTTTTTTCCCCCACTCTGGTTGTCTAGCTAAAAGGTAATTCTGGGCTTACAAGAACTTTCTAATAAGCCAGCATAAGTGACAATGACTTATACATTTTGCAAAGCTTTTTAAAAATTTTTTATAAAAAGTAAACTGCTTTTTAGGGTATGTAGTACATTGGCTGGAAAAGTTTAAGTTTGCTTTGAGTTAAAAATGAATAATTCTTCATGAAGTTATGATGACAAAAGCACTGTTGACCTAGAAAATAATCAGAAAGTTCATTTTCTATTGAATTTTGTAATCACCCAGGTACTAGGGCCTAAAATGTGTCATCTTATATTTTTGGTAAAAATTTTACAATCACTATTTGCAGCAATGCTTCCGTAGGTACAAAAAGCAATTGCAAAACCTGTTATTATCATTACCATTTAACAGAGGAGGAGTGAATAGCTGGATTAGAACTTAAACCTAGATTAAGCTGGCCCTAAAGTCTATATATTCTCTATTTTCTCTGACTCCTGTTATTAAACTGAATTTAATATAATTTGCCCCCAAGGTGCAAAATAAATAGATACTCGAAATTAATAGAGCACTACGTGCTCTGTTTGCTCACAGTTGTACCATGTCGACACAAAGATGATGAGATAAAGACTGAGGTCTTCAAAGACCTCAGAGTCTCAATTACCCAGTACAGAACTAGATCAGAGGCTTCTTAATATGTTATATATTTTTCATTATTCCATATGCTGCTAATTTATTATTTGAAGAGAAGCTCATTCTCCTGTCGACAAAATTCTTTTTAGGATAGAATTAGTAAACTGAGAATTGCTGTGCGGAAGCTAGGCTTATTCCTTCTTCACTCCTCAGCAAGGAAGATTCCACCCCGGGCATGTTCCAGCCTGAACTTTGTGGTTTCTTTCCCAAAACCCGATGAAGTTTCCTCACTCTCAAAGTGCCCTGGGTCCTCGTATGCATTTCGTCTTTCATCATGTTGCTATCTGTTCTAATGTCTTTCAATCTTTCCATTGCTCTCCAGACTGACTCCGGTCAACCCTTGTATTGTTGTTTACACTTTTGCCATGAAGCAATTTTCTTTCCTATAAAGAAACAAAATTGTTTCTGCATTTTTCAATCTAAGCTGAGATATAGAATTTTTTTAAATTCTTGCTTTATGCGAAAGTGCATCTACAAGCATTTTTGTACAACTGTATTATTTATCTATTCTCATTGTTTTCTACTCTTTTTTTTTCCTTTTTTACTGTCTCAGCATCTAATTTTTTTTCCTATGGAACATCCTGTTAACAAAGGATGTTCACAAAGCACTTCTAGTTTTCCAAATCATCACTCAGTGCACTGCAGGGTTGGTTTGGTTTTATGTTCTCCTTTAGGGTTCTTTCTTCCTGATGTACTCTCTAGAGAGAATATTGGAACTGAATGAACCTGGAGATTATCTACAACCCCCACCACTTTTCCCTCATGAAAAATGTGGGGCTAAGAGAAGGTGAGTGATGAGCTCTTTATTATTATATTCCATAGGTACAAATACCAGTCCAGGTACCTTCCTATGTCATATTAACTGCTCGTCTCTGTGAAACACTATACTTTTTGTCTATTTTACTGCTTTAAGTTTCACAAAGACCCTATGTCTTATTTTCCTCCTATAAATTGTTGAGCATGATCATCAACTCTGTCACTTCTTTCAAGGTGACCTTCAGACATATTTTCACATTCCCAGGTAACCCTTCTTTCTACGAAGGTCTGTTGTTGCTGAATCTCAGCTCGCAAATAACAGACATATAGTCACAAAAACAAAAACCACTGCTTCCACCAACAATGCAGCTGGGGATTTATTTTCCCTTCAGGACAAGTGAGCAACCCTGGACAGGGGAAAGCTCTTTTCATGCACCCCTCCCTCCCAGGTGACTTTCAACAGCAGTAAAGTTACCCTGAGAGCCACAGGCAGCTGCCTTTCCCCATAGCTGGACAAAGGGGCAAAACTTTGTCTCAGCCATGTGGTTCTAGTTAGCCCTTTCCAGCCAGGCCATGGGTTTTGTTTTTTTTTCGTTCATATTTTTACTGTGCCTTAATTAACTGGGATTCGCTGAGTCATGGGCCTCAGAACCAAGTGATCCATTCTCTGTTGCAGAAGTAAAAGGACAGAATGCTGTAAATGCAGTGATTTGGTCTTGGGGTCATTTTCCCTAGGTCTCCTTTGCTCCAGTTTTGCAAGTCAGAGTCAACCCTTTGTAAATTTGTGACACCAGGCGGGTTAATGTCACTCTCTGGATTTCAATTGCACTCTCCGAAAAGAAAGAGTAATACTGTCACCCTCACTGGATATAGCATGGATAAATGAAATACTGGAAATGGAAGCATTTCTTCCAGTATCGGACATAACATTACCACATTATAAATGCCCATTGTGGTTAAAATAGTGTAGAAATGTATCCTTGTGGAAAGATTTATAACTGTATGTCTGGATGAGTATGAAGTGGTAGCTTGGAAGGTCAGCCTTGGCCTTCCCTTTATTTTTGCTACAGAAGCCTGGAAAATCCTTAGCTGAGTATTCACTGCTAGACTTGACACTCTTTAAAGGCGGGGGGGGGGCAGATATTATTCCATAGCACATGGTATGTAATAAAACCTGATCAAATATTGGTGGAATGGATGAATAAATCAATCCAATTTTAGTCTACTCACACTTAGGTGTAGAACAGTCTCCTTCACCTTGTTATATAAAAGATTAAAGATCTTCCTGTGACCTGTTTACAGAAACCTTTTGAATCCATGGTTCAGAAATACATCTCATCAGCTTAAATAACCTCAGCAAATCTCTTCCACATTCACTTGTAAAGTTTTGGTAAATAATGAATGTGGACATTACAGCAGATAATAAACTGGGGTGGGGAAAGGAAAGAGAGAAAGAAAGCAGATCCCAAGTTATATTTCAGTTTTCTTAAGCAAACAAACAAGTTGGCCCCACTTCCAAGCTGAAGAATAACAAGGACTGCAGAAGATGTTGGGAAAAGTGCCTTAGTTTTATGAGCTGTCATATGGACATTTTCCTTATATTTTTGCATAAAATAGTTTAATGTACTTTTAAAGTTGAAGCACTGTTTATTTGTTTTCTTAGGAATTATTAATTTTAATATATTGAGAACTTCAGGGTGGCTTAGTAGCAGGAAGAATGGATACATACGATTTTAGAAGTCTGTTAAAAGATTTTACCAGCAGCCACCATTGTGGCTACAAAACTCTACCAGAAGTCTGCTAGTGTTATAGCGTAATGATGCATCTTCAGAAGAGGGTTCCTTTTTCTTTCTCTCTTTCCTTCCTTCCTTCATTTCTTCCTGCCTTCCCTCCTTCCTGTTTTAGCTTTCTAGGCTGCTCAAAGCAAATATATTGGAATGGTTCAGCTTAAACAATGGAAATTTATTCACTTACAGTTTTGAGGCCAGGCAAATGTCTAAATTAAGGCATCATCAAGGCGATGCTTTCTCCCTGAAGACTCTCTACTGGTGATCCTTGTCTCCTCTGCCCCTAGCAAGGCTCATGGCAGCATCTGCTGTTTCCTTTCTCTTCTGGGTTTCATTGAGTTCAGTTTCTTGCTCTCTTTCTATATATATTCACTCTATTTCTAAAGGACTCTCATAATAGGATTAAGATCCATCCTGAAAAGAGTGTGTCACATCTTAAGTGAAGTAGCCTTGTCAAAAGGTCATATTTACAAAGTGGTCACACCTACAGGAATGGATTAACTTTAAGAACATGTTTTTCTGGAATACATAGAGTTTCAAATAACCACATTTGCTCTATTTTCTCTATCTTCCTCTCTCTTTCCTTCCTTCTTTTCTTCTTTCCTTCCTGTTTGAGTTTTCCAGGCTGCTCAAAGGAAATACACTGAAATGAATCAGCTTAAACTATTAACTAATGACTTTGAAGCCAGAAAAGTATCCAAATCAAGACATCATTGAGGTGATTCTTTCTGAAGATTGGCGGATGGCAATTCTTGCCTCTTCTGCCATATGGTAAGGCACATGGCTGCATCAGCTGGTCTCCTTTCTCTTCTGGGTTTCATTGATGTCAGCTTCTTACTTTGGTGGCTTTCTCACTCTTTCATTCTCTCTGCAGTCAGAAAGGACTCCACTAATAAGATCAAGTCCCATCCTGAATAAGGTGGGTCACATCTTAATTGAAGTAGTCTCATCCAATGGTCCTACTTACAATGTGTTCACACCCACAGGAATGGATTAACTTTAAGAGTTTTTCCAGGGTACGTTAAGTTTCAAATGACCTTTCTATTTCTTTTGTCCTTTTTTTCTCTCTCTCCATCTTCCCATTCTCTCTATCTCTCTTTCTGTCTCTCCTTCCTTCCCTCTTTCTTCCTTCTTTTTTTTCTTTTTTAATTATCTCATTTTTCTATGAGCCACCTAGATTTACTTGATTCCAAAAAGCGCTTTTGGGCAACTCAATTCTAGCTAGTGGTCAATGTTCTAGGGAAATATGTGTTTGCTTTGTATGTCTTATCTTTATCCTTTTAAGTGATTAATGCCTCAAATATTGCATTTTTCCTCTCTGTTGGAATTTTCATTTGGAAAATTGATTTCTGTTTTAAATTTATTAAGAACTTAATTGACGCTGGGATATGACTGTAAGTGGGCAAAGGCAGTTTCCTTCAATCTTTTTAATACTTTCTCTATGGCAGGAGATAACTTTAGTGGAGCCAGCCATGGGCTAGTTTACAAACTTTTTATTCCTCCTTCATACAATGCTAGCAATTCATCAGTGTCACAATGCACAAAGGAGGGGCTCCTATTTTAAAAGGCCTGCAAGAGCCCCATGTCCTATTTTTGTAATATAATCACCAAAAAGTGTTTCAGGTTTGACACAACTGTCCAAGAATGAAAAAGTAAAGCTTAATTTATTTGAGAAAAAGGGACTGATATGGAGAAAGACAGCAGGGAAAGTAAATGGCCCTCTCTCCTTTAAGTCTACTCGAAAGCAGAAGGTAATAGAGCTCTCCATGGTGGAATTGTCATATGTAAGGCAGAATAAAAATAGTATCCAAAAGCTTAAAAAGACAGCCAAGGACTCAGGTAGTATAATAAAAATGGTTCTTTTCCTGGTAAAGCAAAAATAGAGGACACTTTGAACTCTGTAATAGAATTATGGCTGTTGAAAGAGCCTCAGGAATAATTTATACAATATTTGTTGGGAAACAACAAAGTCTGAAAACAAATGACTCATTTCTAATTAAGAAGTTAGACGAAGAGCAAAAGAGCAACCCCCCCCCAAAAAAAAAACATGTTAGAAGGTTATAATAAAGACAAAGATAGAAATCAATGAAATAAAAGAACCACAACCATAGAGCAGAGATTAGGCAAGTCAAAAGCTTTCTTTGGAAAAGTTGATAAGAGAAACAGACACCTAGCACAATGTTCAAGAAAAAATAGACATAAGATGCAAATAAAGAGAAAGAGGTAAAAGCAATAAATACAACAGAAATTTAATATAAATATTTCATATAATAAAAATTAAAAAGGTAGATAAATGCATAAACATAGAGGAGTAAAATATATCAAAGGCTGTTTTTAAAGGAAATGGAAAACTCAAAATAAGTTTTCAAGTACAAAAATTATTTGTACTTGAAATTATTATTTCAAGTACAAAATAATTTAAGTTGGAACTGAAAGACCACCCTTTTTATAAAGGCCATGGTCCAAGTAGATTTACCCACGAATTATTCTAAACATTCCCCCCACCCCCATTTTTTTTTTTTTTTTTTTTGCATGGGCAGACACTGGGAATTGAACCCAGGTCTCTGGCATGGCAGGCAAGAACTCTGTCACTGAGCCACTGTGGCCCACCCTTCCCACCCCCAATTTTTAACACTTTTATTTCAAAATAATTTTAGTATCTCATGAGAGTTACAAAGACAATGCGGCATTTCCATACACCTTTTACCCAGCTTCCCCTAATGCTAAAGTCTTACACAAACATGGTTTAATTGTCAAAACAGAAAAATTAACATTTGGCCATACCATAAATGAAACCACAGACTTTATTCAGATTTTCCCAGTGTTTTCACTAATTTCCTTGTTCTGTTCCAGAATCCAGTCTTGGATACCACATTGCACTTAATGTTATGTCTCCTTTGTCTCTTCTGATCTGTGACTTTTGAAGAGTAGTGGTCAAGATAGTTTGGTCAATATTCCATACTGTACGTTTGAAACTGTAATCAGATCATCTCCCTGGATGATGTGATTTAGTTAAGAGTAGTTGTTAAGCTGGATTAGGTGACGACATGTCTCCACCCATTTGGGTGGGTCTTGATTGGTTTATTGGAGTCCTATAAAAGAGGAAACATTTTGGAGAAAGAAAGAGATTCAGAGAGAGTAAAGCAGAACCACATAACCACGAGAAGCAGAGTCCACCAGTCAGCGACCTTTGGAGATGAAGAAGGAAAATCCTCCTGGGGAGCTTCATGAAACAGGAAGCCAGGAGAGAAAGCTAGCAGACGACGCTGTGTCTGCCATGTGCCTTTCCAGGTGAGAGTGGAACCCTCACTGTGTTCACCATGTACCTTTCCAGATGGGAGAGAAGCCCTGACTGTGTTCGCCATGTGCCTTCTCACTTGAGAGAGAAACCCTGAACTTCATCAGCCTTCTTGAACCAAGGTATCTTTTCCTGGATGCCTTTGATTGGAAATTTCTATAGACTTGCTGTAATTGGGACATGTTCTCGGCCTTAGAACTGTAAACTAGCAATTTATTAAATTCCCTTTTTAAAAAGCCATTCCGTTTCTGGTATATTGCATTCCAGCAGCTAGCAAACTAGAGCAGACCTCTTGTTGAGAGAATCTGCTCTGGGACCAGAGCTGACTGAAGAGTCTCAAGTTGCCACTCCTTTGGATCCATAATAACATTCATTCTGCGGCCACCTCTTCCCCAGACTGCTCACAGTCAATGACTGACCCTGGAGGGATGGTATAAATGGACAATCCAGTCTTATGTGAGAATCTTCTACTGGGTAGTTTTGCTGTGAGATTCCCTGCCAGCCTAGCTGAAACTTTGGCAGGTCTGTTCTGCAGTCCGAGACCTCTTGTCCAATATGTATACTTTTCCCTCTTCCTGCTTGTTTCTGGTTTACTTTAGGATCTTTTTTGTATAGCTTGCAGAGGGAGTTTACATTATTCATTCTATTATTTATATTTAATTTATGTAAGTATTTAAAGTTTTGGATTTTTCTCTGATCTTTGCTTTAATTCTTTCCCATAGATTTGGCTGGTTTGAAGATTTTGCAAATTTTAGTTTGATTAATCCATTTCCCCTGTGAGTTTCTCAAGAGAGTTTGAATTTTTTTATACCTAAGTCAAAGTCCTTTATGTTTTTATTATTTTTATTCTATTTCACTTTGAACAGAGAATGTTCTTTGTATTATTTATACTTTATTGAAGTTATTGAGATTTTTCTTTGTGATATGTTGTCAGTTGGGAAAGCTCCATGTGCAATTGAAAAGAACAGAAGGTATATTCCATATTCTTGAGTTATAAGATTTGATATATACATAAGATATACCTTATTGATTATGCTATTATGTTATCTAGATCTTTTATAGCCTTTTTCCATTAGATTAATCTAAGCCAGAAAGCCGTGTGTTAAGCAGGCTATTGTAAGTGATTTTCTCTTTAATCTTCCTTAATTTCTGCTATAGGAAAGTATTATTTTCATAATTTTTAGATATTCATTATAAATTAATTTTAACAATATTAACATAAGGATTTCAGCTCAACAAGGACATCATCTACAATGCTAACAGAGAATAATGACAGATTTCGAAAAAGCATTTGCAATATTTAAAACCCACAAGGAATAGATATCTACATGTTATAAGTGATTCCTACAAACAAACAACCAAAACAAAGGATGCTTATTTGGAAAATGGACAAAGAATATGCACAGGCCAAAGAAGAAACCCATAGACAAATAAGCATTGAAGAAATGCCCAAGGTTACTTGTCATTAGACATATGCAAATTATACCAGTAAGATACTGGTTTAAAACTATTAGGCAGGCAGCAGTTAGAAGCAGATAAGGTCAAGTATTAGGGACGTGAGAAGTAATGAAAGTCTAGTCTCATGCAGTGCGAGTGAGGGTGGATTGATAATCGTTCTGGATAGTTCTCAGCAGCACTGCAACTCTGAGCTGTGTGCACCAGTGTAATTTTCAAACTAGCTCATAGGAGAATAAGTGTGGATACTCATTACAGAACTGTCCGTGGTAGCGTCAAGTGCAAGAAGTAAGAAACATTGATGCTAGCTGAATCCACATCAAAGATATTAGAAGGGTTAGATATGGGAAAGAACACAAAATAAGAGCAGGAGATGGGGATAAAGGTTAAAAAGTGAATCAAACAAGAGAGGAACTTGGCATGGTCAAATGATAGTGGATTGCCAGAAACAGCCTTCTATTCCCAACAGCACTTACATACCAACCAATGCAAAGGCCCTGGTAAAAGTCTGGAGTGAGGCACAGCTTCCTTCCAGAACTCCACCTAATGTGCCCAGGATTTGTGCTCCATAATTGCAAAAGTGGTTAAAGGGAAGACGGTTCCTCCAGAACTGTAGTTAGGAGCTGTGATTGGTAAAGGCCTTAAAGACCAACGGGGTTCAAATATGAGAGCATCGGTAGACTGAACCATCTTCAAATGGCACATCTGAAGAGATGTGAATTCAGATTTGGGCTCATACACAAGGTGGACACGTTATTTTTATTTTAAAAAGTAAACTGTTTTTTAAACAATTAGCAAAGTAATTGTTTAAAAAGCCTCATTCATGAATGGGTTAATTTTTTTCCTTGATGCAGGATGTCTTAATTACCTAGGGCTAATCTAACAAATACTGCAAATGAGATGGCTTAAAACAAAATTACCATCTTACAGTTCTGGAGGTTGGAAGTCTGAAATCAAAGTGTCCGCAGGACCATGCTTCCTTTGAAGTCCATAGGAGAGAACCTATTCCATGCTTCTTCTAGTTTCTGGCAGGGGTTTGCAGTCAGTCCAAGCTATTCTTCTCTGCCTGTGCCTAAATTTCCTCTTATAAGGACACTGTTCATCTGGATGAAGGTCCTACCCTCCTCCAAAATGACCTCATTTTAATTTACCTGATTCCATTTGCAACAAACTTATTTCCAAATAAGCTCACATTCTCAGGTGCTGGGACTAAGACTCTAAACTTTTGGGGGGACACAACTCAATCCATAACAGGGTTTTAACTACGATGTAGCAATTTTGAATATGCTGACTCCAAGATTTGACTCATTTCTCAAACATGAACAGTGATCCAAAATCATAGACATGATACAGAGAAAAAGAACAATTCTTGCTTAGGCAACCAAAGAGGTGAAAAAAATTTGTCATCATATCACCAATGGGTTGTTCAATTGGTGTCAGAATTTTAAATGTTTCCTATGATCTCATAACAACGTATTATGTAATACAGCAAGGGGCATTTTATTTTGATAAAATAAATATTATATCACTATTGTATAATTTTGGCGAAATAAGACTGTAGTATAAAGAATGAATGAACATTTTTTCTATTACATCAAACTCTTTCATTTGCCATGGAGAAATTGAGAAGAAAATGCACAGAATCTTTCAAAACGAACTGCCAATAAATGCAAACTTGAAGTTGGGTCTTGCATTAGTTGCCTATTGCTGCGTAACAAATTTTCCCCAACTTTGCAGTTTTAAGTAACACACATGTATTATCTCACAGGTCATGTGGGTCACAAATCCTGGCATAGTATAGCTGGATCTTCTACAAGACTACAACCAAGGTATTGGCAAAAGCTGGGTTCTCACCTGGAGGCCAAACTAGGAAGAGTACATGTATTGGTACAATCAGACTGTCAGTAGAATTTGTTTTCTTGCAGTTCTAAGATTGAGGGCCCGGCTTCTTGCTGTTTCTTGGCTGGAGAAGGGCACTTACAGGAGACCCTCAGCTCCTTGCCATCCGGGCTTCTGTACATGGTCCCTTTCTTCAAAGTCAGCAATGGAGAAAATTGTAGAGCTGGTCTGCTAGCAAGATAAAGTCCACAAAATGAAGCATAATCATGTAAATGACATCCATCACCTTTTCCATATTTTATTGATTAGAAGCAAACTACGTGTTCTGCCTACTGTCATGTGTGAAACTCAAGATTTGAGAATCTTGAGTGGTCACCCAAGAATATGTCTGCCACAGATATTGATTACATAATTAGAAGAAAACCTAGAATATAAATCTTATAACTCTCCCTATTTAACTTTTACTCCCAGGCAATATATGAAGCACTAAGCTTTATGGAAGCAGGCTTTAGGAGTTTCTAATGACAAGTTTCTTTATTTTTAATAAGTTAGATTGTATGGTTTAGATGGTTCTGTAAATTTTAAGTCCGTTATAACACCTAATGAATTTTTAAAATATATTATTGTATTTAAGTGTAACATACCTACAGGAAAAAAGGATACAAATCACAAGTATATAACTTGATAGATTTTCATAAATTAACTACAGCCATATCAAAATCACCCTGATCCAGTCTTTAGCCCGTATTTCTATGGGCAGGTCTTTTTTTTTCGATTTATAGAAGTTATTTATATATGTTAGATATATATATCTCTGCATAGATAAAGAGAGGCAAATTCCTGGAGGGCAAAAATGTTGGGTCCTAGGCTCACTTCTCTGAGCTCTCCTTTCCTTTTCTCTCCATTTCTGGCAGCCCTAGCATGACAAAACTCTAACCTTTGTTTATCCAGTTATGTCAATTTGAGGAACATTCTCCAGCCTTTCAGGGGCTAACATAGTAAGTTTAGACGGAGAAGAGAAGAAATCCAAGGATTGAGTCCTGGGGCACTTCAACATTTAAAGATTAGGAAAGAAGGACAAATGAGATGAGAGCATCAAGCTGTGTTTGTGTGCACATGTGTGTGTGTGTACATATAATCTAGCTCATGAAAAAAATGGGTTTAAAAATGCAACTAGGTTTCTGGGATGTGGGAATTAGGACCAATCTGGTCAGCAGGAATTGATTTTTATGCCATCACTTTGTCATTCATCTGACATACCTTACAACTCACAGTCTCAGCATATATTAAATAAAATACTCTACGAGAGAATCACTCAAGTATTACTCAATTCTTTTCCAATCACTTATGGTCAGGGGTTAGAGTAAGAATGCAGACATAGCAACCACAGGCTGACCCTACAGAAGAGAAGTATTTCTCAAAAAAATAAGGACAGTTCATGCTTGGGAAGACATCCTATAAGATAGCTACTTAGCAGTGAAGGGGGTTAGTGTTGCTCAAAGCAAAGAGAAGTGACTGCAGATAGAGAACCTGTGTTTGAGCTTCAGTTTTCCCATGAGAGAGCTTTAAAACCTTTGTTCAAGTTAGTGAAACTCTATACATACTATTTATCCTCTTCCATACCAATCTCATAGGGTCATTTTATAGATTAAATGGGGATAATTTATACAAATACATGGATAGATCGGTTATAAATAAAATATTGTAGAGAAAGAATAAGACTTCAAGATCTTATCATAACCTATATATGACCTGTAAACTATCAGAAACCTGACAATATTGGAAAGTGATCTAGGGAACAAAGAAAGTGAAACACTTATAGCAGTTTATACTGATTTTTAAATCTACAGGTACTATTGCTACCATTAAGAATCCTATATATAATTCTTTATGAATAGCTCAATTACTTTTGGCCATAATATATTAATATGCTCACATACCATAAAACAATATGAATAGTGTCAGTTGCTGGGACAAGTGGACCCTTTCCCCTTAACCCTAATATTTCCTTCTTTTTCAATGTTTTCAGCCTCACTAGATATGGAGAGCAGTTTTCCTGTTGAGGCAGTACCAGCATACAAGTATTTATCACTCCACCTGACAGCTTCAGATGAGGTCTACTAGCTCCCATCTATCTACTCTCATCTGCCAAATCCCTATGAGTCACTTTTCTTGGGGCAAGTCCTAAACCAGTGTTCCTCAAATGTAGGTAGCAGACCAGTTGCAACAGAAACTTGGGGGCTAGATAAAATGCAGATTCCCGGCCCCTTCTCCAAGAGTAATGACTTTAGTGCATCTTCCCAGGGACCCTGAATAGTCATTTAACCTCCAGCACCATCAAATAAAGATCACTTGGATTCGCACAATAAAATTTAAAAACAGCTGTCTCAATTGCTTGCTGGTTCTCATAGACAGTGCTTGTGATATGAGAGCTGTTCAAGAAATATTTATTGGAACACCTATGTAGTACAACTTGCAACCTTTATCAAAATCCAAAAAGAAAACAGAGAAGACCTTGTTGGATTAGCTTATCCACATTCCACACAATTAGACTAAAGAATCATTTTTCTAAATAGGTGGATTTAAAAATCCTTGTTCTTAAAGAATTTCAAATATTAGTAGTTGAGGGGATTATTTCACACTTATTGAAATACCAAAAGAAATAAAGTTCTAAAAGAGTGATAAGATGCAACAAACCCAAGTGATGTATCATAAAAGGAAAGAACTTGCCAGGTGAAAGTGTCAATAGCTCATTTATGCATCCCAGAAGACTCCTTTTTTCTATAAATAGATTTGAATAAAGTTTACCATAAATATAAAGAAAAATATAGCTACAATCAAAATCCAGCAAACTTAGAATATTTGGGAACACAATAAATAAAAAAACAAGGAAGTAGCTTTATGATTTAGTAACATTTTGCCTGATTATCATACATTTAATGGGAGTCCTTTAGAAAAACATGTTTATATATAGTGATGTAAAGTTATTGAATCCTATCTTCAAACATAAATTGCAAAGCAGCAAAGTCCATTTGATCTTTTCCAAACAGCCTTTAAATACGACCATTACTGAAGTGACAAAATGTGCTATCAATTGTGATAATATGGTAAAAAAAGACTTGACTTAATAAGTCAAGCACAAAACCTGGATAAGTCAGGCACCAAACCTATTAACTCTAGTTGCCATCAATTTGTTAACTTCTAACAAATTAAGCAGAAAAAGTGTCAGATCTAAAGTGAAATAGAAATTTAGAATTGAAATGTAAGCTATTTTATAACAATTAATTAATGGTTTACCATTAATCACTATTAATCACTATTATTAATCATTATTAATCACTTCATTTGAAAGTAATACGTGCTTATTCCAAACCTAGTTGAAATGATTTTATGCAACAATTCTACGGCTATTTTGTAAAAGTTGTCTAGAAGCTCAGTAACCACACTGAGTTGTTTGTGACTTTTTATTATTTTTATATTCTTAATTTTTGAATCAATTTGCATTTCTGAATAAAAAGTATAAGAGCATGCCTGCCAGTGCCTTATTACATTATGTCTGTGTTGAGATGTATGACCAGGGTTGCGTGTATTTTTTTTTAATGGAAACAGCGGGTCAAAGAACAACTTAGTCTTAGGTTAGTGAAAAAAGAACAGAGTAATAGAATTCTTTTCATTTTTATTCTGCTTTTCTGTTAACTCATATAATTTTAGATGGTGGTTATTTTTCAAAAAATGTTTCCATTATAAATATTTGGTAATGACTATACCAATAGGGATATATATTCAAAATAGATTTATATTCCTACTGAAATAGTGTTTGACTATTGAAATGTAAAGAATTCTCCTTAGTTACACTGGGAAAGTACCGAGAAGAACTTAGAAGACGAGGTAAGTCCATCCTTCCAGAAATAATATTAATGCAAGTCCAAGAAAACCCAGGGGAAAGAATTTACATCAAAGAATCAGAATCTAAATTGCATAAACTATATAGTTTATTTTCAAAGCGTGGTCTTTCAAATACTCTGCCCCTAACAGGAGGTTTTACTGATCAGATGATCTATTTCAGAAGATTTTTTTTAAAGCGGTGAATTTTAAGTCGTTGATCATAAACACTCAGAGACTAACGAAAGCACTTGGGATCCCGTTTGCCTCCTTGTACCTGGTTTCTTCCCATGGCAAGTAAGCTGCTGTGTTACTCCAGATTCACATCTCGACAGGACTCCACATTTGCCTGGAAGTTGTCAGCCGCCCATCCAAAAGAACATCATGATGTTTTCTTTGTACCACCTAATTATTATTATGTTAGACAATATATTTACTCCTAAGTGGTTTGGAGTAATTGATTAGGTTGTTCTATGTCAGGAAAGCACAGATGTGGGGCCGCTGGACTCTGTCTAATGGAGAGAGGAGGCTGAGACGAAGTCTCTCTCCAGTCTCCAGGAGGTAACAGGCTTGCACTGCTGCTGTGTAGGCCAGACAAAATCTTCTTCTGGTGGGTGGTCCATTGGGAGGTAATTGGAGCTCTGCAATACGTCTACTACAATCAACAAAAGGGTACAATAGCAGCTCTGTAGGGAATTGGGGGGGAAGAATTTGTTTAAATAACGTGGTAAGGTTGTCAGAATGTGAAAGCCGTTCTCAAATGTTCTGTGCATTGTCTAAGGGAATGCAGTTTGGGAATCCTTTACTCTCAGGCCAAAGCACTGATAAAAGAAAAGTTTAACTTAAACAGTGTAATATAAAATGAAAACCCATATATTGTTTCTGTCAGCATGTTAGTGGCATATAGAAAACTCTTCGGTGAGGTCCCTCAGAGTATAAACGTTTACAAATGTGAAGTTTTATTCTTATGCTGTGCACTCCCCCAAACCAAAATTAGATGTTCAGTCTGTTATGAGCAAACTTTTTGTTTTATGGTTCAATGCCAATGTGAGCAGTAAGTGCAAAAATGTGTAAGCCCCCAGAAGAATGAGGAGTTATGGAATAAAATTGGCAGTGGTAGTTAAGGTTTTTTTTTTCCATAAGAGAAGGATGTTTCCACCCTCTGTTGACCATCCTCAAGTGGTTTTACCAATAACATGGAACAGTAGACATGAAAATTACTGGATACCCCTGGGCTCAAGACTCTAAAGAAATTAAGTCATGGCTAAACCAAATTATGTGCTGAGAAAATAAGAATGGAAATCACAGCCCAGAAATGACCTCTAATTCTGGTGGTCATGGAGCTTTCCACCATCAGGTGATTTTTCATTTTGGATATTAAGAAGAGCAGGAAGGATCACTGGCAACATTGCAGACAGAACAGAAGTTTGGTGAAAGGAAAACTGTTTTTTCTAACACAACAAAGTCATCTTCCTTAAAAAAAAAAAAAAAAAAAAAAAAAAAACCCTTCCTTTCCTTTCCTATTCTTTTTCTTGTTCTTGGGTTTGCAGAGTGTTTAAGGATTCATGGGAGAACAGGACCATTTCCCATTGAGTTACTTAAGTCTACAAAACAAGGAACTAAAAAGTAAAGAACAAATCAGAATGGTCCCAGGAAAATGTTTTAATAGTTCCTCTCTCTTTCTAATTTTTCTGTTAATAAACCAAGTCCTGTTTTGAAAATTGTTATTACTAAAGGAAAATGTTATTTCACTTTGTAGTACAGAGATGTAAATAAGATGCTATTAAATCATGCCAGCCTTTTGGGTCATAGGGGTATTAGTTCCAGATATATCTACATGATCAAGTTGTCTTCCCCAAGCCAACATGGTGATCCCCACAAGGAAAACGTAACTAGGTAAAACAAATAGCTATACAAACATATCAGCATGTAAAAAAAAAAAAGTGAAAAGTTTGTAGAATAGAAATGTTACTGTCTCACAGATATTGGGTAGAAACTGGTGCAGAATAAGTTTCTCCATCCACATGTGCCTTTAGTTGTACAAGTAGAACAAGTGATCAATGAAGGTCTGTAATGTCCCTTACTTATGACTTTGCATTGGCATTCCTCCTGTAGGACTGAGTGTCCCCTACACAGAATGGAACAGCTGCCTTAAGTTGTGAACAAAAACTGCTCATTGAGCTGTGGGGTGCAGGGTGACTTACCACTAATTATTTTAAGGGAATATTTTCCCGACATTTGATTTTGATCAAGAGTTGATTGGTAGATATGTTGTATAAATTTTCCTATTGATTACTTTTTCTGGAAATGGAGAAGAGAAAGACCTCCCTCAGCACAGCCTGTAATATCTTGTGTTAAAGAATTACACGCACGCTGGGCTGAATGAAATAATAAATAAGGTTAGCAATTTTACTAAATCAACGATGATGATTTTTCTGATCACAGAGATGCTAAACGGATAAAGAAAATAAAATAAAAGAAAACATGAGCCGATATTTTACATTTAAGACAGATTTAAAAGTTCTATGTAATCAAATTTCAAATCCCAAATGAAGTAATGAAAAAGATGTTAATGAATTATGGCTGAATTTAAAAAATGGTACATAGCTCCAATATAAGTAAGGACACCAATAGGGTATTTGCAAAACAATATTCCAAATCCCCACACATACTTAGTCTAGATGGTTGCTTATAGACATAGTTCAAGCGATAAGAAAAATTCCAAAAGTTGACATCATGATTTTTCTAGCATCTATCCCACTTAGGTTCCTTTGAAAAAGTCACCCTCCCTCAAATGTACTCCTCGTGATTTCAAAATGTTAGATTATACTTTCATTCTAGAACTCCATGTAGAGTCTTTCCATGCAATACACCATTTGGTTCACATTCTAGGCAGCATTCTGTAATGAGTAAGAATTATTTGCTCTTCCTAGGAAAGGCCAATGTGCCATGGAAAGACAAGGTTTGCCAGGGGCAGATGTTCAAAATGCAAAGTTGCTTTGGAGTCCCCTTAAGATACTGGGCAGAGAAAGATTTCCCATGAGGGAGGGATGCACTTCAGCTTGGCAAGCTGCCAACATGGACAAGAGGCAACCTCAGTGTCTCCTCATCACAGAGCTGCTGTAGCAGGAGTTTCCAGACAACCATCCAAACCATGGCCAGCACACATCTCAAGCCACCAAGCTCACCATCTTTGGGTAAATGCTATTGTGTCATCCTGTCTTTGTGGCTTGGAGATGCATGTTTCTGAGAAAGCCTCATAGCTTAAGAACAAGAACTGAACAGCAGAGACTGTCTACTTTGTGTCTTCCTTTCTGTCTTGGAATGTCTGTGGGACATCAGAGAGCAGGAAGACAAATACTGCAGCTTCATTTTGCCCTGGCCTTCTGTTGATGATTACAGACAGGGGAGCCCAGCTCACTTCATTGTGACTCACCCATGCCCTTTGATTAAACACAGGCTCAGATTCAGTTACCGCAACGTGCATCAGCTTTGCTGAACTTCCTCCTGGCCTCACCTCCTGCTTCAGAAATGAATTTGCTCCATCCACAGTGTTTCTCGCTGTTTCTAGACGGCGAGGAAGGGCTATACTTTTGTGATATCCATTGGCAGCTCATCACCCCAAGCCTGTGGTTTCATCGCCTTTCAGATCTGACAAGTGCCCAGCCATTCACAGGCTATGAAGAAGAGCTCATTGGATGAAATGATTTCAGAAATACCCCAGGGTCTCCCTTGGTAAAGTTTTACTTCCCACTTGCAGTCTTAAAACGCCCTAACTTTCAAAATCTTCTGACATTTATCCTTAGATCATCAGAGTCTTCCAGCCTCATTGTTTATCTCTAATCAGACCCTATTCTTGTGTCTGCTTCCCAGGGATGGAACTGCCCTTGCTCTGATTAATACAGTTTGTATTCCATGATTGAATGAACAATCCTGCAACTGAGAGTCTCCATTTTTCTTTAAAAGGATTGGACTTCATTTCATTTAAAAAAAATCTATTAAGGGTTATCAATTTAAGGATAGTGTTTGCTTTAGGGATGCCTTCTTCCATAGAATTTTAGAGTCAAAAAGAAGCTCACAAAGATGCCTTGTTTGATTTCCTGCCAAATGCTAAAATCTCTTCCAGAGTAGGGGATACCAAGGAACTGCCTTAACTTTTGGAAAGTTCTTTCTTTTATGAAACTTAAATCTGGTTTTCCCTCATTTTTACTCATTGGTCCTTATTCTGTCTTATAGTGAAGCAACAACATAACAAGAAGCAAGAATTTGTGTAGCTTTCAGTTCCTCATCACCAAACTAGAGAAGGCACATAGGATGTTTCTGGAATGTTCTTCTGTTCACTGGTAAAGAAGAACTGGTCATGTAGGAGGTAGTTCTTCCTTGAAACACTCAGAGAAATCACAGTGGCACCACAGCCAGATCCTATACCCCCACCATGAGTCTCCATGCAAACAGCAAGAGTGCTATTTAACAGAGAACTCATTAGCTATGAAATCTATAGGACTTTCTAACTATTCACAAATCAAAACACTACAAGAGATTTTTAGGTGAAATATTAAGATGTTTATCATTTTAATTACTCAGCATTTATAATGCTATTTTTTTAGCGTGACATATAGAAGCTTGACTTGAGGACCTTTGAAGTTTTTCAGTCTGCTCTGGTCTTTCCTCTCTTTTTGATTTCGGACCCAGGCAACCTGACTCCAAGTCCTGACTTTGTTGCTTGTTCAGTTGTGTAACCACACATTCATTGACTTCTCTGAAATTTAGTGTCTTTTGCAATAAAGCAGAGAATGGCCTAACTTAACAGCATTAATGTAAGAATTGATAGGGAAAATATTAGATAGCGCTTAGTACCACATCTGGCACTATTACGTCTTCATTCAGTTCACCCTTATTCTATTATAGTTTAAATGTTCCCATGCAAGATTGTTTTTGAGTGGAAATTATTTCTCTGTAACATTTTTATACATCTCTGTTCAATTCAAACAAAATCTATTGAGCACCTACTATGTGCCAGGAGTACTGATGCGCTGAGAATAATGGGAATTTTTCTGAGTTCTTACTTTGATTCAGACACTATGCTAAGACTTGCTTATACCTCATTTTCTTTGATTCTCAGAACGATTATGGGTAGGCAGGGGTGTTATTCAAAATATGTACTGAGTAGCACGGCCCTGCCAGTAGTTATGCTGGCTCTACGAGCTCAGGAATAACTATTATTATGCCACATTTCATAGAAGAGGAAATTAAGGACTTGAGATTTTAAATGAACTTGCCTTATGTAGCCAGTGGCACGCCTTTCAGTGCTGTTTCACTGGACTATAATTCATGTGTCACCTTTGCTACTCTGGGTAAGATCTTCACCTCACTGTAGCTTTTTGCACTTTCCCCTCTCTTATTTTGGGTTCTGGTCTGTGGGATATAAATGTAGTTGTCACAGGTCAGTGCACCCGGAAAATGTTGCATCAAATGTTTCAAACCACCAGTTTCTTGATCAGAAATCCTCAGCTCCCCTCCCCACTGCCATTCAGACATGCGATGTCTTCTGGATTCCTGATATGAGAGAAGCCAGGTACTCAGGAAGGAGCTCCTGTGCCAGGCAGTCCATAGGCCACATCGGCCATACACTCATCTTTCTACAGAGGTTCTGCCCGGTACTTCAGGGTTGTCCCCACAGGCTGTCTATCCTTCCTTTCCTCATAGGGCCTGCACCCTTATGGGCTTTTCCAGGTCAGAGCTGGGCTCTAATTAGTAAAGGAGGAAACTCCAGGGTTGACTAACTCTCCACCCCTTATATTAAAGCATTGTCTCTCATGAAACTGAGCATCCAAACTATACTCATAGACAATAAATCTGCTTCACGTTGTCTCATGCTCACATTACCATTCAAAGTATTAGGCAGGCACTGCTCACTGGAAATGAAAATGGCTTACGTATAGGGAAGAAAACGGGAGTGGAAGACTGGATTTTAGCTGGTTGGAAATCATATTCAAAAAGCAAAAATTGAGGAATATTTGACTTGGATAATACATATTCCGGTAGAATTTGGACACTGAGATTCATAGACCCATCTATGAACAAGAATCAAAGAACAAAAGGTAATATTGTGTCACCCACCCCACCCCCCAAAATCTCAGCCATGTAGCATGATATGTGTATTAGAAGACAATGGGAGTGTGTATCTTCTCAGGTTTCTACAAATGACTGAAATCTAGTATCTAAGGCCACCTTCTTTTAGTGTGTGTATCAAATCTTAATCTCGTATTAAGAGAACCAGTGTAGCAAAATCATGCCAAATTGTCTAGTTTATCCTCCCTGTGATTTGACATGAACCTTCCAGCTAGTGCATGCTTCAGAGCCCATCAGAAGCATTGAAACAAGAATAAAATGTCACATGAATCATAAGGTCTTTTTAAGGAGCCATAGGGTGCATCGGTTGTTCGGTGGGAGAATGCTCACCTGCCACGCAGGAGACCCGGGTTCCTTTCCCCACTCCCCACCAAAAAAAATAGTCATAGAAGAGTGAATGGAGAAAGAGATGAAGCAACATAAGTCACAATCTTAATCTGCTAGACAAGATTGGTTTTCTTTATATACTTTTCCACCCAAGTCGCTGCCTTTTATAAATCTGCTGGTCACCTCTTCGTTAATCTGCTTTCATCGTAGCATTAAAGAAACCCAGTAGAAGCAAAATGTGAATCACCTCTTGAACAATTAGACACCACCGGGTCAAGGATGAAGTCTTATTGTATGGGACCATTATTACATCCAAGTGTTTCTTGCTTATAGTATGTTGTGACAAAGTAAAATCTATTTCAGCTGTTATATGGTGATGGCTTGTTATTTATGAAACATAAAAAGATACTGAAATACAAAAGGGCTTGAAAAGACCAGAGTAAGATCAGATAAAAAAATGAGAAAGAAACAAGCATCTTGGGATGGTAACTACTCTGCCATGTACTGACAGGGAGGTTGTATATTTTTAGAATATACTGAAAAGAATGGTGCTTTTACTTAGGTTTTTATGGTTTACCACGAGATGCAATTTTCTGGCCTTATATGCAGTTGTAACAAAAGTCAGAGACGTTTTATGATAGCTGCCACAGTTCATAAATGATGGGATACACTAAAATATTTATAGAACTGTAAAATCTTGATTTCTCTCTGGTTTAGCAGATGGGGCCCTAAAACCAGTTCCCAGATTGTCACATTTCTTCACCTTTTGATGACAAAGAAGCCTGTTATCATTTTTCTTCTCTGAAGGACAAGTTCACTAGTGTAAACAAGCTCACACTTTCAGTCAATTATCCATATTTGAGTAATGCCAATTAAGAAAGCTCAGAGCCGGAATTGTAATTACTGCAGACACACATTTGACATAAGGCATTGGAGTAGTATAGCCATGATACCGACACATTGTGATGTACATTTTACCCATTCCCTTGTCTTCATTTCTTGGAAAATTCATTCTCCAAAGTCAGATTATTCACAGAAATCAGCGTCATGCTAATATTAAGACTAGTCTGTTCAGCTGGCTGAGAGATTTTCTGATATAATATTTTTAATGTTTCTTTTTGAAAATGTGAGCTCTAGGATAAAATAACTATTCCATGTATTGTCATCAAACTCAGGCACTCTTTATAATGAAAGGAAACAACTCTAAATTAGACAATGGGTAAAATAAGAAATCCACATCGATAGGTTCCTATGGGTATTTTTTTTTTCTGAGTTAGGAGATTAAGGAATAGAAGAAATAGAAATACTTCTAAAAAGAGGCTCATGTGGTGGTTATTTAATACGTTTTAAGGAAAGGCAACCCCAATAAAATTCTAGGCAAGTAGATAGATTATAAAAACAAACTTATCTAAGGGCAATTTATAGACAGACTTTGAATTTTAAAAAGTCTCTTGAGGGACGTTACTGAAATTAAGAAGATGAAATCTCTCATTAGGATCTGTGCATTAAACTGATGGTGGTCCTTGTATTTGCAATAAATAATGACAAATTTTTCTTGATACCTCTATTTTCTATAAAATGGAAATAAACTTGCAAAAAATCTCAGAGAATTTAATGTCTTTGCAGATGAAAATGGTGAGAAAATTCATCTGACCCAATGGTATCTGGATTAAACAGAAAGTGTTATTTGGGTCCTTTTGGGCCTAGTGAATCAGAACTTCAGGGTAGCCAGAACTGGATAGATCTATAATCCCACACCATTCCAGCACAAAGAAGATGGTTGGTTATATTTGCATATCATGGACCTCTCCCACCTCCTTGATGCCACTTGGGGTTGCAGCCTAAACCATTAATTAGATACAAATGGGCTTATTTACAACCTAGATTTCCAGGATCTTCAATAGCATAATATTACCTAGGGACCTTAATTGATAGAATGATGTGACCCAGTGCTCTTATTTATCTGTAGTTGAAAATAAATGAGACAGCATTCCTTTTTTAGACCTTTTTGTAAGAAATCGTGTTGGTTACCATGACATTGGGAATATTCTCCTAACCTACTTGGGTTTATTTGGGGATGTATTCAAGTTTTCTGGATCCTGTCATATCTCTGAATAATATGCATGGGAGACTATCAGGTTCCAAGGCAGTGCCACCAGTAGCTGTCTACATAACTGTAGCTTACTCTAAGCAATCATCAGTCACCCTGCCACACCATTTCACACACCCTAATAACTTCAGTCTAAAAATGTTGCACTTGCTATGCAAACAGAACTCAAGGTAAGTCTCCCATGACTTCTTCAGCCCAGATTTCTGCCTCTATGCCTACTTTTCTTCTCGCCTTTTTCAAATATGCTTTGTTTCTCCATGGAGTCACCTCTCTGCAGCAAGGTTTTCTCTCTCCTTCCTTACAGGTCATTTTATTGCACATAGCACAGAGAATTACATCTGACATAAAGGATTCTTTATAGGAGTATATAGGAAATAAGAATCTATATCTATTTCATTCCAGTTAAATTCAGTTGAATTCAGTTCACTAAATATTTATTGAGCCCCTGCTAGGAGCTAGGTTTGGGGATAACTGCTGGGAATGTAAAGAAATATGAGACAGAGTTCTTACCCTCATGGAGTTTAACCTGTGTTTTCAGAATAGAGATGAGGAGCACATGGGCCATATTTAAATAATGATATCTTGAATCTAAGGAGAATGGGAAATGGTTTATAGCAGTGGTCTATAAGGAATGTGTTTGCAAAGGAGATATCAACTTTAATTGATTTTATCCATAGAAAGGTACATGAAGGAACAAACATAGGAGTGATTGCAGAACAAGGGTACAGCATAAACAAGTGAGAATATCTGGACTATACCAGATGAGCTCTGAGACCAGGAAATCCTGTTGTGGCTAGAGCATGGCTGACTTGTAGTGATGCTGAAAGTGGAGATTGGTTTAGGGTATAATACAAATACTTGGTGAGAAGCGAAACCTCAGGGCTTTACCTTCTAAGCATTGGGAGACAGCT
The DNA here is from genome assembly GCA_004026745.1 of Myrmecophaga tridactyla. NCBI lineage: Eukaryota > Metazoa > Chordata > Mammalia > Pilosa > Myrmecophagidae > Myrmecophaga > Myrmecophaga tridactyla. The sequence continues at coordinate 75,843 of PVIY010000175.1, forward strand.
GAAGAACTTCTAGTTGGGAGGTGGGGTCAGAAAAGAGGTGCTTAATGTTTTAAAAAAATATATATGAAGTCAGAATATAGGATTTCTCTATACTATATTTATGGGGAAGGGAGGAAAAATGGGGAAGAGGAAAGAAGAAATATTAGGATATTATTGCAATGAACACAATAAACACTTATGAAAGGATTGGATTTTCAGAGATTCCAGATATACTCAGATTTTAGAAGAGAACACAGATACATTTTCTCCTTATTGCAATGCCCTAGAGAGTGATAATTTGTTCTCTTGTACAAAGGTTAAATTGTGAGTTGTTCCAGGTGTACCTATAGATGGAGTGTCTGAATTAAGAAACAATGAATTGCTCTGAAAATGCTGATGAGGTTACAAGATTCTGAGAGATTAGTGGGAAACAGTGCTCAGACATTTGCCAACAGTGGTGAAGATGGACCAGGACATTTCAATTTCAAGTACTTCACCCTCATATGACCACACAGCATGCAGATGTCAGAGGATAGAAGCATGGAAGTGTCCACTCAAATGTTTTCTTGCTGAGTTTACTTAATGCAGTGGAAGATTTACAAAATACTTGGAAGAGAAAAAAATTAATCCCATTAGATGGAAATTGGTCAAAGTCCTGGACATTTTATTTATTGGTTCACAAATTTCAAACTAATAAACTAAGGCATCCCCTTGGTTTAAATAGTCTCATTATTTGCCTTGACACCTTAAAATTTAGCTAAGAGTCTAAGCCTTAAGGTCTTGAGACCCATGTTTTGATTCCTGCCCTAATTCCAATAATTAGCTGCACAACCTTGGTTAATTACTTAACCTTTCTGTACTAAATTGTGAAAGAGACTCTAAACATTTCCTTCATGGACTCAACAAACTAATACCCATCCCCAACATGCAAAAATTCTTCCAAAATCAAACTGTAAATTGTACAAAGTAATCTGAGGACTGCTATAATGACCTGCCAGAGTAAATATCATCTCTTTTGTCAGCTTGACAATGCTCATAGCAGATGAATTCCTCTGAATTTAGTCTTTCTGCTAGCACCCCAGTTAAGTGCAAGCACTTTACAAAGGAGGGGTGGTACATTTTGCGCTTCTTAAATGTGGATTATTTTGTAAGAGCAAGAGGAAAGCATCATTCTTGTGTGATGAGTCATGGAGAAGAAAAATAAGGATGGGATAGGCTTCATAATTTACAGGTCTTTATAGGCTCTGAGCAACCAGATTGAGGGAAAAGAGGGAGAGAATAGACTACTGAAGCTCAGCTTGAGTACCCTGGGGGAGGGACCATTGGGACAAGAAGAAGGGAAGCAAACAGAAAGGGGACAGGGCTGGAAATAAAACTCTACATTAAGGTTCTGCCATCTATAAAACTTTGGTTTTTTTGAATTCTGAGATAAGCAATCTGTAGAAGATGCCCTAGACCAATAAAATAAATATCTGATGGATTAGACTAATCTAATTTGTTTGTTGTTACCTATGATATATTTGGAACTGAACAGTGAAGATCTGATGTGTGATAGTTCTATCATTATATGCCAAGATATTAGACATCCTTTTGAACAATAGTCAAATAATTTAATGGAAGGAATTTTAAACAGTGAGATTTTAAAAAGTATATCAAAACACAGGCATCTACCATCTAAACTCAATGGCATAAAAAGAGCAATGGAAATGAAAGGATTCCAGTCATCCTGCACAGGAAATATTTTGAGAAACTATTAGTTAACACCTAAAAGAAAAGCTTCCTTTCCTTTTATCTGATGGACATCTACCTTCATTTGAATTGGGATAACAGAAACACCTGTCAGAAAAGAAAAACCGTTGTGCACTGTAGCAAAAATAAATAAGTAAATGATATCTTCCAAGAATATTTATTTGGACCTAGCCAGTCCCAGTAGAGGGTTAGGCTGAAAATTCCTTTAGCAGAAACAGGAGCTGAAAATGTTTAAAACCTGTTTCCCAGTGAAGGGTGCTTGACAGAAACCCCACAGAGAGCTAAATGATTAACCAAAAGGAAGTTGCAGCTCTCACAGGGTACAGTGTTTTTGCCTGTCTTTGGAAGAGATCAACTTTGACAAACTGCGTAGTCGATTTGTTTCTAGACTGGGATTGCAAAATCATGTACTAAATGGAGGTTAACATGGTGAATTTGACAGCTGGGAACATCAAATGTCCAAGTGTCTTTGTTCATGTCTGAATATTCAGCAAATACATTGAGGACAAAAGTTGATAGTATTACCCAGTTTTCCTAAGAAATGCTGTTGAGGAAACCCATTGGACAGTTCATATTGCTGGCTCTGGGCACATAGGCAAAGAGTTAGAAACTGAATTATAATCCCAGTTATATCACAGATGCATTAGCAGTTAATTTATCTGTTCCTGTGACTTCATCTGCAAAATGGAAGAAAGCAGATCATTACCTGTTTGATGAGTGTGCCCATGGGGGCAGATAAACTTGGCATGCTTTAAAACTAAAATGGACTATCATATAAATATTAACACAATCATGTATAGAGTATAACTGAAGTGAAACAGAATGCATGTTAGTTTGGGTGCACCCTTACTAACCATAACCACTACCATATTTTGCAGAAACTACCCTGGAAATACACTTGAACAAGCACACTCACCTGTGATGACATGAAAACAATTACTGATTTGAATATTTAAGATAGCGAATAACAATTCATTTCTTAATAAAGATGCCAACTTCTTAACAACTTAATGTCTTTAATTTTAAAAATCCTCTATAAAAGTGAAATACATCATACTTGATATCTTTGTTGGCCAGGGCTGCGATGATAAATACCAAACATTGGTTGGCTGAACAACAGGGATTTATTGATTCATGGGATTGGAGACAAGGAGTCCAAAATCAAGACATTGACAAGGCTATGCTTTCTCTTGGGAGTCTCTGGCATTCTGGTGCTCCCATACTCCAATAGTGGGGTTCCTTGTCTTGCATCAATGGCCATCTCTTTCTCTCTCTCCTTGTGAAAGTTTCTGCTGACTCCTGGTTTCTTCCTGTTACTGTCTCTGACTGACTGTGTCCAAATTTCTTCTCTTCATAAAGCATCCAGTCATATAGATTAGGTCCCACCCTGATTCATTTTGGCCACACTGTAACCAATAACAACATCTTCAAAAGGTCCTATTTACAAATGGGCTCACACCTATAGGAACAAAAGTTAAATTTAAGAGCATATTTTTTCTTGGGGTCCATGATTCAATCTACCACCCTTAGATTTTTGGTGAGGGAATGTTGTCCCTTCTACTAATTTTAGGAAAAGATATCATCTTTGTATTAAGTAGTATTTGCATTTCAGTTCCACTTTGCTCTATAGAAATCTAGAGACTATATTTAATTTTCTGATATAAATATATATATATATATTTTTTTGGAATGCTGTATGGCGGGGTCACATTTCATTCTTTTTCCCATGTGAGTATCCTGCTATTACAGCACCATTTGTTACATTTGTGTTTGTTTGGTTAGGGAATTGCAGGGGCCAGGAATAGAACCCTGGTCTCCTGCATGGCAGGCGAGAATTCTACCACTGAATTACCTTTGCACCCCCACCCCCAATTTATATATTTTTAAATCTTGAATAATTTAATGAATAAATGCTTTCTCATTCATTTTATAGCCTAGATAGGGGGGCTTTGGTCGACAGAATTCTAAATGACCCCCAAGATTTCAACCTCCTCTTGTACCCACCCTGTATAATGATTCCCCCTTCACTGAACATGATGTAATGAGCGCTCTCTTCATGATGGAACTGGCGCTCCTGGGATTACTTACATTATACAAGACGTTACTTCACATTATATAACACTCAGTCATACCAGACTCTTGAGAATGTCTCCTGGTCACCTTGGAGGATAAAGGAGAGGGATCGTGGCAAAGGATAAAGGTGGCTTCTAAGAGCTGAGAGCAGGCACTGAGGTTGACAGCCAGTAAGAAAGCAACAACTTCAATTTCACAACTGCGGGGAATTGACACGAGTGAGTTTGGAAGAGAACCTTGAGTCTCAGATGTGACAACAGCACCAACCCAACACTGTGATTTCAATTTTGATGAAATCCTGGGCAGAGGTCTTAGCAAATCCTTGCCCAAACTCCTGATTTTGGGAAATTGTAAGGTGATGAGTTTGTGCCTCATATAAGCTACTAAATGCATGGTAATTTGCTGTGCAGAGTAGAAACCTAATACAGGTACCAAGCATTTTTTTGAGGGATGTTACTTTTCGTTTTCTGGACACCCTGAAATCCCTATAGGTGGTAGCAGGGGGGTGAGTGACTGGGGATGATTTGGAATTCTTAGTGAAAACTCAAAACAGGAAGTAGGTCCTGCTAAAACGTGAAAAACAGAGCCCGTAAAAGAAAGAGAGTATAACTTTATATATATAGTACAATTGCATTTGTAAAAGAAATGTATCAGAACAAGAAGATATTCAGTCCCAAGGTGTGCTAAAGAAAAGTCAGGAGAGTGTTATAATATCAGCTCTCCAAATCCATAAAAGGCTATATTAATGAATGCCCTGATATTCTTAAAATAGTTTTCAGTTTATATATAATAGCCTAGAAATTATGGAGGTAAAAATGATAAAATCCTCAAGCTGTAAAGAATCTGCTATTTTCCCTGCCATTGTGTATTTTTGACAATAGGCATGCATAATGTAGAAGAAGTATGTTTTTGCAAGTTGTCTTCTAATAGTCTTATCACTGCTTTCTTTTCCCAGGTGCTATATGGTTTTCCAAATTAATAGTTTACTGATCGTATATTTATTCAGCATGATAAATCATAATGATTCTCTTCTTTTGTTGGGCATTAAGGCAGTTTCAAGATTTTCCTTACTTGAACATCTTTCTGCATGTACCATTTTAATGTTTTTGGATTTTTTTCCTGATGATAAATTGTGAAAAGTAAGGTTATTGTAACATTTGGTACATACCATAGAATTTATCCTAAGGGAAATACCTTAAAAAGAAGTTTAACTTACCAATGAAATCGCCTCAGCAGATATTTTCAAAACCAGGTTCTGTAAATTACAAATGTCCTATTCTCCAAAATGTTTTTAATGTTCATTCAGAAAGCATGTCACTGTATATAATTACACATAATTGTTGATACTGTCACTTTATACATTTATCTATACTACATATAGAAAGAACAGAGATGTTAAATGTTAAGTTCTCTAACAAATAATTCTCAAGTAGTATAATAGAATCACATATAAGAATGTTTCAGACAAATAAAAATAATAAAAACAACATATCTTCATATACATACACATATATACTTAGATAGCTAGCTAGATATAGTTGGATAGGTAGATAGATAAATGATATAGATGTATACAATCCATGAAATGTTACTAAAAATGTCATTGATTACAATTAATAGAAAACACCCAAAATAATGAACTCATCAAACCTCTTAATCATATAAAATACATGAGTTTGGAGATGCATAGGACACAGGCCCTCATCTATAAGTCTTGTGACTTATTTTTACCTCTTTATTGGTGACTGAATTTCAGGAAAAAGCAAACAAACAAACAAAACCCAAGACAGTAGAAGCCTCTGTGCCCAATAGAGAGGGGAAGTAGAAAATGTGGATTCTGATGGCAGTTGCAAACATTTTGTCCTTTATGTAAGATTACCTACCTCTATTGGTTTGATTTTTTTAATCCATATAATAATTTCTTTTATTGGTCTGTAATAATGCCATCCTTTTTCATTCTGGAAAGTTTGTCAATTAGAATTTTTATTAGCTTCTAGAAAATTGTGGTTAAACACTTCTCAGTTTGCATCTACCATTCCATGCTGTTTATCATATGAGGAGCCTAAACTTGCCATTTCTGGGGTAATGAGAATTTTGTAGTTCCCCTTTTACTGAGTTGATGGAATTAGTGTCCAGGTTAGTGTTTTCTGGAATGACTGCGTCTGTCACTATATTTTTGATTGCACTTTCTTAGTACTGAAAGGAAGCAAATGTTTCAGGTACTTTAGGTATTTATTCATCTGCAGGACTGAACTGAACCCAATACACAGTCCTGGAGAAAACCAGAACAAGAAAACTTTTATGTTAGCACAGACCCCAGAATTTTGGAGAATTTTGTTGCTTTTAGGGATACCTGTTTACCAACCTAAGCCTGGCAACATTCCTTCACAAATCTACGGATCTAAAGTCAGAGAGAATGTCTTCCACTGGGTTTCCTCTTAGCCCCTGCTGAGTACACATGGACTTACACAGGTAACAGTAAGTAAGTAAGCATAGTAGAAATGGGCAGGCTGGTGGCATCTATCTGCTGGTATAGATCAAATGCCTTCAACTGAACCACAACAGGGAATAAAGGAATTAAATATCATACTGACATGGGTGTAGAATTCATTTCCTACCCTCACTCCATTCCAATGAGATTGGAGAGATTGCCGGTAATTTCTACTCAAAAGACTTGTGATAGGTAAATCTGATCTCTTATTATTTTTATTATATGTCAATGGTTCTGTATAAGTCAACCCTCCCCCCACCTTGTTGAATCCACACTCAAACCTTATCAGGAACTGTGTATAGTTGGTAAACCAAGCCAATTATTGTTGTCTTCCAAAAGACATATGATGATTTGCATTTATTTGCAAGCAGTTTCTTTCTGGTTGCCCCAGCAAGAGCTGGGGAAATGATTTATAACGATGCAAAAGTCTGGCACAGATGTTGCACAGTCTCAGCATGTTTGCATGCTCAGTGTGATGGACTTCTCATATGCACAGAGGTTCCCATACAGGTAGCTCATGATAGGACTCTAGTGCCAACAGATTCTAATTGTCTCAGCACAGAGCAGATACAGACCCCTGTGATAATAAATGTGTTTGGCATTTATCTTTTTAACAGGTCAATACCAAATCCCATCCTTAGGGGAGGGGAATGTTTAGCTTCATGTAATTAGTTTAGTTGCTTCTGTTGAATTCCTAATGGACTCCTGTATCATAAAACAATCCTTTCTGGGACAACTGGCAGTTACATTGTGTTTGCTTTCTCTTCCCAGCGCCACTCCTCCCCCACCATTATGCTTTCTCTGAGAAAAAAATAAAGGAGAAGTCATCAAAATATGAAAGATTAAAGTAACATGAAGAGAAAAATTATTCCATCTATTCCAATCATAGTATGATACCTTTCCCTTACGCATTCCACAATCAGCACCAAAGGGGAACTTCATCTCAGGTTTTATTGGACTTATAATGCACATGTGGTTATAAAATTATTACCTTGCAAACTTTGAATAATACTTAATTTTGGGCAATATGCTTTTCTCAGAAAATAATCTCTGGCATCAAGGGGACAGTGGTTACCACAATTCATGTCGCTTCCCAAGATGATATGATTGCTATTAGTTCTTATTAATTGAACAAGATGACAATCACTGATGGGCTTAAGTTTTTTTACCCCTTAGGGTTGAAGCACTTCTAACTTCCCATGGACAATACAACCAAATCTGCAAAAGGTATCTGCAAAAAATATTGCAATCCATGTTGGAAATTCATTGCATTTAGCAAAGTAAAATTTCATATCATTGAAATTTTGGCTAGGTATCAGAAAAACCTTAATTAAGATCTCTTAAACCATGACAAAGTGGTTCTCAAATGTTAGTTGAACTAAGGATCACCTAGGATATTTGTTTGCAACATACATTCATGGGAATCACCATAGAGATTCTATTTCAGTAGCCATGGCACAAAGTCTAAGACCAAAAGCCTTAGGTAATTCTCTTGAAATAGTCTGGAACATTCCTTAAGAAGTACAGCTATAGATCTGCTAAGTACAGATGATCTTTTCCTTTAGGCTAATAAAATACATGTTAACCTTTACCTACAAATGGTTGTCAATTTTTCTGAAATTTTGAGACCAATTTAATTTTGAAATAAAATCAGGCAAAAAGAACATACTGCCCTGAATCGCTGCCATATCCTCGTAGATCTTGGCAGTTACAATATTTTGTCAAGTAATAATTTTCAGATTACTTCCTTTGCATACCTTTTCACCAATAAACAACCATATTTTCCTTGGTGTTTTATATGTGCTTTATATTTTAGTAGAGAAATATTTTTAGACTGTGGATGAACATTTAAAAAGTTAATTTAAAAATCTGTAAGTTAATCTTAAGGGTAAAATTTCTGCACAACTATCTATTAGAGTTTGTATTCATCATTTGCCCATCCATCCATCCATCCATCCATCCATCCATCCATCCATCCATCCACCTTCCATTCATGATTCCTGAAGTGATCTGTCTACCTCTCAAGAAATGTTAAAACTTAATCTCAGAAAATAAGAAGAAGAAAATAGAAATGCAAAACTCCACTTACCAGCAGATTGTTAAAGAAGAGACTTGTCATCTTTGCAAAGGTGATCTGTCTTTTTAAAAGGGATTGATTAGAGGCTAACAGCAGAGTACTATTTCTTTGTTCTCTTCTCAGCCTGGGGAAGATAGGGTGTTAAATAGTGGTTGCTTAGTAACTGGCCCAATATGACCATTTTTCCTCTCCTTGAATATAGACATCGTTAATTGCTAGATTTTGAATTATTACAGTCATTTTCTATTTCAGTGATCTTATCGGTATACGGAAGAATTACAAAATTTTGGAAGTCAAATTTTCTGGTCTAATGCAGCATATGGTAATAGCACTACATTTTGGGTAGATGTAAACTATTTGTAATACTTGAGAAAACCTCAGAAAAGAAATTCTTACATGGTCAAGGTCATTAAGATAGTAAGTGCTTGAGCCAAGAAGGCTTAAAACCAGATCTATCTAAGCCAAAACTCAGGGCACACATTCTCTATCCCAACCAAAACTGAATCTTACTTAATGATTTTCATCATTAATTTATTTCCTTAGTAATTGTGGACTAAAATAACATGGACATTTTCCTACACGTTTTCATTACTTGAATTTTACCTGTCTGTTATTAAGTGATGCTTAGAATCTGGAATAAGGGTTTCTGTTATTGTTTCTTCAAACTTCTGACTCATGGAACTATAGGCAAGCTATGAATTTCTCAGATGCTCTGCTTTTAGAAAAATGAGAATGCACAAATGCCTCAATAGTTGAATTCCCCCACCATGATTGCATCTTACATTTGTTCCAAGTTTTAATGTGTATAAGGAAAGCTTTAAGCATAATCTCATCTGACAAAACAGCCAGCACTCTACTTCTATACCAACGTCTTTTTAATTGTCTTTTGATATGTACCCCATTGCTTTTAAAAATGTTTTCTACATTAAAGAGCTTTTCTTAAAAGTATATAATTTCTTGACATAGGGATTTGTTTTACTCTCAGGTGTGTTTATTCTACTTTTTTCTAATGTGGCATTTTTTTCCATTGTCAGTCATATTTAATTCTTAGTTTGATCCCATCTACTGAACTTTGGTATATTCTTGGGCTCTCGCAAATGAAATCCCAGAACTCTTAATTATTTATTCTCTATGTATTTATACAGAAACTTTCCACAGATTTAGGTATTAATTCTAATTCTCCACCCTAGTTTTCTTTTGGAAAATTTCTAGGTATCTTCTCCACACTCCTTTGTCTTAAAGATTTTTCAAGGATATTTCTCTTATGCTTATTTTAAATTTCAGTTGGAAATCTTTTCGATCTAGTCACTATCTTTGTTTCTGCCAGTTTTTCTTCAGTCCAGTCAAGACTCCATCACTCTGGCATAACCAAAAAAAAACAGATGCTGTCCTTTGATAATATCTTCATAATCAGTGTTATTTCATTTCTGTACCTTTTATTCTTTCTTTTCCCCCCTAATTCACCATGTTCAATTGGAAGTTGCTTTCACAAGTTTGGGTTTTCTAGGCAGGATTTCAAAATGACTAAAAATTTTGCACATTTTTGAACAGTCTGGGTTCTCTTTGCATAACTTACTGAAAGTAAAACTTGATAATTCAGTTTAAGTTATCAAGAATGTTCTTGTAACTTAGTTTACTACTGGATTAACCACATCCATCAACATAAACCCAACTCCACATTTCTTAGTAGAAGCTCTCCAGACTCCATGAAGAATTGTCTTCTTTCTTACCTTACAAGATCATGTGGCTTACACCTCAGAACAGGTGAATGGAACTGAATCTAAAGATGTTCATATCAGTTATATAGAACAAGTGAAGTTATTTCTTCCTGTCCTCTTTTATCCCCCCCCCCCCTTCGTTTTTCCTATTCCTTCCCAGTGTAACTTTTTAAAGTTGCAGTCTTGGACTATTCTCTCAGTCCTTTCCAAGGGTTTTGTAATTTCTCTAATAATTCCAGATATAAAGAGTCTCATCTTTCAAATCCTGTCTCATGAGCAGGAATAGTCCCTTACCTTTGTTGTACACATAACTATTAGATGTCTTGATCAGGAAGAAAACAAGAGTACATTCCTTGCTAGAGTAATTTCAAAATGCCAGGGGGAGATTTCTCATTTTCATGCCCATTAAATATAAAGGCATATTATAATTCTTTTTAGTTCACTCTAAAAACTTGCCCTAGAAGCTACCAATCGCTTCTGAGCAACTAGTCCGATGAGGACTCCCTGGAAAGAAGGTCTTTATGACAGCCTATTTGCTTGCTGATAACCTTGACTTTTGTTCTAAAGTGTCAGCATTTACCACTTATTAGCACCTAATGATATTTCAACCCAGTTTCCTTCTGTTGAGACACCAATGGAAGCTCTTCCCTATTTTTATTGCTGCCATTAATAAAAGGGCAAAGGTAACATTAAATGTATGGGGGCTCAGGCATCTCAATACATCAGGGGGTACCTGTCACATTTTCTTTCTGTCACCATTTGTACTATGCTAACATCCTGCTTCACCTCTTTTTGGCATCTAGCAGTATAGGAAAAGATTTCTTTAGAGGCCCAAGACATAAAGGGACTGGGAGAGCTTCCTTCAACTTTCTATTTTGTGGAATAAACACGGGCTTTTGCATATTCTATTCCATTGGTTCCAAAAGCTTCCCACCCAAGTGGGCCAGAGCTGCAGTGACAGGGAGGGGAGGGGATGGAAGCCAATAGCTCTCATGTCCATACTACTGGGGCTACTCAACAGCAGAACTATGGTCAAGAATTAATCCTGTAGCGTTCATGGGTTCTAGAGATCTCATGGCAGCATATATATGCATGTGTGTGTGTGAAGAAGGAATTGCTGAAGTTAAGACTACCCCAGGGAGAACACTCCAAATTGCTTGTATAGCTGTTTACATCAAAACAGCAGAAATCCCAATGGATATAGTTGTTTCCAGGGTTCTCTTCTGGTGAGCAGAGGGATGAAGCTGTGTCTTAAGTAAAAGGTCAGTACTGCATGTGCAAAGAGATTCCAGAAAAGGGAATTCACTTTTGGCATAATGGATTGAAGGAAAGACTGTAGCAGCAAAGAAAGACAAAGATATCTCAAAACCACAATCTTAGTTTATTTTTACAGAATTTTCCAGTGGGGAATCAAGAATCAAACTTTGGGGAAAACGAGGGTGTTCTAGTTTACTAGCAGCCAGAATGCAATATACCAGAAACACAACGGCTTTTAAAAGGGGAATTTAATAAATTGCTAGTTCACAGTTGTAAGGCCGAGAAAATGTCCTAATTAAAACAAGTCTATAGAAATGTCCAATCTAAGGCATATGAGGAAAGATACCCTGGTTCAAGAAGGCCGATGAAGTTCAGGGTTTCTCTGTCAAGTGAGAAGGCACATGGTGAACATAATCAGGGCTTCTCTCTCAGCTGGAAAGGCACATGGTGAACACGGTCAGGGTTCTCCTCTCATCTGAAAGGGCACATGGCGAGCACGGCATCATCTGCTAGCTTCTTCTCCTGGTTTCCTGTTTCATGAAGCTCCCCAGGTGGCATTTTCTTTCTTCATCTCCAAAGGTCTCTGGCTGGCGGACTCTGCTTCTTGTAGCTATGTCGTTCTGCTCTGCTCTCTCTGAATCTCTTTCATTCTCCAAAATGTTTCCTCTTTTATAGGACTCCAGAAATTTATCAAGACCCACCCAATGGGTGGAGACATGTCATCACCTAATCCAGTTTAACAACCACTCTTGATTAAATCACATCTCCAGGGAGATGATCTGATTACAGTTTCAAACATACAGTATTGAATAGGGATTATTCTGCCTTTATGAAATGGGATCTAGATTAAAACATGGCTTTTCTAGGGGACATGCAGCCTTTCAAAGCAGTACAGAGGGTAATTAAGTTAAACATCGCCTTGCAGAAAGAATTATTTGGTAATACTTTTTAAAAATATTTCTCATTCAAGCTCTCCAGTACTTCTGTGTGGAACAACCTAATAGCACTGTGATTGAAATACAGTAAGGTTCATGCTTTTTTTTTTAGGTAGGGGTAATTTCTAACCTATTCTTGCTCTTTTTGGCTTCTGGTTTTGAAATTCTTTTCTTTCTTTCTTTTTTTTTATGTATGGTTTGAGCTCATTCTGGTTTGAGATCATCTATCATTTTGCTATCCTGGGTGAACCACTCACCTTGGCATGGTATCCAGCAAATATACTTCCCTATTTAGTTTGCTCCTACTGCTGGTATAGAATCTAAACAAAATTCTTCCCACACAGCAAGGGCAAAGACATTTAGGTTCTGCAACAGTTTTTGAAAATTTACATTTTATAGTTGGCACAAATAATCCACCAATCCATTCCTTTTTGATGACCTTTGCTCTTCAGAATTTCATATAGGCTGCTTTGCAGAAAATATTGTACATTGAAATCTGGTATTGCCCCAAAAGATTTTTGAGGTTCTCTTACACTCTTCTTTGTGAAACTTTTCGCCATGCTTGTTGGAATGTCAGTCTCCTTTTCTGAGGTATAGTAAACCAGGGTGACCTCCTGAAAAAAAGTGTTTCTCATTAAATCATCATTGCCTTTGTTGCTTCACATGAAGAACCCAGTTTAGATTGTTCCCTAAAGACCCCCAGCCTCTTTTCCACTTGTGTATCTTTGCAAAGCCTCACCTTCATTTTTCTTTACATGAAATATTCTTTCCTCTCCACTCTTCCCTGTTTACAACATTTTCAAACTTCAAAGCACAATTAAGTCAAATCTTCTTTCATGAATCCTTGCTTCTTCCTCTGAATCCTACCATTCTGGCAGTCGGTTCCACATTTATCAGTCACTTAATATTGTTTTTTGATATTGATTTTACTTACTCTTGTATATTGTATTGTTTGCATTTCATCGACATTGTTTTCTATTATTATGTCTTCTCTCCCCCACTAGCTCCCTGAAATTAAGGATTATGTCTTCTTATTTTTAAAAAATAACTTCCAAAGCAAATGATATGGTCGGATACATACATGATCAACAGGAAATCATCATCGCTGAGTACAAAATCATTGCATTAGGAACAAGCTTGATACCATCTTAAATGCAGCTTTCAGGGAAAAAAAAACCCACATAATTGGCATGGTCTTGCATTTTGAAGCCTATTTAAAATATAAATACAGAATATAGTCAGTCGATCATGGTTTTCTCCATCAAACACACTAAGGAAAGGGAAAATATGTAGCCGGAATTATGAAATGTTTAGCAAACAGATATCGGTATACTGAATGTGCCAACCCAATTCACTGCTCAACAAAATTACTATAAATAAGACAGTACTGAAGAGTGTTAGAGATGAAATGAGCAATGAGGTGGAAGGAGTTGCAGCTGTTTCTTTTCATTCATTCACTGAACTCTCTGTAAATATTGGTATGGCTTGCAAAGTGGCAAGCAGCATTTCTGTAAATTAAAAATGACTGCTCAGATCCTGGCAAGAAAACCTGGGGTCTGAGTGTCAGGCAGAGCAGACAATGACATCATACTCTGTGTGATCTTTCTCTTTGGCTCTTCAGAAATGTTCCTAATTCATTTGCTCCATGCTATTAGAAATATATATTTTCAATGAAGCCAACTCTTTTACCCAGAAGGTATTCAATGCTTGTTTTAGAATCATTTTCCTGCAGCTTTCATTTTGCCACATGAATTGGGTCTTGTTTATATTTTTATTTTAAGGTTTTTTTTTTTGCATTATATTTCCAGATAGACAGATGTCTTTGTGTCAAATCGAAATGACATACCAGAGTTTCAATGTCATCTTTTTTGTATTTGCATATTTAATTACTTGTATCACATTTTATTAGTATATTATCTGATGAGGAATTCTGACTAATTAATTTCACCTGGAATTGTTCACGGGTGTATGAAAAATTGCACTTGGCCATTTGCAGAGACCAGCTGTGTATTAGAAATATCTGCTCCCCATCTGCAAGATTAAAAAGAGTGCGAGAAAACAGCTGATTGTAAAAAACAGTCACTTTTCCTTGTGCCCTGAAGGTATTATTATTGGCAGATATCCCTTATTACTCAGCCTATATTCCAAACATTAGCTCAGAAGTTTACTCTGAACATAATTCAGTGGGACGACTTTACCTTCCATCATTTTGGGTTTAATTCGTAGAAATGCTAATACTCTCGGTTTCCATTCGTATGCACGCGCTCCCAGCCTTTCAATTCCAGCCTGACTCGCAAACGGCCAACTTCATTTGGACAGCAAATCGTTTTGGCCCAGCCAGCAGTGGAAAGCAATAAACAAAAATCTGGGAGAATGGTGATACGGTGCTAAAATGATAACCTCCCTCATCGCAAGCGGCCTCTTAGAAATGCAACCCGGTCCCAGAAAATGACTCCAACTCGCAAATGCCTGTTTTCACTTTCTCTCCATCTCTGTCTTTTGCTACGTGTTTTCTGTTTGGATTCTTTGTCTGCACTGACAACAGATGGTGTTTTAATAAAGTCCAGTAGGAATATCGCTGTGAGTAAACAATCCAGTGCATACCAATTCCATAATTGCCGGGTACTGATTCAGCCCTTACCTGCTACATCCAAACTGGGAGGGAACTAACTGCGCTCACGCCTAGCGGCAGCAGCCTTGTGCCGCGCTCGCAGCTGTGGGGTGTTTCAGAGCGAGCCTCACTGCGGAAGGTAAATTGCAGCCCCAGCCCGGCTTCTTGGCATCAGCTCTAGAAAAGGGATGCCATCTGGCTTGCCATCAAAGCGTGGTCATTGAGTCTCTCGGAGATGAAAATGGCTTAAAAAAAAAAAAGAAAAGAAAATAAAAAGAAGAAGAAAAGAAAAATCTCGTGCTATTTAAAAAAAATTTTTGACACTCATAAAGTTATTATCTTTCTCTTTACAGGCCCAGTATATTAAAAAATAACAGTTTGAGCTTCCTTGAGCAATAGCTTGCAGTGTTGTTTATTTCCTCACTGACTCCCACGCTTAAAGGGATTTATAGTCTAAATCTATTATATGCTAATGGAAAATTTAAATTCATTGGATCTGGCCAAGAACGGCAGCGTTTCTCATTTGTGTCTCTTTGGGGAAGGGCAAAAAAGTTAGGCTAGCTATCTGAACTGTCTGAGTTGTTTGTTTGTTTGTTTTTTAATTGTAGATACATGCATCCTTAACTCTTTTGTATTTTAAAAAATGGGGGAGATGAAGCAAATGAAGATGCTGATACAAATGTATGCTGTTTGTCCCTTCTCAATGGCCTCCTCAAAGTACCTGCTAGCTAGAAGCTAAATAGAAGGTTCTGGAAAAATATAAATGGCTTTGGCAGGCAGAAAAAGACAACGTCGATACTTTACTCATCTTGTAAAGTCAGAAAAGGACAAGTCAATATTTGACTCGTGTTGTGAAAGCCAACAGCATGTGATGTTTGTCCAGGGATTCTATCTTAAGTGACATTCAGTTTCATCAAATATAGCTATTTTCAACAAAGTGTCCCAAGCAATATTGGTAGTGCCTAAAATTAAACAAGCAAAACCAAAAAGAAAAAGATGAACTACAAAAACTATAGAAAGCAGCACTCACAGTATGTCCGCTTGCTGACATACTCAGAAAAAATCCTCTTTTCCTGGCTTATTTGTCCAAGTAAATAAAACGTAGTAAACTGATATGACATTTCCCAGAGTTTATGTCAATTTTTCAACAGAGGTTGCTAACGCCCCAAATATACTGATTGTAATGTGAAAAAGGTAAAATCCGATTATTTTCCTTTCCATAGAGTTTTAGATAAAATGGTCCCGTTTTTTCAGTTAAAACAACTGCAAAAGCAGACAAAATAGTCTGTTCAAAGCTTTTTTTATTCTTTAAAATAAAAAGTCACTTAAAATTGAAAGAATTTTTCAAGAGGACTACAAGGAAGACTCTCAGAGACTCTAACCCTCATTTGCCAATATTCTATGTTTACCCCTTTTGCTTTAGCATTCCCTTTCTGTATATCTAGTTACAAGTAAAGAATAATTTTCCTGAATCACTTATGGGTATATTACTTTTCTATTGTTACTGTAATGCATTGCCACAAACTCAGTGGTTTCAGACAACACAAATTTATTATCTTACAGTTATAGGGGTCAGAAATTCAAACTGCGTCTTACAGTACTATAATCCAGGTATTGGCAGAGTTGCATTACTTTTGGAGGCTCTAAGAGAGAATCTGTTCCTTTTCAGCTTCTAGAAGTTTCCACATTCCTCAGCTTGTGACTCCCAGCAATCACAAAGGGCTGACCAATGCTTCTGGAATCACCTCTCCTTCTTTGATGCTAACTCACCCTTTTCTTTCACTTGTGATTCCACTGGGAGCACCAAAATTATCCATCTCCAGATCCTTAACTCCTTGACTTACTCACATTTGCAAAGTTCCTCTTCTCATGCAACACAACATATCCACAGGTTTCGGGAATTAGGTCATGGACATATTTAGGTGACCACTATTCTGCTTACACAAGAATTAAGTTGGAGACATAACCCCGACCCACCAATATGCTTCAGTATGTATTTCCTAAGAAAAGGATTTTCTCTTATGTAACCATAGCAGAATTATCAAAATTAGAAAATTATCCAATCCACATTCCATAATCAAATTTCATCAGTAATAATGTTCTGAATAAAATCTGGTATCACACACTGTATTTAATTGACACAATTCTTTGGTTTAACTTAATCTAAACCAGATCCTTCATCTTTCTTCTGTTTATTCCTTACTTTACTATTGATGGAGAGTTTATGCCAATTATTACATTAAAAGTTCCTCTATTTTCAGTTGTCTAGTGGTTTGCAATGATTGCATTTAGAGTATGCAATTTTGGGAGGGGGTTGCATGGTCCAGGAATCGAACCCGGCTCTCCCACATGAAGGCGAGCATTCTGCCACTGAACAACCCGTGCACCCTAGACTGTGCATTTTTGTTAGGAATGGCAGAGAAGTGCTTTTGACCCTCCTTAGTGAATCCTAATGGGAGACACATGATGCTAATTGTCCCAATACTAGGAACCATAGGATTGATAACCTGGTTGAAGTGATGTTCACAGATGTCTGCACAGTGAAGTTATTCTTTTTCCCTTTGTGAGTAATAGATCATTTTTAGACAGATACTTTGAAATTATATACATTCACAGCTTCTCATTTAAACTTCCCCAATTAGTTTTGATCTCTGTTAATGATTTCCTACTCCATCGTCCCTTCTATATTTACTAGTTGAGATTTTATCATAAGCAAGCGCTTTCCCTTTTCCCCCATTTAGTGGTTGAATCATTCATTTATTGACATTAGTATAAATTTATTTATCCTTATTTCAATTTATGGTTATAATCATTGTTTTTGCTATGGGCAGCTCATGTTTACTCAGGAGAGCAAAATTATAAGCATCTCTTCTCAAATCTGTATTCAGTGGCATAATGTTGGTAGCTTGAAATTGTCTACAGTAGGAAAATTTACTCCATAGAACCAGTATTCTTTTTTTTCTTTTCAGAAAGACAGTTTAAAGCATACCATAGGCTATCAATATTTATTTTGCTATCAATAACTTACTGCTATCAATATTATTTTGGTCAGGTTGTCAGATTTGACCAGTAGGAGTCCCTTCAAGCTATGTCCTATGACCTTCTGACATAGCTCCATCATTACTGGAGCGTTACCTGGTTTTCTGGCTTAGTGTGATATTCTAGGATCATTTTGTATAGCCCTGAAATCACTCTTTATTCCACGTAAACTTGCTTCCTTTTAGTGGAGAATCATGTTTACAAATCAAGTTGGGTGTTAAGTTATCATAGCTTTCTCAAAAGAGAGAGTGAATATACAAACACCTATATCTATTTATTTCTATATCTATATGTTCTAGTTTGCTAGTCGTCAGAATGCAATATACCAAGAATGGAATGGCTTTTAACAAGGGGAATTTAATAAGTTGTTAGTTTACAGTTCTAAGGCCGAGAAAATGTCCCAATTAAAACAAGTCAATAGAAATGTCCAATCAAAGGTACCCATCCAGGAAAGAGACCTTGGTTCAAGAAGGCCAACGACATTCAATGTTTCTCTCTCAGCTGGAAGGGCACATGTGAGCATGGCGGCATCTGCTGGCTTTCACATGGCTCTACCAAAAAGGGAGTCTCTCCAAAATGTTTCCTCTTTCAAAGGATTCCAGCAGGCAACTCCACCTTCAGTGGGTGGAGACACACCTTCAAGGAAATCATCTAATCAAAAGTTACCACCCACAATAAGGTGGGTCACATCTTCATGGAAACAATCAAAATGCTCCCACCCAGCAATATTGAATGAGGATCAGAGAGCATGGCTTTTCTGGGGTCCACCACAGATTCAGACCAGCACACTATATTAAAACAGTGAGTTTATTGTGATACCTCCAATTGTAGTCAAACTACCAGGAAGAAGTTTGTCTTCCTTTGTTCCATATTTGCAATTTTCTTTTCCAACAGTGAGAAAATCGGCTCCCATTATCCTCAATATATTTACTCATTTGCCCAGTCCTCAATAAGACAAAATATTTTCAGAATTCCTGGCCCATCTCAGTGTGTAAAACAGTACTAACAACTAAAATTTAATATCTGTTTGTAGTTCTTTGTTTAGGTAAAGTTTATATAACATGAAATGCACATACTTTATATTGAAAATTTGATGTTTTGACAAAGGTGTAAACTCAGAACCCTCACCTCTTTAAAAGATAAAGAGCACATGCAACTCACCAGAACATTCACTCATGATCCTTGTCAAGAAATGAAGAGTTGTCTTCTAAAAATATCCATCCCTCATTTTTATAATCGTTTTCTTTTTAGTATGAGCATACCACTCCATCAGCTACTCTGATTAACCTAGCCAACAGAAGCTGGGTCCAAATCCAGTCAGTTTATTGTATGCAAATGTTTAATGAGGCTACAACTAATAGAGCTTCAAACAGCAGCACTGACCTCAACCATGCCTGTAGGGCCCTGGACCCAACCAATTGAATTAATTCCATAAGTCATCAGAGTTTACCTTAGAAAGCCAGATGGATTTCTACAACATTTCGGTATTGACTTTTCTACTACCCAAAGCATGAATCCAGGTATAGCAGGATGTGTTAACAATTGCACAGAGTCTACCTTGACCAATCTATGTGTCTTTTATTTGTCCCATTCATCTTTTTTGTTGTTCTTCTATTTCTATTTGCCCTATCCATCTTGTTGTTGTGGTTCCTTTGTTTCCAGTTTCCTCTCTTGAAAGAATCAATTTTGTTTTAATGTTTTATATTCTTCTATTTCTCTTTTAGTTATACCTCTTTGCATTGTCGTGGGTTTTTTGTTTTGTTTTGTACTGCTTTTGATTGCTGCTCTTTATTTGACCATATATATCCTTAACTCTCCCTTCTGTCCTTTTAAAAATCCTCTTAATTTTGCTGCA
Organism: Myrmecophaga tridactyla; assembly: GCA_004026745.1. Classification (NCBI taxonomy): domain Eukaryota; kingdom Metazoa; phylum Chordata; class Mammalia; order Pilosa; family Myrmecophagidae; genus Myrmecophaga; species Myrmecophaga tridactyla. The sequence continues at coordinate 95,627 of PVIY010000175.1, forward strand.
CAGTTATGCTTATTTATTTTATTATTGTTTCAATTACTTTGCTCTGTGATTTCAAATTTTTTTTTCTATTTACATATTTTACATTCACTGAAACTTTCTGTTGCTGTCTCTGATATGCTTTAATCCTATCCAGTGATTTTTTTGGAATTCCCATTCTAGAATTTCCACCTTTATTGTTTTTAATAGTTTTTATTTTTTAATTTTTTTTGCTGATATACCTATCTGTTGATTCCTTATGACCACATTTTCCTATAAGTTATTGAATGCATTGATAATATTTGCTTAAAAAACATTTTTTCTAAATTTAGTATCTAGATCACCTTCACGTCTTTCCATTCATTCCTTAAGTATTGGTAACATTTCACACTCCTTCACCCACCAGAAATTTTTGTTTTATTTTATACTAGAAATTATGGACAGAAAGAAGTTTGGATTATGATTTTTGGGGGGATTAAATCATTTACCCCATGGATAACATGTTTAAGTCTTAATCTGCATTCCTGTCAATGTGAACCCATTTGCAGAAGGGCCCTTTGAAAAAGTTGTTATCAGTTAAGGGGTGAACTCATTTGTAGATCTTATTTTGATAAGGGCAAATTGCATCAGTGTGGACCTTAATCCACAGGCCTAGAGGCCTTATAAAGAGTAAATTTAGACACAGAAGTCACTAGAAAGCAGAAGTCATGAGAAGCCAGAGAGGAGAGAGGTCACCATGTTATGAAAGATTGCCATCACCAGAACACTTTGGCATTTGAGAGAAATCATGGACTTGGTGACATCTTAATTTTGGCCTTGTAGCCTTCCAGACTGTAAGCCGATACATTCTTGTGGTTTAAGCCAACCCCATTGTCTAGTAGTTGTCATAGAAGCCTTAGAAAACTAAGATAGTTTCCTCCCTTTGGAGAGCATTGAGTTTTGTTCTGGTAGGCATTTAAATTACTAAAGGATCATTTTGGACTGGTCATGCTTATGTTAATGTTTTTTTAGAATAGGTCTATTTTAGCTTTGAACTTAGTCCTATAACATGCTCCTTGCAGGCTATGGTTCTCTTACTTCTTGGCAATGGCTTCCTGGAATCTCCAATGATTACCAGTGTGCTCATTGAGGTCTCTCTCTCTCTCTCTCTCTCTGACCGGGCTAGAACTTAAAAATCTCTCAGCTCTGCATAATCTCTTGTATTATTCTCAATCCTGTGGTGTGTGATCTCTTCTAGGTCTTTTGGAATTTTGTACTGCATATATATAGCCAAGTCCAAGGCCATGTGAATTACCTCATGCAGATTTCTGGAGCGTCCTCTCTACATAGCTCTCTTTTCTGAGGTATTTGTCCTCCTCTGATATCTTTCCTCTCAGTTCAGTAAGGCCACTACTAGCATAGCTTCTCTCCTGTGCTCTGTGGCAGGAGAATTACTCTACATAGCAATCAGGAAGTTTGTGGGTTGACTATTGGGCTCGGTTTGTTTGCTTTCCCACCTCTCAATAATCAAGACCTGAGACATCAATTGTCCAATGTGTAAAAATAGTCACCTCTATATTTTATCTAATTTTACAGTGTTTTTTAATGTGAGGGCAAGTTCGGTGTCAGTTATTCTGTCATAGCCACAAGCGGGACGCAAATGGCTCTCTTTCCAAACAGAGTAACAGGTAAAAGAATCAGTGAGTCAATTTGACCAATTGATGTGAGATGGTTGGCAAGTTGCTTATTCTTTGCCTCCATTCTACGCTTGGAAAGAAGGATTTTATTGCAAGATAGCTGATGCCATCTTCTAGCTTTAACATTTAGAACCCAATAACATTCATCAACTGTATAGTAAGTGTGTAGAAATAAAATCAATAGATTTGCATGTTGGGGCATATTGAAAGCATTGTTTACTTCAATTACAAAAGTGTGAGTTGTTTAGAGATGGTCCTGTCTACCTTATGGTTTATAGCCCCCAATTGAATGCGTATAGACTAGAGAATATCTCTCCTTGTATTCAAAAGCATAGCAGAATAACCAGTGAAAAAAGTTAGTTCTGATACAACATCCTTCATTTATGCTGGAATAGGAAAAAAGATCAAGGTGTTTTAAAGTTTAAACTGTGTGTTTACTAAAATGCAGATTTCTGGTCCCCATCTTGAAACAACTAAACAGCTTCCCAATTAAGAGGTGGGAATATGCATTTTTAACAATCATCAAAATGATCTTAATGCAAACTAAAGTTTGAAAAATGGACTGTCTGGTAAACTCATTTTATAAAGTACTTATTTTTTTTCTGCAGTTCATTTATTCCTTGGTTACACTTAAATCCCTATAGATTGTCCAGCCAATAGTCTACTCTTTATTCTCTATGACAATGAGAGAAATAACAGTCAGATAAATTAATCTGTAATGTAAATTGGTCAAAGAAAATAATTCTATTAAATGTATTTCCCACCATTGAACCTAGGCAGTTCTTAAAGGTCTATTCTAATGAAACCTATGGAAGTCATGAGTAAATGGCATCATACATGCGGATTTAACTGCCTACTTTACAAAAGTCACAAGTGGATATCAAGGGAGATCATATGGACTAATATGGATGTCATTATTTTTTCGAGTGGCCTTTCTCAATGAGGGTTCCCAATATGAGCCACATAATACAGAAAATGACTTGACTGATTATTTTCTCTTTTATCTCTGAGGGATGGTGCATACACAGGCAATAAGTCAATTGGCTTTAAGGCTTGATTCTTTCCTGAAAAGAAAGATTAAAGGATTTGAAGAATGTAAGAATTAAGCTCAAAACAGAAGTAGAATGAAAAATAAGCAAGGGGTACACAAAGTTTGCACACTGGAACTACAAATATATGAGCAGACTAATAATCTGATCCATTTTCTCTGGATCCCATGGAAGACCTTCTTTAACAGTTTTCCCTATTTGGGAAATACTGGAACTGACCTACATAAGTATCACTGAGCATGATACAACATAGGCAAAACCTCAATTACTTTCCCTGATGCAAAATAATTTTTCATTAAATGGTGACTTTTACTAATGTTGATAATGGCTAAAATACTAAAGAATAATATTACTTATTTTGGAAGACAATTATGAATTTATTTTCAAACAACTGTTCTTATTTTAGAAACATTTTGAAAATATTTAAGAAAATGCCTTAATTTGTTAAATTAAATGTATTTTTCAAAAATATTGAAAATACATATCTTTCATTAATTGGGGACATTATTTCTATAATTTCTGCTTTTCCTCACTTTGAATTCCCCCCAAAGTATCTAAGAATAAATATTAAAATTGCTTCTTTAATATGCCATGAACCAACCAAACAAAATTTCATATTGTAAGAGCATAAAAGAACTTTGTGTATCACTATTTTGAACCTTGATGATTACTTCAAACTTTATACAATTGTATCATAATATTTAAAAATGATTTTGCTATAGATGATGATCTCCAAACCTGTATGCTTTCTTAAGTTTGCCAAAGATAATTCTAGGTCTCTCTAACCCCCTATGATACTATTTGAATGTCTGACTTAGTAAGTATTTCAAAATTTCTTATTTTGAAACTGTTCTTTTAATTGCTATATATATATATATATGTATATATATATATAGCCATTTCCTTGTTTTGAGTAGTCATGTTCTGGAAACTCTCAGTGTAGTCTTGTGATTTCTGGTCTCCTTGAGAATAGAATTTCATGTGATCATACCAGTATCCGTGTATGTTGACAGTTACAGTAATGATATGTCAACATTTTATGAATAGTTAGCTTTGAAAAATACTCACATGCCAGGATGTGGATTTTTCAAACAATTTAATGTGCTGCCATCTGACAGCAGCACAGACCTTTGTAGAAAAATGTTTTCTTTCTTTTATATTGACCTATGGTGAAATGAAGATTTTACCAATATGAAATTTCTGATAAATGGCTGCTTACCCAGAGGAACAGAAAGCTAGATAACTCACTTTCAGTCTGTCTCTCTGTATCTCTGTCTCTTTCTCCCTTTCTTCCAAATATTTGTGTTGGTGGAACTGAATGATGAATTATAGTTCATTCTTCAGTTGGGACTTGGAAACCTTTTAACAAAAACCAATATTTTTTCTTATAACAACTCTCAGTTGTAACTAACAAATATCTTGTAACTATTAATAGAATTTATAGAAACTTTCAAAATAATTTCTGCCACTGAATAGCAGCAGCAGTATTTCTTATTGAGATTCCCTTTCTAAAATTACATTTAGCTGTGCAGCTTTATATCTGCCTTATCTTTATTAAGGAGCATTTGTGGAGATAACAATCCTTTGTTCCATCTTATTGAGGCTGCATTTACATTTATTCTTTCATTATAACTTTTATTTTGAAGGACAGGAGAAGAAAAATTTGTGTGGCCTAATTTAACAAAACATTGCTGATCATAACTGTTCACACAAGGGTTAAAGATGTTGAAACTAACAAATTGCAGCCTTCTGAGTGTACTGTTTTTTTCTAAAATATGTCTGCTCTTGAGGAGATGGATTTAAGTTCATCATACATTTACATAATGTGGATTATCAGATTTTATCTTTCTAGTGAACAGCGCTTTTTCTTTAAAAGTAGTCTTGCAGACATCTCAATTAGAAAGCATAGTAATTATGTCTGTGTGTATATATATATATATATATATATATGTATATATGCATCTAACAGCAGAGCCCCAAAAATATATGAAACAAATATTGATAGATTTGAAGGAAGAAATAAACAGCTCTACATTAATAATAGTAGGAGATTTTAATACACTACTTTCAATAATGGATAGAACATTTAGACAGAAGATCAATAAAGAAATACAAGAGTTAAAATATATCATAAACCAACTAGACTAACAGACATATATATAGAACACTTCACCCAACAGCAGCAGAATTCATGTTTTTCTCTACTGCCCCAGAGTCATTCTCAAGGACATACCATATATTAAGCCAAAAAGAAGTATCATTAAATTTTTAAATATTAAAATCATAGAATGAATTTTTCTAATCACAATGGAATGACTCTAGGGAGAACTGAAAATTCACAAATATATGGAATTTAAACAACACACATGAAAACAACAATGGCTTAAAGAAGATATCACAATAGAAATTAGTAAATATCTTGAAGTGAATGATAATGAAAGCACAATATGCCCAAAATCATAGGATGCAGCAAAGACACTTCTCAGAAGGAAAATTATACCACCAAATGGTTACATTAAAAAGGAAGATCTCAAATCAGAGGCCTAAATTCACACCTAGAGGATTTAAATAAAGCAGAACAAATGAAACCCAGAGCAAACAGAGGAAAGGAAATAAGAAAGAATAATGTAGAGATAAATTGAGTATGAAAAACTATAGAGAGAATCAATGAAACTAAAATTTGGTTCTTTGAAAATATCAGTAAAAATGGGCAAATCTTTAGCTAGGTAGACAAAGAAAAAAAGAGAGGATGTAGACAACTAAAATCAGAAATGAAATGAAAAAGAGAACATTACTACCAACCCAACAGAGAAAAAAGGATTAAAAGAGGATTTTATGAACAACACTAAGCCAAAAAATACATAATCTAGATGAAATGAACAAATTCCTAGAGTCATAAAAACTACCTCAACAAACTCAAGAAGAAATAAAAGACATCAACATAACAATAACAAATAAGTTGATTGAGTACATAATCAGTAGCTCCTAAAATCAAAAACCCAAGCCCAGATACTGTGCTGGTGAATTTTCCAAACATACTGAGAAGAATTAACACCAATCTTGCTCAAACTCTTCCAAAAACATGAAGAGAACTGAGCACTTAGTAGGTCATTCTATGAGGCCAGCATCACCCTTTACTACTAAAGCTAGATAAAGGTACCATATTAAAAGAAAAGTACAAACCAATGTCTCTTAAGAATATAGATGGAAAAATCTTCAGCAATATACTAGCAAACGAATCCAACAGCACATAAAAATGAATTATGGAACATGATCAAGTGTGGTTTATCCAAGGTATGCAAGGTCATTCAAATTAAAAAAAAATAATAAATCATGTTAATAGAATGGGGGGGGGAAGCACATAATCATCCTAATTGATGCAGAAAAGGTATTTGATAAAATCCAGCACCAATTCTTCTTTAAAACACTCAGAATACTAGGAATAGAAGAAAACTTCTTCAAAATGATAAGGACATATATGAAAAACCAACAGTTAACATCATAGCCAATGGTGAAAGACTGAAAAGTTTCTCCCTAATATCAGTAACAAGACAAGGATGCCCACTGTCACTAGTGTTATTCAACATTGTACTGAACTTTGAGCCAGAACATTTAGGCAATAAAAAGACATAAAGGCACTTAAATTGGAAAGAAGTAAAACTTTCCCTACATGAGTAGGGCATGTTCATATATGTAGAAAATCCTGAAAAATCCACAATAAAGCTATTGGAGCCACTTAACAAATTCAGAAAAGTACTATGGTATGAGATCAATATGCTATCAGTAGTATTTCTACACATTAGGGATAAAAAATCTGAACAGGAGTTTACTACAGCAATGAAAACAATCAAATATTTAGTAATGAACTAAACTAAGGATATAAAGGCCTTGTACATAGAAAACTCAAAAAATTGCTAAAGAAATCAAAGAAGACCTACATAAATGGAAAGACATTCCGTTTATGGAAGGCTGAATATTGTCAGTATGTCAGTTATAGTCAAATCTATTTACAGATTCAATACAATTTCAGTTGAAATTCCATAGCCTTCCTAGAAGAAATGGAAAAGACAATCATCAAATTTATATGGAAGGGTAAGGAACCCCAAATAGCCAAAACCACATAGAAAAAGAAGAATGAAGTTGAAATACTCACACTTTCCAATTATAAAACTTATTACAAAGCTACAGTAATCAAAACAGCATGGTACTGACAGAAGGGTAGCCATATTGGCCAATGGAATTGAATTGAAAGTGCAGAATTAAACTGTCATATCTATGGTCAAATGATTTTGACAAGGGTGCCAAAAAAAAGGCCACTAAATGGGAAAAAAAATAGTCTCTTCAACAAATGGTGCCGGGCAAATTGTATTTCTACAGGCAGCACAATGAAGATGGACCTCTACCTCACACCATATACAAAAATGTACTCAAATAGAATAAAAGTCTAAGTATAAGAACTGAAACTATAAAACTCTTTTAAGAAAACATAGGGAAGCATCTTCAGGACTTGAGGCTAGGTGATGAGTTCTTAGACTTTATACCAAAAGCATGAGCAACAAAAGAAAAAATGCTACTACAAGGACAGTCAGGGCACATGCATTTGCTTAATTGTGGCAGATGCCAAACACCAGACAACTCAGCAGAATAATTTTGGTAATTTTTAAATCAATTGCTAAAGGTTAAGTTTGGACTAGTTTTAGAAATTAGACTCTCTGGGAGTTGCTGACCCAAGAATATTTCATACCCTCTAAGAGGTTTTTCTCCAAGGACTTCACTGTGTGCTCATAAGCAAGACTGGAGACAAACAGAAAGTCAAACAGAGAGTCTCAAGAACACTTTCTTCATTGAGTAGGCCTGGAAGAAGAGAACATTGTCTACTGCAGGGAAGACATGAAGCCCCATACAGATCCTTTTACCTCATCTTCTATTTAGCAAAATACTTGAATTGCCTGGAAAGGGCAATAAGTTCTGTCTCTTTAAGACATAAGCACAATATATAGTAGGAAAAAATAATTAACTGAAAAGAAAATACAACATATGTGAGATGCAGATAAGTCCATGCTTACAAGGACCTTTATAATGTCAGATGCTTATGTTACAAAAGAAGAAAAATCTCAAATAAAAGATACGCCACCTTAAGAAAATTGAAAATGAATTGTAAATTAAACCAAGGAGAGGAGAAGAAAAATACAAAGAGCTGAAATCAATAAAAATTGAAGGTGGAATATTATGAAAGGAAATGGATAAAATTAAAAGTTTGTTCATTGAAAAGATAAAATAAAATGATAAACCTACAGTTAGTATTACTGAGAAATCAGGTGATAAAACAAAAATTGCAAACATCAGCAGAAGAAGAGTTTTTAGACTAATAATGAAATACTATGAACAAGTTTGTGTCCATAAATTCAACAATTTTGATTAATTGGACACAGTTCATCAAGACAAACCTGTCAAAGCCTAACCAAGAAGCAGATAACCTGAAGAGTCCTATATCTATTAAAATAATTGAATCTGCATTGAATACCTTCCAAAAAGTAAGTACAGGCTGAGGTAGCCTCAGGGGAGAATTCTTCCAAATATTTAAGAAAATAATAATATCAATTATATGTAAAATATTCAAGAATATTAGAGTGACTACATCTCAATTGAATTTATAAGGCCAGCCTTATCCTCATACCCAGACTAGACAAAGACATTTCATTATAACTACAGACAAATCTCCTGAACAGAGATTCAAAAATCCTCAATAAAATACAAACTGTATCAATCAATATGCAAAATATATAAAAATATTATGAACAAGTGGGCTTCCTCCTAGACATGAAAGGCAAATTTAACATTTGAAAATCAATTAATTTAACTCATATCATCAACGGTCATAAAAACTAAAACCATAAAATCATTTCGCTAGATGGAGAAAAACCTTTAAAAAATTTTTCATCCATTCATGATGAAAAGTCTTTGTACAATAGGAAGAGAAGGGATATTCTTTTCTGATAAAAGGATTTAATGAAAAATCTACAGCTAAAATCACATTGCTTTGTTTTGAATCATAGGGTAAAATATAGGTAAAATCACATAAAGACAGTATATTTTACCCTATGACTCAAAACAAAGCAATGATCTTCACCCACCCCAAATTTACCCCCTATCTTACTGATGTTCTAGATATTACAATGAGGCATGAAGAAGAAATAAAAATTATTCAGACTGTAGATGAAGAAATAAAACTGATTTTTTGGACAACATAATTTTCTTTGCAAATAATCTCAATGAATTTACCAAGTAAAAAACTATTCTAATTAATAAGGGAGCTTAGCAAAGATAAAGCATACACTGTCAATAAACAAAATCAATCACTCTCTATTTGGGAACAATGAACCACTAGAAATTGAAATGCAAAATTAGTGCCATTTACAATAGCACCAAAATTATGAAATAACTGGTATAACTTAAAGTGGATTCTGTATGTACAAGTTCCATAATCTGAAAACAAAAAAATACTAATGAAATAAACCAAGTAACCTCTCCAAAAGGAAGAGCATATCAATGTCATGGATTGGAAGACTCAATATAGTTAAATGTCAGTTCTTCCCAAACTGACCTATAAAGATAATACAAATCCAGTAGAAATGCCAACAGGATATTTTCTAGAAATTGACAGACTAAAATTCTTATGGAAAGGCAAAGAAACTAAATTTTGCGAAAGAAGCTCAAAAATGTGAATACTCCTACTATCTGATCTTGAGACTGACTATAAAGCCACAGTGATCAAGACAGTATGGAATTGGAGAAAGAATAGAAAAATAAATCTATAGGACAGAATGCAGAGCACAGAAATAGACCTATGAATATACTGATTTTTCAACAATGTCAAGGAGGTAATTTAATGGAAAAAGGATTACTTTTGCAAAAAATAGTGCTAGAAAACTTTAATATACATATGCAAAACTTTAAAAAAATAATTGCAATGCATATTTCCTATTTTATACAAAATTCAAAATTGGATCAAAGACCTAAATGTAAAATGTAAAACTATAAATTTCTAGAAGAAACATTGAAGAACATATTTGTGACTTTGGTTTAGAGAAGATTTGTTAGCTATGGCATTGAAAGCATGATATGTTAATCATTTAATAAATTGGTTTTCATCAAAATTAAGAATTTCTGCTGTTCAAATACAGTGTAAGGATAATGAAAAAGATAAGTCCATTCTAAGAGAAAACATTTGCAAATCACATATCTGATAAAGAACTGGTATTCAGAATATGTAAGGAATTCTCAAAAACTCAATAATAAGAATATAACAATAATAATTAATGTGAAAAACTTTGAACAGACATTTCATCAAAGATGCAGAGTATACAAGTACAAGAAAAGATGCACATGAAAACATCATTTATCATTAGAGAAATGCAAATCAGTGTTACAATGAGATACCACCATGCATTCACTGGAGTGGCTAAAGTAAAAGATTGACCAAACCAAGTGTTGGTGATTTGGAGCAACTGGAATTCATACATTTATGATGGGAATAAAAAATATTATATCCACTTTGAAAAACATTTTGGCAATTTCTAATTAATTTAACATGCAGATGGACAACAGTATCCTTCTCGATGAGGACAGCAATCAGTCAATGCCAGAGAGCCAATTCTTTAGAAATGTGGAGCTCAGGCAGGTCTTTCCACCATTCTTCAAATCTTGTCCTTCAATGAGCAGATGAGAGTTCCGAAAAATGCATTTCAGAGCCAATGATACAGAAATGCAGATAATAAGATAAATAGAAAAATTTCTTTGCATATTTAGTCAGATAACAATCCAATGATTTAGCAAATTACAGGATTTATATAAAATTTATCTCCAAAGAATTTATTCTTAATCAAGAACTGATCCATAGAAGCCAAGAAATAATGCAAAACACAAAATAACCTGTGACAGTTTTATTTATCTGAACTGCTGTAACAATCCTTGAGATTGTAAAGCTTCCATTTCCATGTTGCTGTATTTTCTTATATGTATATATATATAGTATATAACATGTAAGTTTATTTTTCACTATCATATTTTGATCATTCTTGTGATTCATTCAGTGCCAGTTCTAAAGAACTCTTTCTCTGTATCTGATGCTAATATTTACTTGGAAATTTTGTTGAATACATATAGGAAAGAGAAAAAATATATTTCAAAAATAAAGAAAGGAAGGAACTGTTGATAGGTGCAACAAAATGGATGGATCTCAAATACCATATTTTAAGTTAAATAAGCCAGACGTGGACTTGAAGTTTGTTTCATATGAACTTTTGGAAGTGGCTGAAGTATGAGGCAGAAAACAAATCAGTGGTGGAAATGGGTCTTTGGTTTGGGGAGGACTGCAAAGGAGCACGTTGTAGAGGTGTTCTGGGGTGACTGATGGTTTGGGGAGGACTGCAAAGGAGCACGTTGTAGAGGTGTTCTGGGGTGACTGAACTGTCCTCCAACTTCATTGTGGTGGTGATTACATGAGTGCATGTTTTTGTCAACACTTTCAAAACCGTACCCTACAAAAGGGTGAATTCTGCTCTATCTAAATTAACAAAAATCACGTTTGGTGTGGCAGAGAGCACAAAACAGAGTTTCTGTAGATCATAGCGGATTGAATATATCATTTTGTTTTTCTTGTGACAAAATTCCCTTCTACATACTAAAGCCATAGCTTTTAGAAGCGATTGCATGGCAAGGGATTAGCTGAAGACCTAACAGAGATCCTGCGAGTCATTTAAAGTGGTTTAGTCTTCATTTTAAGAATAATTGGAAGCCTTTAAAGGGCTTAAGGGGCAGGGGGAGAGTGAGCTGGTGGGTGAGTGATAAGTTTAGAAACGTGTTTTTAAAAGCTCACTCCAACAGTACTGAATTATATGCATGAATGTGGTTAACCATTATCAACAGTGAACCCTAAGTTAAACCATGGACCACAGTTAATAGTACAATTATTAAAATGTGCTTTCATCAATTGTAACAACAGCAAAAAGATCACCCTGGCAAAGTACAGAAGACCTATTAAACTGAGCTAGAGGAAGTACTTCAAGTGAGAGATTATGGTAGTATAGGTAATACCAATGGGGAAGCAATGAGAAAAGTATAATTGAGTGATATGAAGGATGTGAAATCTATAGGATCTGGTGCTAAACTGGATATGGGATGAGAGAGAGAAAGTCTTTACACATCATTTATCAGCTTCTGTCTTTCCAAATCAGATGGCTGGCTGTTCCATTCACCAGGTCAGGGGGTCACCTGGTGTGAGTCCATGTTTGTCAGGAAAGATCATGGCTTAATTACTGTATTAATTCATTTCAAAATACTTATTGCTATGTGTTCTATATGAACATAAAAGACAAGATCCTTATTTTGATAGTGCCTTCCCCAGCTTTGATTACCTCCACTCTTTGGTTTTCCAAAATTCCATTCAAACCCATGATTAAATTATTATATGCCAATAAATTTGTATCCAAAGTAGATCCATTTGCCTTTGATAAACTACAGAATAACCCAAAAGTAACAAGACCTGTCTTGTAATTTGTTTTTCTATCCATTGGTTTCTTCAGCTCAGTCTTTTACAACCTTTCTTTTACCCCCTGTTCTAGTTTCTTAGCTTCTGGAATGCAACACACCAGGGATGGATTGGCTTTTAAAAAAAGGGGATTTATTTCATTAGTTCTTCAGAGGAAATGCAGCTAACTTTCAACTGAGGTTCTTTCCTACATGGGAAGGCTCAGGGTATCTGCTGGCCTTCTCTCCAGGCCTCTGGGTTCCAACAACTTTCCCTGGGGTGATTTCTTTCCACATCTTCAAAGGCCTGGGCTGAGCTGCAAGTGCTGAGATGAGGTATGCTGAGCTGCTTGGGCTGTGCTACGTTGAGTCTCTCATTTAAGCACCAGGCAATTAAGTCAAACATCATTCATTGCAGCAGGCACGCCTCCTAGCCGACTGCAGATGTAATGAGCAATAATGAGGTTCACATGCCATCGGCTTATGTCCATGGCAATATAACTAGGCACCTTCACCTGGCCAAGTTGACAACTAAATCTAACTACCACATCCCCTTTAACACATTGCCTTAGACACTGTTGACTTTTAGGAAGCTGACACCTGGAGACAAAGATTCCATGTCTCCTTATCTTCCTCTCACAAAACCTGACACCCAATTAAAAATGTATATATGTGTGTGTATGTATATGTGTATATTAATATATACATTTGTATACATGAAAAGCACACATACATATCTTTGAATGTATATAAATACATACACATGCATACATACATAGAGAGAGAAAAAGAAATACTAAAATGAATTACAGAGATTGTCTTGTTATGCACGAATATAATTTGCACATTTATTCAGTTGAGGAATGGGGAGAGAAAAGGGGTAGCCCCCACCAGCTTTATTGATTACACAGACTTCTGATTTTGCATATTATCTCCCCGATTTTCTTTCACTCTAACTCCCTTTCTAGATACCAATCCTCTGAAGCATTCTGCCCCTCAAACCCAAGGCAAAGATATGGGCTATTTCTCTTTTGTGTTGATGCTGTTTGTGAATAATTATGTTTCTAGAAGAAACTAGACTTTGTACAACTGCGTTCATTCAAACTCAGTTGTCCGGGGCACTTATGTGGTACCCTCACACAGACTCTAAAAAAAGTCACCCAAACAAACTTGCTCTGCTTCCTCAAAATGCCAGTGCCAGCATTCCCCAACTCACACCACTCTTCCACTTTCCCCACACTCACCCAGAGCTGGCACGATCCTTGTGACCCTAAGATACCCATTCAGTGGAAGACAGGGGAGAGATTTGATTTGATGGATGCGTTAGATACTGTGTTCTTGAAACTTTGAACTCCTATGGCAATGGCTGGATTACTTACGGAGGTTACTCCCATTCCAAAATTAAACCACTGGATGCTGGCAATCATAATCAATCACACAATGAAAATATAACAACCATTCTTCTTGGGTTCTGATTCACATAAACTGGAAAAACCCACCTATATTCACAGTATTTAAAAACTTGAACATCAACTAGGTATTTGCTAACATTAAGGAATTATTTCTATTTGTGGAATGTGATAATGGTTTATGCTTAGACTACAAAAGAGTCTTTATCTTTTAGAGATACATACTGAAATATTTAAAGATACAAAGAATGTTTAGGACTTCTTTCCAAATAATGTTGGAGTAGGCATGGAAATGGGATGTGGGTATGAGTGAAACAAGATTGGCTATGAATTTTAATGATCAGATCTGAGTAACAGGTTCAGAAGATACATTATACTGTTCTTTGTACAGATTTGAACATTTTCAAAATAGAAATTTTTTAAAAATCACAATTACCATTTATTAAGCATTTGTTTTACATTTTTAACTTTAGGTTTTTTATCCTATTTAATCCTGACAGTTATTAGACTGGTATTTTTTTCTTGGTCCCTTTTTAGAGCTGAGATTGCTGAAATCAAGAGTTGGGACACTTGTTTGGTAAAAGGTACCAGCTCAAGCCCCATCTCATTCCACAATACCAGACTTGGAGTAAATCTGGGGCATTTTCTTTGGTACAATAATATCCCTTTCTCACAGTAACAACTGTTGACATTGCCATTTGGGGGGTTGCCTTCACAGACTCTATTTACGTGTCTGATGTTTACAATTTTGTCTCCTAAAATGTCTACACTTATAAAATGTCAGAGTGTCTTGTTTCATTCACAAGTATGATCCAATTATTAGTTACAATGGCTACTTTCCTTTTCTCCTCATTTTCTTTTCTGCAGAATGTAGAATAAAAAAGAATATTGAGGGTGGGCCACAGTGGTTCAGCAGGCAGAGTTCTCACTGCTGTGCCAGAGACCCTGGATCGATTCCCAGTGCCTGCCGATGCAAAAAATAATAATAATAATAAAATAAATGACAACAAAATAAAAAAAGGTATTGAGAGAGGGATGCTGCTTGCTGGAAATTTTTCACTATTTCCTAAGTGCCATATAATTTTGGGTTCAACTATGGGTGCTACTTGGCCTATTTTTTAAATAAAATTTCAGTTACTGATTGATCTGTTTGCAGTTATTGCATCCCATGTACGTGCTTCCTAATGGCTTTTGAGGGTAGGTGGTGTGATGCAAAGGAAAGAGTCCTCCACTGGGGAGGGCTGGGGGTGCTGTAGCACGAACTGAGGCTGCTACTGAAGGTCTTTCCCTGGAGCAAGTCAATTTAACCCATCTCTGCTTCATCTTGCACATCTGGGAACTAAAGAGCTTGGGAATAGATAACTATAAAGTCCCTTTCAGCCATATATTTTTTCTCATGTGGTTATCTTCCAGCATGGCTCCATTATAGTAAATGCTTCTTTATCCTCTTGTCTTCTTTTCTCTGTCCAGGAACAACCCATTTAGTCCCTAACTGCCCTGATAATCTATATAAAGACCAATTGAAATAGCTACAAATGAAGGGAAACTTCTTATCAACTTCTGCTTGCAATGGCTGCTCTACACCAGTGATAGCAAAGCCGATTGCTGCAGAAAATAAAAAGAAAAGAGTGTTGCTGTGCTCTCTACAAAACTGATTCTGGCAAGTAATTCCTGAGAAGTCTGATCAGAAGTGCGGATTTCCAGGCTATCAGCATTTGATGCATTTTTAAAGGATTTGTGAATATATTTGTTTAGAAAGATGGTTTGTTTATGTGTCGTTCAAGTCAGGACGTAACGGCAAAATCACCATGTCATCTCTTATTACCAATTCCTCGGAACCATCCAGTTCCCAAAGAAGCCATTTTGGGAACATCAACTGCTCCCTGAAGGGAAAGTGGTAGAGGAACCTGTGTTTATAGGTCCTTAGTTGCCTTCTGCATTACATTATCTCAGTCATTTTTAGATAATCTCACTCATCTGACATTCAGGGTAATTTATAAATAATTTAGTCCCTGATGTATTTGGATTTCTAAATTCAGATCTTTAAGAAAACGCATGGGGAAATCTCAGAAAAGGGGGAATTGATGACTTGTGCCTAAGAATTTCCCACTCTGAAACACAGGGTAGTTGGCCTAGAGTGGATCTTTTTATTTCCCTGTATGTTTAAGACAGCAAAATAACATAACATTTCTTCATATTTGATTCTTGAATGTTTTCACTAGATTAAAAAATAAATGCCATGTAATGGGCTTCTTTAATGCAATATCTGCTTGAAAAATGACATCGCAGGTAACTTGTAGGAAGTGTGCCTAGGAGAAGGCAAACCCAGCTGTGCTCTGGGAAAACTGGGTGCACTATTTCCTTCAATATGAAATATTTAGGTGATATGAAATGGGATTAATTTTCCTCTTGTCATAGGTAGATGGCCATCACAGTATCTTGAGGACAGAGAATCAATAAGTGAGATGCATTCATATAGCCCATGGAGATCCCTGGTGCTCAACTGTCCAAACATTTCCTTTGGTACATGGTACAACATATGGTGCATCAGCTTAGGGGAATGTCTGAGAGAATGTACTTGATTCCATTCTTCTTGACTAATGTCTTTTATGCACCTTCTTGTTCTTTAATAAAACTCCCAAATATGATTCAGCTCCCAATACTAAATATGATTTAGTTCCTTTCAAAGCCCAATGCATGCTTTAAATTTAACTTCACCAATAATCAAGAAATTGTCCCAGTTGTCATTCATCACCTGAAACAATAATGACAACAAAAACAAAATGAACAAACAAAAACACACAAATATTTAATCTCTCAAACCATCTTCTGGGCCAGTCTTGCTTCCCTCCGTTTTTTTTTTTTTTTTGCACAGGGAGGCAACAAACCCGGGACTCCAGCATGGCAGGTGGGAACTCTGTCTGCTGAGCCACTGAGGTCCGCCCCCTGCTTCTCTCTTAATACAGCATTTTTACTTTCACAAAACATTTCACTTTAGAAATGCAATATGGGTGCCATTAATTCATGGTTATTGATTCTATTAAATATGCAGAGTGCAGCTATAAGATGATTAAATGAAACATAAAGATGAATGTGTAAATTGGAAAAAAAATTTCTTATCTGGGCTCCCCCATCACTCATCCCTTTCCCTCTCCACCTGCCTTGTCTCTGAAAGCCATGCATAAGGCAAGACACTGTGTAAAGTAATAATTTTGTAAAACAATTTTAGAAAATAGGAGTGAAACCCTGAAAATTCATGAAGCAGGGAAGGAGACAAAGCCAATATGAAGGTATGTTACCAAATATACTGATTGGACAATTGAACCTCAAACTCATCAGGACTTTCTAAGAGACTACACAGAATGTGCCTTCTGGGAACTGAAGGAGAGAAATTATTCCCTACCTCATATCTACCAGGGCCAAGATTCTCCATTGGGGAATTAGCAGCCCCACACCTCAGAATTCACATGTATGAGTGCTGCATAGGTTTCCATAGGCATTTCCCATCTTGACTTCAGAGCTTCCCAAGGTAAAAACCTAGAAGTACACAGTGTAGCCAAAGCAAAACACCGCCAGATCACACCTGTGGAAACCTGGTTTCTACAGTACCTGGCTAGGGTAAAAGATGGGTCACAAAAGTGTCCAATGCAACTCATCCCTTACAGAGCTCAGAATATTTTTGTATCTTTCATCAGGTCAACCCTTCATTGATGCCTCACATGGCAGCTAGCTGTAATCTCTGTAAGTGACCTAGGGTTAGTGGAACAAAATGTAGCAACTCAAGCTGCAACTTGTCCTGAGATCTTAATGGATGTACATCATCTCCCTTCTGTACCATTTGATTTCTGCCACTCTCATTCAATTTATCACCTGGTTTAGGTTACTTGCCCAATAGAGCAAACCAGATCTTAATCCTTCAGGGACTGAGCCCTTATTTGCCTTACATTTTTTTGTTATGATTTAAACAATTGCCTATATTCATTTACACGGGACACATAGAGCCCAAATCTGCCTCAGTTAATCTCTGGAGTTCCAGATTTACTCCTGTCCTCATGATGTGGCAGCAACCTTAGCTCTTCCTGGTAGCCAGGGCCAATTACCCTTAACAGTTTAATAGTTCTTTTCTTTGCCTGTTGACTCTCTGGCATGAGTTGCCCAAAGGGACCACGTGGTAGTCACAGTTAACTCCATTTACAGCCTTACTTTGTCTCCTAGGGAAGTGATTCCTGTGGAGATGTGGGCATCTAATATGACGGAGCCTAGGTATTCATAGGTGGGAAACACAGATATTGAAACTGGGCTCATTAAAAATGATGGTGAGAAAGACTAATCTTGCTCCACTTGCTCCAGGACCCATATATTGCAACTGGCTTCATGTATCAGCTGTTGGCACAACATGTAGACTCCTTCTTGAAGCACACCATCCAACCCCAGTGTGTGGTTCCCAAGAAGGCAATTTAGTTAACTTTTATTGGCCATTCCATTATCCTGTTAGACTGGCTGTTTCCAAGTGATGCGTTATACAATGGAGTCAGTGAATTCTGTGGTCATGTGCTAATGACCTTAACTGCGATCTTTGATCTTCAATAATGGATCCTTTTGTTTAGGACAATGTTGTAATACATGTCACACTGGTACATCAGGCTTTTTCTAAGTTTGTAGATAGTGAGGGAAACCCAAATCCAGAGCTGCTTTCAATTCTGGTTGGGATAACTTGCTGCCCTCAGGGTGGTGGGATTTCCGTATAATCAATCTGCAGACAAGTGGCTGCATCTTCTCTCCAAGGGATGTTGTTACATAAAGGACTTAGCATCAGTCTTTGTTGGCAGGCTCATCATTCAGCCGGGGATTTAGCTAGATCATTATTGGCGAGAGAGAGCCTATGTCGTTAGGCAAATATGTCATGTCTGTCTGTGTCTTTGTGACTACTCTGTTAATGGGGTCTCCCCATTTACTGTTGATGGCTAATGGTTCAAATTTCAAGGAGACACCTTAGCATTGATTTAGACTCAGCTTCCTGTGTGTCTGCTGGGAAGTTAAACTCAGTCATAGGAGCAAGTTCCCGGGTCAGTAAATTCTTCTCCATTCACTCCTATAGTTCACATTCCCTCCATTCTACCTCAAGACCCACTTCCAGGACCAGCTGGAACATATTAGCCATATTCTGCAATTCCTTTAGTGTTTTGATATTTCCTTCCAGAATAGGGATTATATATTCCCCTTTGGCCTATCCTGAAATCTGGCTCTAGTTATTGAATTATAGGTCATAAATGGAGGCAAAGCTGGACTTGGGGCAGATAAGCATCTTCATCTTTAGAGATGCCTGCTTCAAGTGAGGTATTTTTTTTTTTTTTTGAGGAGACCTGGAGAAGAGGGCGTTGATTTTTCCAAACTCCCTTTTAACCACTACAGTTACAAAAATTGGAAGACATATTAATCACTTCCTCCTTCTCCTTCACATTGTGGAATAAGCCAGAGCAGAGAGTTTAGCATTGTAGTTTTGTTTTTCTTTTTTTACTTTTCCGTTTTTTTCAATTTTATTGAGATACAGTTATATGCCACAAAAACCATATAAAGTATACGATCTCTGGCTCACAGTATCAACACATAGCTGTGCATACATCCTCATGATCAATTTTAGAACATTATCATTACTCTGGAACAGAAATATGAATAAAAAATAAAACCCAAATCCCCCCATGCCCCCATTCCTCTCTATTGTCGAGCCAGAAGTATTGGTCTAGTAAATTTGTTACTGCTGATAAAAGAATATTGAAATATTACTGTTAACTATAGTCCATAATTTGCAATAGCTATGTTTTTCCTATCTGCCCCTCTATTTTTGTCATTTTTTTAACATTTGCAGCAGCTCATGCAAGAATTTATTTATATTTGTAGTGTTAATCAGTTGGTATACATGACTATAAACAACTGCTTTCAATCAAATTCACTTACAATACTTCACTGTTACTTATAATCCTAATAATGAGCAACCATTACCTCTATTCGTTCCCGCACACTTTTCAGCCTCATTAACAATTCTATACATATTAGGTAATGACTCCCTTTCTCTAGCTTCTGTCTATCTCTAGGTACACTATATTCTACATTCTAAGATGCTGAGTTTTCATGTTCTAGTTAATCAATATAAGTGAAATCATATAAAATGTGCCTTTTGTGTCTAGCTTATTTCATGCAGCATTATGGAAAGTTCCATCCATGTTGTCACATGCTTCAGGACCTAATTCCTTCTTACTGTTGTATAATACTCCATAATATGTACACACTATACATACAAGTAAACAATTTCTTTATCCACTCATCTATTGAAGGATTCTTATATTGCTGCCATCTTTTGGCAATTATGAATAATGACATTATGAACATCAGTGTGCAAATGTCTGTTTGTGACCCTGCTTTCATATATGGGTATATACCAAGTTGGCAGAATTGTTGAGACATAGGGCAATTCAATATTTAGTTTTCTGAGGAACTATCAAACTCTTTTCCACAATGGCTGTACCATTTTTTACATTCCTACCAGCAGTGAATAAGTGTTCCTATTTCTCCACATCCTCTCCAACATTTGTAGTTTCCTGTTTGTTTAATACCAGCCATTCTTTTAGGTATGAGATATTTCATTGTAGTTTTGATATGCACATCCCTAATAGCTATTGATGGTGAACACCTTTCATGTACTTTTTAGTCATTTGTATTTCCTTTTTGAAAAATGTCTATTCATACATTTTGCTCGTTTTATGGTTGCTGTTTTTTTTATTGTTGAGTTGTAGGATTTTATATATATATATATATAACGATTGCTTCCTATATATAGAGAGAGACTGGATATCAAACACTTATCAGATATATGATTACCAAATATTCTCTTCCATTGATTTGGCTGCCTCTTCACCTTTTTCACAAACTTCTTTGAAGCACAGGAGTTTCATTCTTGAGAAGTTCTCAAGTTCTTAAAGATGGTTCCCTATATTTTCTTCTAGCAGTTTTATGGTATTGGCTCATATATTTAGGTCTTTTAACCACTTTGAGTTAATTGCTGTACAGGGTGTGAGGTAAGGATCCTTTTTCATTCCTGTGGCTATAGATATCCAGTTCTCCAAGTCCCATTTATTGAAGAGGCTATTCTATCCCAGTTCAGTGTATTTGGGAACTTTGTCAAAAATCAATTGACAAAACCCCCCAAATACACTGAACTTGAAATTCAATTCCATTGATCAGTATGTCTATCTTTGTGTCAGTACCATGCTGTTTTGACTACTGTGGCTTTATAAGAAGTTTTAAATTCAAGCAGTGGAAGTCCTCCCATTTCATCCTTCTTTTTTAGGATGCTTTTGGCTATTTGAGGCCCCTTTCACTTCCAAATAAACTTAATAATTAACTTTTCCATGTATGCAAAGTAGGCTGTTGGAAATTTGATTGGCATTGCATTGAATCTTTAGACCTTGGGTAGAATTGACATCTTAACAGCATTTAGCCTTTCTATCCATAAACACAGAATACCTTTCCACTTGTGTAGGCCTTTTTAAATTTCTTTTAGCAATGTCTTGTAGTTTTTTTGTGTACAGGTCCTTAACAGCCTTGGTTAAGTTTATTACCAGATACTTGATTATTTTAGTTGCTATTGTGAATGGAAGTTTTTCCCTATTTTCCCTCCTCTGTTAGATTATTACTAGTGTATAGAAATACTACTGATTTTTTGCACATTAATCAAATTAATGAATTTGCTTATTAGCTCAAGTAGCTTTGTCATAGATTTCTTGAGATTTTCCGAGTATAGGATCATGTCATTTGCAAACAATAAAAGTTTTAATTCTTCCTTTCTGATTTGGATGCCTATTATTTCTTTTTCTTGCTTAGTTGCTCTAGTTAGAACTTCTAGCACAATGTTGAATGATAATGGTGACAGTGGGCATCCTTGCCTCATTCCCAATCTTAGGGAGAAGGTTTTCAGTCTCTTGCCATTGAGTACAATGTAGGCTGTGGGTTTTACATAAATGTCCTTTATCAAGTTGAGGACGTTTCCTTCCTATCTTTTGAAGTGTTTTTATCAAGAAAGGATGCTGACTTCTGTTTGAATGCCTTTTCTGTGTCAATCAAGATGATCGTGTGATATTTCCCTTTCAACTTGTTAATGTGTTGCATTACACTGATTGGTTTTCCTGTGTTGAACCACCCTTGTATTCCTGGAATAAACCCCACTTGGTCATGGTGTATAATTCTTTAAATGTGCCATTGCATTTGATATGCAAGTATTTTTTTGAGAAATTTTGGATCTATATTCGTTAAAGGGATTGGTCTGTAGTTTTCCTTTCTTGTAGTATCTTTTTCAGGTTTTGGTTTTAGAGGGATATTAGCTTTGTAGAATGAGTTAGGAAGTGTTTCTTTTTCTTAAATATTTTGGAAGAGCTTGAACAGGAATAGTGTTAGTTCTTCTCGGAGTGTTGGGTAAAATTCCCTTGTGAAGCAATCTGGCCCTGGGCTTTTCTTTGTAGGGAGGATTTTGATGACTGATTGAATCTCTTTACTCGTGATTGGTTGGTTGAGATCTTCTATTTCTTCTCAAGTCAGTGCAGGCTATGTGTTTCTAGGAATTTGTTCATTTCATCTAAGTTGGTTAAATTACTAGTAATTGTAATGCTACTGAATGCCAAGGTTTATAACCATCCAGTTTACCACCAGAAATGGCATCTTTATTGCCATAGAGCCAGTGTAAGATCCAGTTCCAAAATCTCCTCCTGAGATTTCTGGTCCCAGTTTTCTTAGGCTTGGTACTCTCCTCCAAAAACAGAACCTGAGGCATGAGCTCTTGTGAAGGTAGTTTGTTTGGGGAGTGGTCACAGAGTATGGGGAGGGGAACAGGGAGAGTGAAATGGGGAAGAAGGGAAAGTCAACACAGTATACATTACTGAGCTGAACACTGTTGAGGGCAACTGATACTCAGTTCCACTAGATTCCTTTGGGAAACTGTATAGAATCCTTCTCAGACCTGTGTTCCTCAAGGATGGAAGGGTGGGGGCAGTTATCTAGCTGAGCTACTCTCCATTTTTCAAGATTGCTTCCTACACTGTAAAGTCACTGTCCCTTCCTGTTTGCGCTTGCATGAGTTTACCAAGCTTCTGCAAGATCTACCTGCCACAAGATCAGGAAAGACTTCATGTAGAAAGAAGAACAACTGAGGTGAAATACTAATAAGCTAATTGCCATGGTATTGGTTGGAGTAAGCAGTGAGTCAAGATGAGAGGTGGTCTGATCCATTAGCAAAGTTGTGCTTTATATTCATATTTGTATATTTACAAAGGGTATTTAGGCTGACCAATAACAATTAGAAGATCCTCTTTTAAGTTTCTCTCAAATGGCATATTTTCAATTTCCTCATTATGGTTTGAAGTACCAAGAATTTGGTTAAAGTAAGTTTCTTCTGACTGGTATATATATATGTATATAGGTCAACTAGTAATTCTAGAGCATCAACTCAATAGGAAGAGGATCATAACATATTAAATTTTAAACCTAGCAAACTTGAATTTAATCTCTTTTTCCTACAAATGGGGAAATTAGTATTCTTATAGGTCAAGTGATAGCCCTATAATCATCTGTTAAATTAGTTTCAGGTCCAGGAACATAGCCCTGGCCATTTGGTTCTCCACATGATAGTTTTCCCACTATTTCATGCCATCTTTTATACACAGGATAAGATTGTGTAGTCTTTGATAGTACAATACTGACACTGTTTAACTGTCACTTGCAAATAATAAAAAGTGATCATGAGTTTCTCAAGAATATAATTCTTGTTGAATTCATTGAGATTTCTCTAGAGGGCTGGCGAGGGGAGTTTGGGGAATAGGCAAATATATATGAACAGATGTTCTTACCAGAAAAAAAGACCAAAGAGCTAAACTCATTCCATCTTAAAATTGAATCTTTTTCTTTGAGGCTGTATAAACTAAGTATTCATGATGAGATGAATAAATCCAATGAGATTTCTACTATCAATCTAGATATTTTATTAATACTTTGTGATAATGATCACTTAGATATATTTGCCCATGAGCAAAAACTTATCCAAAACATGTATTAAGTTGTTTTTCTTCTTTGATAAATACTTACATATTTTTATGACTTGCATCTTTTCTTTATTACACCGCTGCCCACACATTAACATGCTGTCTTAACATTGACTATGCATTTCTTATCTTGGTTACTTTAATTGCTCAACCCTGAAATGTAGATTCAGTCCTTTCAACATATGGTAAAATTTTAAGTATCACTTATTCTATAAAGTATCTAACATGACATTACCTTGATTCTCTAAGTAATGTTTACAGTGCTGACAGTCTTTGATTTTCTTAGATTGGTTCAAAGCTGTCTTTCAGCACCACCTCAAGATTGTAAGTTGGGAGTGTGTTAGCTTTTGGGAAAAGTAGACTATTGGTCTGGGGGAATTGCATTATTAACTGCTCTGAAACATTATTCCAAGATGTGCTTCATTTGAAAGGTGCTTTTCTCTTTAGAAACTAGGTTCAATCTTGACATAAATGTGGGATTTACCTGTTCATTCATTGAGCAGCTGTGATTTCCTAGAGATACTTTTGTGGATAGGACTTCGAAATGTCAGCAGACTTTACAGCTTCTATGATAATCTGAATACTGTAGAAAGGCAATTATTTTCATTGAAAAATCAGAATCATAATTAAGTTTAGGTTTTGCCAACACTATTTACATTCTCATATCAGAAGGAGGCCAAAAGACATGGTGGTAGATTGAATTATGTAGTTCAACAAGCATGTGTTCTTAATCTTTTTCTGCGTCTCCATGGCTGTGAATCCATTTTAAATAGGACCTCTTGATGTTATTTTGAATTAAGGTATGGCCCAACTGAATGAAGTTGGGTCATAATCTATATTATTGGGGGCATAATAAAAAGAGGAAACCAGAAGCCAGAGTCCAAGAAGCCACAAGCAGAAGCCAGACATCTTCAGAAACCAGAGGAACAAATGCAGAACATAGAGGACATTGCCATGCGACTGGAGGCAGAGATACAAGCCAAGGAAACTGAAAGGTTGGCAGGAGCCAGTTTCAGAATGGTACAGACTCCAGGAGAAAGCAAGATTTGCTGATATCTAGGTTTTTATTTGTTCTAGCCTCAGAACCATGAGCCAATAAATACCTGTTGTTGATCCAATTCATTGTGTGGTATTTGACATAAGCAGCCTGACAAGTTAAGAGATTCACTATTGATATTTCTGAAGCAACCGTGTTAATTTGCTATTGAAGTGGATGAATTGATTGATTTTTATTGCTTAGATACCGAGTGGTAGCAGCAAACACTAAATGTAGTGAAGGGTAAATTGAATTTTGTGAATTGAAAGAATTCCCATGTGCTAGAATAAATAGAAAACTCAAAGCTAGAACATACCAGGGATCAGAACCATAGTTGGCCCTAGATAATGAAGTCAAATATTTTAAACTTGCATGGGACTAGAGGATTCAACATCAGACCTTCACAGATTAGAACCAAGCTCATAAAACAAAGCCTAAAGGCTCAAAATTTTGCTCAGAAACTTCTACTACCAGCACTGTGTAATTTGAAGCAATCTTTTCAATGCAAACAACTAAAATGGCTGTATACAATAGTGAATAATTATCTGAAATTATTGAAGAGAAGCTGTGAACCCAGAGAGACAAGTTCAACATTCAAAACTGCTTCTGTATTGAGAGAACGCCAATTCAGAAGAACAGCTATAAAACAGAGATGCAAGGAAACCTGCCCAAGTTACGGAGTCTTAACCTCACTTGCACCAGCTAATATGATGGGTGCATGAAAGCCAACACCCTCAAGAAAATGTGACCCAGCATTAAAGACATCCCAAAGAAGATTTGCATGAGTGACCCAAGTCTTGACCTTTGGTTAAAGGAGTTCTACATGGTTTGTACCCATGGGAAGAAACTAAAATCTACCTCTCAGAAAGAAGATACTATCATTTGCACCTTAAAATACTAATAAAATAATCATTCAAATGCAATGATCAGGCACTTACAGAAACAACAAACTATGAGTGTGAACATCATAAAAAGGACAAAACAAGAAAAATGACAAAGACTTTGGATCCTGTAATTATTAGGTTCATATCATAAAAATCTATTTGTACCAGGTGGAAAGAAATAATTTTTAACTTGAAAATTACAGCAAGGAACTGGTAACCATAAAATGTTACAGAGCCAATTAAATAAAAACTAGAATTTCTTGAAATGAAAGTTTTATTATATATAAAGAGACTTTTAACCTCTTATCGTCTATTGACAGCAAGAAAGTTGCTAAAATTGCTCCGTTGTAAACATGGTCTACCTTTCATGTAGAAAGAATGGTGAGCTGGCAGCAGCAGCAAGAATTAAGAGGGCAGAACCAAGAGTACAGAAGCTGGAGCCAAGAGAAATGGAGGATTATTTCAGTACTATGTCAAATAACAGTGGTGAATGTGGTATCCTTGCCTTGTTCCAGATTTTAGAGGGAAAGCTTTCAGTCTATCACTGCTGAGTATGATGCTAGGTGTGGTTTTTTCATATATGCCCTTTACAATCATTTAACATCAGTGTTTTTTATCAAGAAAAGTTGCTAAATTTTGTCAAATGCCTTTTCTGAGTCAGTTGTGATGATCGTGGGTTTTTTTTCCCCTTCATTTTGTTGATGTGATGTACCACATTAATTGATGTTCTTAGGTTGAAACAGGATTGCATACCTGAGATAAAACCCACTTGGTCATGGTGCATAATTGTTTTGATGTGCTGATAGATTCAATGTTCAAGTATTTTCTTGAGGATTTTCGCATGTAGATTCATAAGAGAAACTGGGCTGTGATTTTGTTTTCTTGTAGTATCTTTATGTGACTTTGGTATTAAGGTGATGCTGGCCTCATAGAATGATCAAGTTGCATTCCCTCCTAGTCAGTTTTTTTTTGGAAGAGATTGAGCAGTATTGGTATTAATTGTTCTTGGAATGATTGGTAGAATTCACCTGTGAAAGATTCTGGTCTTGCTATTTTTGTTGTTGTTGGGATGTTTCTGATGACTGATTCAATCTCCTTGCTAGTAATTTCTATCTTGAGATCTAATATGCAGTTTTTTGTGTGTGTGCATTTCTAGGAATTTGTCCATCTAATCTAGTTTGCCTATTTATGTGAGGTTAGTTAATGTCGCCCTCTCATTTCTGTTTTAATTTATTTGTCTTCTCTCTGTTTTCCTTTGTCAGTCTAGCTAAGGATTGGCCAATTTTATTTATCTTCTCAAAGAAGCAAATTTTGGTTTTGTTAATTCTCTCTATTTGTTTCATTCCTGGTTTCATATATTTCTGCCCTAATCTTTGCTATTTCTTTTCTTTGCTTGCTTTGTGTTTAGTTTACTGTCCTTTTCCTTGTTCTTCCAGGCATGCAGTTAGGTCTTTGATTTAGCTTTTTCTTATTTCTTAATGTAGGTGTATTAGTTCGGGTTCTCTAGAGATACAGAATCAACAGGGAACACTCACAAATATAAAATTTATAAAAGTGTCTCACATGACCACGGAAATGCAGAGTCCAAAATCCACAGGGCAGGCTGTGAAGCCGATGACTCTGATGGAGGGTCTGGATGAACTCCACAGGAGAGGCTTGCTAGCCAAAGCAGGAATAGAGCCTGTCTCTTCTGAATTCTTCCTAGAAGGCTTCCTGTGATTAGATTAAGCATCACTCATTGCAGAAGACACTCCCCTTTGGCTGATTACAAATGGAATTAGCAGTGGATGCAGCTGACATGATCATGATCTAATTCTATGAAATGTCCTTATTGCAATAGACAGGCCAGCATTTGCCCAACCAGATAAACAGGTACCACCACTTGGCCAAGTTGACACATGTCCCTGACCATGACAGTAAGCATTTAGGGATATAAATTCCCCTTTCAGCACAGTCTTCACTGCATCACATACAAATTGATATGTTGTGTTCCTTGTTTTTGTTCATCTCAAGATATTTACTGAGTTCACTTGTAATTTCTTCTTTGACCCACTGCTTGTTTAAGAAAATATTATTTAACTTACATGTATTGTAGGTTTTCCCATTCTATGCCTGCTTTTGTTTTCCAGCTTCATTCCATTATGATCAGAGAAGAAGATGTGTATCATTTCAGTTTTTGTAAATTTATTGAGACTTGTTTTGTGACCCAACCTGTGATCTATCCTGGAGAATGATGTGTGCATTTGAGGGGAATTTATATTCTACAATTTTTGTATGCAATATTCTGTGTATGTCTGTTAGGTCTATTTCATTTATAATATTATTCAAGTACTCTATTTCCTTATTCATCTTGCACCTAGATGTTATATCTATTGATAAGAGAGGTGTATTGAAGTCTTTAACTATCATTGTGGAGTTGTTTCTCCCTTCAGTTTTGCTAGTGTTTGTTCCATGTATTTTGGGGTACTGTGGCTGAGTGCATAAATATTTATGATTATTATTTCTTCTTGGTGGATTGTTCCTTTTATTAATATATAGTGTCCTTATTTGTCTCTTATAACGGCTTTCACTTAAAGTCTATTTTGTGTAATATTTGTGTAGCTAACCCAGCTCTTATTTGGTTAAAATTTGCATGGAATACTTATCCTATTCTTTCACTTTCAACCTGTTTATGCCTTTGAGTCTAAGCTGAGTCTCTTGGAAACAACATATAGTTGGATTATGTGTTCTAAAATCCGTTCTTACAACCTGTGTTTTTTGATTGGGGAATTTATTCCATTAACATTCATTGTTATTACTGTAAAAACAGTCATTCCTTCAGTCATTTATTCTTTGCTATGTATATGTCATGTCTCTTTTTTTGTTTCTCTTTTCCTTTATAGTTGATCTTCTGTGATGTATCTAACTAATCTCTTTCTGTTTCTAGATATTTTTAAAGTATTTTTTTTCATGGTTATCCTGAGGTATATATTATACAACCTGTTTTTATTTGATAAAGCTGCAAGAATGCAATATACAGGAAATGTGTTGACTTTTACAATGGGGATTTATCAGTTTACAAATTGAAAGTTCTAAGGCCATGAACATGTCCCAATTAAGGCATTAACAGGACAACACCTTATCTGAAGAAAGACTGCTGGCATCTGAGATTTCTTTGTCAGATAGCAATGCACATGGCCAACATCTGCTGGTCCTTCACTCTTAGGTTCCATTGTTTTCAAGTTCTGATTCCAATGGCCTCCTCTCTGAGCTTCCATGGGTCCTCTGTTAGCATCCCCAGGGAGTTTCTCTCTATATTCCTCTAAGGACTTTTCTCTAAGCTCTCTCCAAACTTCTCTGGGCATTTCTCTATGAGCTATGTCTGTCCTTTATCTTCTCATAAAGGACTCAAGTAAAAGCATTAAGACCCACCTTGAATGGGTCATATCTCAATCGAAATAACCTAACTGAAAGATCTCACCCATAACAGATCTCAAACCACAAGAATGGATTAAAAGAATATGGCCTTTTCTAGGCTTCAAAACCAGCATACATCCTAAAACTATACTCTACCAATTTGAAAAGATACCAACTTAGCTTCTCTCCTCACTTAATACCCCTTGTTAATTATATTCATTTCTTCACATTACTCTAAGTCACTCTCTCCTGTCTAATCTTTTCAACCTGCAGAATTTAGTTATTCTCATAGGGCATGTCTTTGTTGATGAACTCTGAGTTTCTGTTTATTTGTGAATACTTTAAATTCTCCCTCACTTTTTAAGGCTAGTTTTGCCAGATAAAGTATTTTTGGCTGCAAATTTTTCTCTTTCAATACCTTAAATGCATTATCCCACTTCCTTCTCACCTTCATGGTTTCCTAATGAGCAACTGGCACTTAGTCTTATTGAGAATCTCTTTTATGTGATGCATTGCTTTTCTCCTGCTGATTTTAGACTTCTTTCTTTATCTTTGGCATTTGATATTCTATTAGTATGATTCTCAGAGTAGGTCTATTAGGATTTATTCTGTCTGTAGTACATTGTCTATTTTGGACATGTATATATTTTTTTTTTTAAATAAGAGTTTGAAAGTTTTGGGCCATTATTTCCTCAAATTTTTTTTTCTCCTTTTCCCTTCTTTTCTCCTTTTGGGACATCCATGACACATAAATTTGTGTGCTTCATGCTGTCACTCAAATCCTTGAGGCAGTGCTCAATTGCATCTATTCTTTTCTGTTCTTCAGACTGTATGCTTTCATTTGTCTAGTCTTCTAGTTCCCGGATTCTTTCTTCAACCTGTTCAAATCTGCTGTTGTATCTCTCTATTTTATTTTTAATATCTCATATTTATTAGGTCCCCATAATTTCTGTTGTGTTTCCTTTTATATTTCAAATTATTCTTCTTTATACTCACACATTATCTTCTTAATATTCTTTATCTCTTTATGTATATTTTCCTTCATCTCTTTGAATTGTTTTAGATTTGTTTGAATATCTTTTATCAGTTGTTTCAACTTCTGAGTGTCCTCTGAAGTTTTAATTTGTTCCTTGACTGAGTAATATCTTCCTTTCTTAGTATGGCTTTTATTTTTTTTTTCTAAGAACTAGACATCTAATTATCATGATGAGTTAACTCTGAAGGCCCATTCTTCCTCTAGTTCAGGGTTTTACCATTTACTGGCTTGGTGTTAAGGCTCTTCTTTGATGCTTGGTTAAATGAATTTTAGCCTGTATTCAACTGTTCAGATTTTTTCAGCTCTTCTTCACCTCATTCTTACCTTAGATATGTGGTGCAATTTTTAAGATTGCACAGTTTGTGCAATTGTTTCACCTTCAGAAGAGAGCTTCCTTTCTGCTCTTCCTTCTTCAGGAAGTTTGTTTTTGGGGGCAAACTTTTCTCCCCAGCTACTATGATTTGTTTAAATTCTCTCTCTTACTCAGAACCCCATTTTTCTTATACTTTTCTGTTCAAGGACCTGTCATATTTTACAGAAGTTCAGTTTACCCCTCAACCACCCCATTTTTTTTTTAGTCTTTCCTTTTTCTGTTTCTCTCCCCCGCCCCCATCATGGAGAGCTAGTTGGAGTTAATCCAGAAAGCTAGGTCACTTCAGAAATATCTGTTTTGCTCTCAGATGGTCCAGCTGACTGAAATTTGATTGAGTGAAGTCACAACAGTTTTTACTAGCCTTTCTCTGATGGTCTTTCCCCACCCCAGCCTGGAGGCCCTTTTTAAATTCAGCACTCCTCAGCAGCTTGTGTGTACCCTTGTCTCTGCAGACTTATGTCCCTGTGACTGCACATGCATGGAGTTCTATCTCTGCTGTGAGTTGGTCTATGGTCTCTGTCCTTGGTTGGAGGGAGCTCAACTCAGTGGTCTGAGATGGGATTCTCTTACCTGAAGTTTTTCAGTTTCTTCAGTTCAACATTGTGGAGTCATTCTCTAGTCTCTTCCTCCAGAGTTTTAACAAGTGAAATTTGTCCTGTTATTCACTAAATCTCTGTGGAGGTTTATTCAGGGGATGTCTAATATTACCATGTTGGTGACATCACTCACCCTTAGCTCATATTTTAACTACCTAGTTTTTTTCTATCAAGCACCTTTCAATTTTTCCAGCCTCTACACATTACCAAATTCCATTGCTATTTCCATATTGGGTTTTTGTTGTTGTTGTTATGTGCAATAGTTGCACCCCACTTTGGTGTCAAAAACTGTTTACTTTCCTAGCTGCCAATGCAAAATACCATGCTATGGGTGGCTTACACAATGATAATTTATTAGCTCATGGTTTTTCAGTTAAGAGAAGCCCAAAATCAAGCAGCACCAAAGTGATGCTTTCTTTCAGAAGACTGTGAAATTCTGGGTTGGGCTGGGGCAGAACTTGTTCATTGGATGATCTGTCAAAGGACAATGCACATGGTAGCCTCTTTCAGTTTCTCAAATCTATTGACTTTCAGCTTCTGACTATTTTCTGTGGCCTTTTCTCTCTCTCTCTCTCTTACTCTGGCCTTCCCTCTAAGGCCTTTAGTAATAGGATTAAGATCCAACAGGACTCAACTCTGTCATCCCTTACCTGTAGTAATCTCATCAAAAAGTCCCATTTACAAGAGTTCACACCCACAGGAACAGAACAAGCCTAAAATCATGTTTTTCTGGGGCATGTAGCTCCAGACTATCACAAATATTAACAGCTTCCTATTGGTGCTAGGCTCTGAATGTTTCACTATTACTCCTCGTTTGTCCCTTTAATCCTGCTCATATATATTAAAATTTGATTTCAAGTTTTGCTCTGAGCAAGATGAGAAGAGAACACATTAAAGGGTTTTGAATGAAGAAGTACCATGATTTGAGATCCGATACATTTTTATTGGAGTAATCCTACTATTCTAATTAGAGAGAAGGGAATGAAAACACAAAAAGGGGAAGGCTTTAAGAGAATATTACTTTAATATCCAGAAAAGAGAAGATTTTGACCATGAACATATGGTCAAACAGTTGCAGTGGCAGGACTTAAAGCTTTCCTACTAGGGAATACTCATTTGTATGTATTATTAATGGGACTTGTGTTGTGGAGGATAGCTTAGTAGGGAGCAGTTCCTCCTCACCTTTTGACTGCCATGACATGACCATGTGACTAAGATTTGGTCAACTGAATATTTCTAGCCAGAACTTGGATCTGAGACCTGGGACAGAAGGTAGAGTGATAGCTGAGGACCAGTTCAGGAGCTTATGGCTGGGAGCAAGGGTAGCTTAATGGGGTAGCATTGATGCCCAGGGTCAGTATCATCTAACAATGGGGACATTCTACCCTCAAGTGAAAGAGGTTGCAATCTACTGATACTTATTCTGCTGCCTGGCCTCCAGAATGCCATTATTTTTGTCCATTTCAATTTTGTGAGCCCTGGTATGTTTCCTGGATAAATGTCCTTTTACTTAAGAAAGGTACCTTTTTTCCTCTTATTTACATTCAAGAAACTTGGCTGATATGAGACTTACAAAAAACCAAAAGCTTTGGAGTTAGATTCGAATGCATATTTCAATTATTCTGCTTTCTAGAAACATGGCCTTGGACAAATTCCTGACTCTAGGCCCAAAGTTCTTTACTTGCATAATATATAAATAAGATCTGTGTAAGCATGACATAAAATAAAGTACCTGGAACATAAAAGGCACAATGCAAAAATAGGTGGAATAATAGTTCTTGCTACTGTTTCTTTTTCTTTTTGTTACTGCTTTTAAAAATAAATTTACCAATAGTCAGATTGACTTTTCCAAGAAACACTTTTATTTTTGCTGAAGCTTGGTGAATGCAAATGAAGAAAAGTATAAGGATGGTCTTTAGATAACTGTCTTTAATTTTTAGTGTTTATTTTTAATTTCAGAATTCAGAGGATTCTTTACACTGTGTGGCCTTTCGTGTTTTGAACAATGAAAAATAAACCTTCAGAGCATTCTAAAAGCTTAGTGTTGTGCTATGCCTTACTTGATATTTCTTTCTATGGCCAGTTGTCCTACTGTCTCATGATCTCAGAGGACAGCAATGTCATTTTTCTCTAATTGTCTCACAATGTGTGAACCAAATCATTTAAAAAAAATAGCTTTTCGAACTTACAAAAGTTGAACTTGTGCTCCATTAGTCTTACTCTTTCCATTTGAGATATTTTGACCAAGAATAAACACAGACAATCTGAACTTTTGCTATTTCATTCCAATGCTGCCAAATCTATTTTAATAAAATCTTTGAAATTTGATGTTTCTTACATCTTGGCTTAATTGGTAATGCCTTATGAACCACAAAATTGGGAATAAGTTCATGTTTTTATGAAGAATCTCTATGGTAATACACTGTAGTCAACAATGCACAAGTTGGATATCTAAGAGTTTTAGAGATTTTCTTGTGTCACAAGGCTTAAAGTAGGAGACTTTATGATTTCAACTGGAAAAATCTTCACTGACTGAATGTGTCATGCCAAAGATTTTAGAAACTACAAAAAAAAGGGACTAAAATAAACTTCAAAATAATTTAAAAGTCACATTTAACAATATTCACTGCACACTTGTATACTTTTAATGCAAGTTAAAATATTAAGCATCCTTTATTCATACTAATGTAAGTGAAATACATGTAGATAGGCATAAAAAGACAAAGTAAAGAAATACATGATGCTCTGTATTTTTAATATGAAATTAAATATCTTAGTTAAGGGAATTACAACTTTTTATTTAGAGAGAGTTTGTCTAAACTAAACCACATAATGAAAAAAAAAACAACCTAATAGTTCATGGAAACTATTGTCAAGTTATAAAAAGGACATATCTCACCAGTGTTTATGCATGAAAATCATCAGTTGAGGGTGAGGGGTGGAGGAAAAAATGTTGACTAAACTTGCATTTAAATGTCAATCTGGCCTATTTCTGAATACACCATATCGCCCTCCAAGCATTTATGAGGTCCACTGGGAAACAAAGAAATACAATTCTAGTTAGCTTATTTACTTTTTGACAGCCTTAAGAACTTTATTTGAAATTTCCATCATGGAACACCCATTATTTGATTAGGAATGCATTAGCTGAGCAAACATTTCTGTAAAAATAAATATAAATCTGATTATATTGGTGGTTTTTAAAAAGCACTCAAATTCTTAGACTAAAACCTAATGTTTGGTTTCCTTTTTTTGTTTCTTTTTCTAGTTTCGGCCCCCTAATAATACTTGGCTTACACTGAGGATTTATATTGAGAGAAGAATTTCAACTCAATTAAAAAATATCATAAATACCTCAGTGGAACAAGATATTTAATATTCACTGCAAAGTTTTGCTTTTTTCCTTTATATAGAAAAATACACTTGCATTCCCACTACCTGAAGGATATACCCGGAACATTATTTTTCTGAAGTGATGATGGATTTATACTAGCCTAGAAGCATCAGATCACTTACATCTTTTTCCATTAAAAATTTATTTTTGTCCGCAATGTTTCAGGCAGTATATTCCTTGCTGATGGCCCAAGGTATAAGGCCCAGGTTTTGTTCTCAGGAATGTCAAAGTCTTTCTCTAGACTTTGACAATGTCAAATGTCAAAACAAAATAAAACCAAAAAACTTAAGATTTGGTATAATATGTACAGAATGCTATAAAAACAGAGAAAAACCTGAACTTTGAATGATGAATATGAATTTACTAGAGTTTTGGCCAGAAAGAATAGTCATCAGAGAGTACCATGTCTTTCAAGAAATTAAGCAGATGATTTTTGAGTCTTTAGGAGAGAAATAGAGACATAGGATAAACACTTAAGATCATGTTAAGAAATCAGAGCATAACATTTTGGGCAAAGGGATTACAATGAAATGTACTAAACCCATTAGAATAAGTGTGGACCACAGAGAGACCAACTCAGTAAGAAAGAATTGAGGATGGAGGTACTCTACTAATATGGGGAAGAAATTATGAAGATTTGAATCAAAACAATAGCATTGAGTTCATACAAATGGGAAGAGGTTAGAAAAATGTTTGGATGATGGCTTAGATTTAATTACATACAGCAAGAAAAGGCAAAGTTGAAGGATTCACATTTCCCAATCTCAAAACTTGTTACAAAACTACAATAATCAAAGCATTGTAGTCATGGCACAGAGCATGACACCTAGACCAATGGAATTGAATTCAGCTCAGAAATAAACCCAGGTATCTATGGCCAATTGATTTTCTTTTTATAAGAGTGTCAAATCTAATCAAAAGGGAAAGAACAATCTCTTTGACAAATAGTGTTGGGAAAACTGGATATCCATATGCAAGAGAATGAGAATGGACCCCTACCTCCTCATAAGATACGCAAGTTAACTCAAAATGGATCAGTGAACTGGTTTTATAGACCAAGATAAAACTAAAAAACTATTAGAAGATAATATAAGGGCAAATCTTCAGGATCTTGTTTCAGGCAATGGATTCTTCTCTTTATACCAATAGCACAAACAACAAAAGAAAAAAAAAGATAAATTGGGCTTCACCAGAATTTAAAACTTCTGCTCATCAAAGGATATTAACATGAAAGTACAAAGACACTTTACAGAATTGGAGAAAATAGTTTCAAACCATATATCAGCAAAGGGTTTAATATCAGAATATATAATGAACACCCACAACTTAACACAAACATGCAACAATCCAATTAAACCATGAGCAAAGGACTTGAATTAACCTTTTTTCCAAAGAGGATGTAAAATTGGCCAGTAAGCACACAAAAAGACAGTGAATATCATTGTCCGTCAGGGAAATGAAAATCAAAATCATTAGATACTGGCCTCACATCCACTAGAATGGCTACTATTCTTAAAATGGAAAGTAACAAGAGTTTGCAAGGATGTGTAGAAATATAAGCCCTTCATACTTTATTGGTGGGAATATAGTGTTGTGGCCACTGTGGAAAAGAGTTTGGTAGTTCCTCAGAAACTTAAACATAGAACTACCATATGACCTTTTAGAAATACACTTCTAGGAATACACCCAAAAGAGTTGAAAGCAAGGACTTGTACTTCAGTGTACAAGAAGCAGAATTCACAATATCCAAAAGGTGAAAGCAACCCAAGTGTCCATCAACAGATGAATGGATAAACCAAATTTGGAATCTACAAACAATGGAAGGGTGCACGGTGGTTCAATGGTAGAATGCTTGTCTACCTTGTGGGAGACCCGGGTTCGATTCCCAGATGATACAACCCCTCCCCCCCTAAAAAAAGTCATACAAAAAGTGGGAACACATGTTGTTTACCAAAACAAAATTTGGTATCTACAAACAATGTGAACAGCTATAAAGGGGAATGAAACTTTTGTAATGCTGCAGCATGGCTGAAAGTTAAAGACATCATGGTGAGTGAAATAATCAGACAAATATTCTATGATTCCACTTATATGATATACCTAGAATATGCAAATTCATAGAGATAAACTAGACTGCAGATTACCGGGGTGGGAGCAAGTTGCGTATGTGGAGAATTAGGAATTAATGCAATAGAAGTGCAGAGTCTCTGTTTGAAGTGACGGAAAAGATTTGATAATGGATGGAGGTGATAGTAGCACATATTTTTAATGTGATTAGTTCCAATTAATTATATGCTAGGGAATGGATTATATTGGAAATTTTATGTTGGATGTGTTTACAATTTTAGAAAGAGAGAGGTGAAAGAGGTGATGATTAAAAGCAAAATGTGATCTTGAACTAAACCTAATATTGAAGGAGAAAGTGACCTAAAGGACATTATTGGGACAAGTGAAAAAAGTGGAATATGGACGGGGTGCTTTATATCAATGTTAAATTTCTTGAACTTGGAAACTATACTTAATGTGGTTATATAAGTGAATATTACCCTTTTCCTTAAGAAAGTTTCTTGGATGTATTAGATATTATACTACCATCATATATGAAATCTATTCTCAAATGTTTAAAAAAATCAAATAGATAGATAGATAGATAGATAGATAGATAGATAGATAGATAAAATACTATAGTAAATGTGGCAAAATGTCAATTTCTTGGTAGGAGAAGAATAAACATGAACAAAGAGCAATCAATATTAAAATTTATATATTCAATAAGTCACTTTATTAAATCTTTCTTCCTGCACAAAAGATTCGGTCTTTTCAAGGATCCTTTATTAATTTTACCATATTGCACAAGGACAAATTAAAATCCCCAAAAGAGTAGAAATGTTAAAGATATTATTAATTCATTGACCATATCTGTTGCAAGTAAAACTAAACCAATCCTTTAGGAATTAAAATAATCATATCTCAAATTTACTTGTATCAATGAGAAAATATTAAACAAATATGGTTCCCAATATAAAATGTATGGGATATGGTGAAAAACAGACATCGCAGAAAATTCCTAAGTATAAATGATTTCAGTATTAAACAAAGCAGAATTCAACTAAATAGCATTGGCTCTACCTTCAAGTATTTCCATAATTGAACCACTTCTTACCATAAAACTTTATCACCTCTGTACTCCTTTTGTCTGAATCACAATGTCTGACATGGTTTTCTAGGCTCTGGAATCTTTCATTCATTCTCTCATTCCAGTGTAATTCATTGTTCTATTTCAGAGGACCCTTCCTCTGTTCATGTGATAAATGACGATAATTAATGCAAATATAATCACCGGTCAATCATCCCAGATAAAATGTGGACATCTACCAAGGGTCTTCTTGAGATGCTTTTATCCAAAGAGGTCAAAGTAATGCTGAAAATTTCCCATATCCCAGAGGATGTTACATGAGTCCTTAGGACATTCAGTGGTTCTCACAGCATCCACTAATAGAGCTAGGTGGTTTGACACGTGAATAACAATGTGTTTGACATTTTAAAAGACTGATATACAAGAATAATAGCTATAGGGGAACTATAGCTTTTTAGAAAATATGTATATGTATGCATATATATATATATACACATATATATACACATATATATGTATTTTCTATTCAACTCCAGATAAGATTGCTCTTTTCCTGAACTTCTTACATTAGGATATGTAACAAATGTCAACTGAAGTGACAGGGTTCAGGATGATTCTTGTGAATTAAAGGGCAGATGTCAGTTTCAAGTGACATGTTTTCTATAATCTACTGTCTCACTTTGTTTATCTTTCAGACACAATTTATAAAGCAACTGCTTATCTGTTTAGTCTTGGATAGGGCAAAGAAGTGCAAGTCAGATCTGAAATTTAGTTTGTCGTTTGCCTTCTTGAAAGGAGATGTGATTTATGTTTATAATAAAGAATTTGAAATGTCATTTAATAGGAAAACAAATGGCAGTAGGATTCCCATGAGCAAAAAAACGGGGGGTTGGGACTTTGAATTAGACGTTTTTATCTTACCGCACTTTAAGTTACATATTTTTATTCTAATTGTAAAAATTATCTCTCTTGATATATCTTTTCCATTATTTTTTTCAAGGAGAATTCATCAGCTGGGTTAATGATGACACAAAATTTTAATATATGCATTAAACATTTAAGTTTTAATATGTTAACATGTCATAGGATGTGAATAATAACAATGTTTTATATATGAAGTGAAAACATATTTTATGTTTGAAATACTTGTAATGCCTGGAAAGTGACTTATATCCATAACAATTTCATTTAAATATTGCTTTTTCTCCCCATCTATCTTAGATGCAATTTTATAGTCCTTTTAAAAAATTCATTTCAGTGTGACCTCTTTGAGGCTGCAATTTAGTGCCTCTAGCCTGCAGATTCAATTGCACTTGTACTTGTTCCTATTCAATTACCTTTCAACATGCAGAACACGGCTGGCACCCAGGTCTGAACTGCATTTACCATTCTGAAACTCTCCAAGAATTACAACTTTGGTTCAGTTCCACTGCAATAAGAAAGATGGGCAAAAAGGAATCCATCAACCTACTCAGATCTTAGCTCTTATGGGCAGTTTTAAGCATTCTGAGATTGGGTTCTTATATGGCCCTAGAATGGACTTCAGAAACTTTTATTCTGAAAAGCATGGAAATACAATCTTTATGGAAGCCTTGAAAGATTTCTATGTGGGTTCTTACATTGTGGAACAGAAAGGGTTGCCTGGGTGAGAAAGGAACTATAGTATCATAGAATAGTATCAGACTCTGTACATTTCTTCAAAATTTGACTTTCATAAAATTAGCATGAGAATTCATTATTATATCTGCAAAAATGGATGGTAATAATGACTTCTTTTATAAGGATATGATGATAAAATGGGGAAATATGTGAGTATGATGTTGAAGAGATTCCAAGCAAAAAAAAAAAATGAGCTATCATTACTACAAGCCATCTCTTTGAGCCAGATTTGGGGATTGGTACACATATATTTTATCAAATTTTCACCTCTAGTGTTTTGATGATAACTCTATAATATTTAGCTGCAAACTTATTTTTTTTTATCTACTTTAAGCCCAATCTCAGCAGACCTGGGTCAGCAACTAACTGCTGCTAGTCATTATGCTTTCAAAAGAGACAAAAAAATCTTATTTTATTTCATGGTTCTATTCATGATAACTTACCCTCCAAAAAACTGTACCAGAATATACTGTGCTTTTCTTAATAGATTATAAATGAGTCAACTAACTATAGAATTCCTTTGACAGATTGCTTTTGAAATTGACATTGAGCATAGAGAAAAGTTTATTTCTACTGTTTATCACTTAACCTATATAGTTGGGAGCTTGGGCAAATTAAGTGCATTTTGAGACACTTTCACAAATGTATCTAGTCATTAAAACTCTGAAAATAGCAAAATCCACCCTCCCCCATGAAAAGTCATATTCTATGGGAAGAATCTGATGAACTTAGTCACTATATTTCAGCAATTGAGAAAGATTATTGTGTTTCCTGATATAAGCTTATATTAATTACTGTAGAAGACAAAGTTTTTAGCCAAAGAAATAAGTCACTAATCATGGAATGCCAGATTTCAACAATAAGCTGTGCAGAGAATGATTTGCATGTTGAACCATTTCCTAATGAATGTAAACCAGTCCCCCGGCTATTCCTTTCTCACATTACTTCTCTATAGCTATGGCAACTCTGAGCTGAGCAGTCATTGGATGAATAGATACATAGGGGTGATTCATAGCTTTAATCTGAAAGTTTGTGTATGATGGTTAATTTCATGTGGCAAGTTGCCTTGGTTATGGTGCCCAGGTATTTGGTCAACCAAGCACTGTCTTGATAGTGACCAAATATTTCGTAGATGTATTAGCATCTGTAGTCAGTTAATTGTATCTAGTGGTGAGTGCATCTACACTCAACAAAGGAGGTTGCCTTCAGCAATGAGGACGATCTTCTCATCCAATCAGTTGGAGGTCAAAAAAACAGAATTGAGGATTTCAGAAGTCAGAAGACAGAATTTCTGCCTCTTCTTCAGTCAGCCATCTTCTCCTGGGAAGTGCAATTTCACCTTCATCAGAGCCTCCAGATATGCTAGATTTTAATTTTTTAAAAAGTTTCCAGGTAGCAGATTTCCCTATGGAATTCAGACATGTCTATCCTCATGGTCATGTCAGCCAGTCGCTATAATAAATCTCTTATTATTCTATTTATAAATATAGTATATATATATTTGCTCATGATGCAAAGTGCATCTACTATTTAAGTGGGGCACATGGCCAACTTTTCTCTTTTCGGCTTCACTCTGTGTACTCAAGTTCTCATGCCCATCTTGGCAATGCATTCAAGAAAGAGTACGTGCAGAGGCCAGACCTGATGAGATTTTTTTCTACTTCCAAATTGTTTTGCAGACCCTTGGCTAAAAATTTATCATCATGTTTTATAAGGAGAATAAAAATGTCATTAAAATAGCTCGAAAGACTTCTCTAGGACATTAGCTATCCATTAAAACAATACCGTACTTTAAAAATTTAAGAGTTTTTGAACAAAAACATACGGGTTAAATTTTTCTTAAGATTGTACTCTTATTTCAAAACTAAACCAAAAATAAGTTTGTAAAAAAAAGTCATTTTTGAGGATACCAAACAAATTTAATTATAGTCCAAGAGATCCAATAAATTCTAAAATAGTTTAAACAAACATACATTAATCATTCTGAGTTTTACATATTGAATCATAGACAACAATAAACTGCAACATGTATAATCCCCCACATACACATGCACACAACTTTTGACAGGGGATACTAGAATAGCTTAAAATAGTATCAAGCCCAATGGATGCAAACAACACTTATCTGCCTTTCTAATCATATAGACAAAAAACTCTAATCCATCTATGAATTAGTAGTACTTGCTACATTTATTTGTTACTTACCCTCCATTGCCCAGTATATGTTGATTTTTTTCACATGTAATGAAGTTTCACCCTTCCATTGTCAGCTCCTATATAGCAGAGCACAAATTCTGTATATACCTTGTGCCTCTCACTATACAAAGCATGTACTCAGACTCATCATTCTTATGTATATCCATGATTTGCTTTTTAAAAATTGATCCCTTCGTGAGACTTTAGGAAATTTAATCCTAGATCAAAAATTTAGGAAATATTTAATCAGCAATACTTAAATCTAAGAGGCAACTGAGTATCCTTTTAACTTAAATTGTTTTATTTCCATAAAACCTTATTCTAAATCTTATCTATGGTGGAAAATGTAGTTGATCATTCTAGCCTTAAAACCAAAATATTCTCTAGCTTTTGACCTGAGCTAAATTAATGTTAACGTTTTTAAATATCTTGTCCAGAATATCAGGATTTTAACTCAGATATTAATTTTGTGTCCCCTATTTATATAAAGCCTGAAGTACTTCATTTCAGGATATCAGCTTTCTACTTTTATGAGGAAGGAGGAGGAAGAAGAGGAAGAGAGGAGGAGGAGGAAGAGGAGGAGAGGAGAAGAATGAATAGGGGGAAGAGAGGAAAAAAGAAGAAACAGCAGGAGAGGGAAATAGAGGAGAGAGGAATTGAAAGAGTTGACTAGCGTCTTTCCACTCTGAACTGAAAACCCTTAGATGTGGGCTAGTTTTGCAATACAGGGATTGCTTTTATTTGCTCACATTTTTCGTGATAGTAGTTGGATGTTGGTAGTGCCAGCATCCTTTATTCGTTTGTTTATTGTTTTACTAAAGAAATTAGTGAAACAGCCCTATCTCAGGCCAAGAACAGCTTTACTTTGATGCAGTGTTTTGTTTTAGATATCACATTCACCTCTTGTAAAAGAGAATTAGGCAAAATGCATTGGTTTGATTTTTTTAAACAAACATATGTCCCTATGATGTTTCATGTTCCACCATTATTCAAATAGACACTCAGTAATCTCCCCTGAGTGCCCTTGTACTGGGATCCAAAATCTGAAATTGAGCCTGATGCAGAATAGAGCCTCAGTGCATGTTGTTTGGATTGGATCATTCACTTCAAAGATTTTTCTGAATGGCAAATGTACATGTTTTATTCCTGGTTAGAAATCAAAGAAAGCATTTGACTCTTTTATTATGTGGATAATTTTTTATAACTACATTAAGACATTTTTCTATGGATATTTTCTGACAGTTAACATAACTATTTTTACCCAAACCATTTCTTTGTGATGATGTTTACTGTATTGCAGTTTTGCATAGATTTTTTTAGGGTAGTCAAA
Organism: Myrmecophaga tridactyla; assembly: GCA_004026745.1. NCBI lineage: Eukaryota > Metazoa > Chordata > Mammalia > Pilosa > Myrmecophagidae > Myrmecophaga > Myrmecophaga tridactyla. Next base: position 138,386 of record PVIY010000175.1, read on the forward strand.
GATCTTTGTCTACAGATATCTTTCCCAACATTTAGGTAGGAAACAAATATTGCCTCTTGCAGAGATTCTTCAAGACTGAGTAGATTCTTTGAGGGCTATGAAACATTTTTATTCTTCTATTAGAAAATATTGCAATTTATCTGAACATAAGCCTACTCTCATTAATTGCATTTGAGTAGCTACTCAATAAATTTTTTGCTAGGGGAAAGCAGAACTTCCTGAATGGTTGAATGAAGAGATTGACCAATGCTCTTCCCAGAAAAAGCAATGAAAAAATTGGGCAAAATTGTCAAAAATAACCATTTTAGGAACCTGGGAATTTTCCAGAGGCATAGAGAAAATTAGAATTGTTTATTAAGAAAACTACTGAAGATTGATGGTGGGAACCTCTGTCATTTTACCCCACTTCCATGTTCCCAGCTCCCTTGGTGGCATAGTCCTTCCAGGGTGGGGCAGGCCTTGATTGCCATATGCTAGACTCTTATTAAATAAGTTTCAATAAATTTAGAATGATTAAATTCAAACAAAGTATATTCTCTAACCACAATGAAAATACATCAGAAATCATCAACAGAAGAAAATTTAGGAAATTCACAAATATTTGAAGCTTAAACAACACACCTCTAAATGGTCTGTGCATCAATAAAGATGAGAAGGGAAATCAAAATATCTTAAAAATAAAGATATTTTAATTAAATGAAAACAAAAACAAAAAGTAAATATGTATGAGACATAACGAATTCATGGAACATTTACAAAAAAAACTAAAGCTAGCATCACACATAATTATGAAAGATTAAATAGATTCTCCTTAAGATCAGGAACAAAGGAAGTATACCTTTCTTTACCACATATCACCACATCTGTTTATACCATACTGGAGCTTGTGGCCAGTGCAATCAGGCAAGAAAAAAAATAAAAGATACACATATTGGAAGGAAGAAGGTGAGCTTTGCTTATTTGCAAATGATGTACTCTATATGCAGGAATTCCTAAGGAAACCACCACAATCCCCCAAAAAAGAAAACACCCAAAATCTACTGTAACTAATGAACAAATTCAGAAAGATCACAGAACATAAAATCAATATACAAAAAATCAATTATATTTTTATGCACTAGTAATGAACAATGTGAAAGAAAAATTAATAAATAATTCCATTCACAATAGCTTTTAAAGGGTTTAAATATTTAAGGATAAATTTAACAAAGAAGAATAAGTACAAGACTACACATTGCTAAGAGAAATTAAAGATCAGTATTCTAAATAAAAGAGAGAGATTCTATGTTCATGAATTGTAAGACTAAAATGGCTAACATAGCAATTCTTCCCAAACTGATCTATGGCTTCTATGCAATCCTTAATATCACAACAAGCATTTTATAGAAATAGATAAACTGATCTCAACATTTATATAGAAATACAATAGACCTCCAAACAGTCAAACTGTCGAAAACAGCAAAACAATTTTGAATAATAACAAAGTTGGAGGACTTCTACTTTCTCACTTCAGAACTTATAGAAGATATTACAGTAACCAAAAGAGTGAAGAAATGGCTTAAGAACAGTGTTTTAGTTTACTAAAGCTCCACTCTCATGTCCTGAAGTTTCTTGGCTTCAGAACTTAGCCTCTATGGTTCTATCCTCTGAGGTTGTTCTTTCATTCTGTCCATTTCCTCTTCCTTTTAGTCCAGCCTGGCAGTGGTTCCATTTATACGGGTCTTGTAACACATCTTTTCAACTTGGCATGCAGCATACAAGGAGCAAAACCATTAAACAATAGGACCTACCACAAATCCCTTATGGATAACTCCATCTCCTATCCCCACTTGTCTTGTAATGGCTGACTTCCACGTTTGGTTAAATCCTCATGTGGGGCACTGTTCTCTGGGGTCTCACTTTCTATAAGCCTGGAATTTTCCAGATCATCAATTTCTGGTTCCTTTGTACCCAAAAGTTCAGCCCTCAGCCTATCCCTTTCTTGTCATATTTTACGATGAGCTGTAAGGAGAAGCTAGGCCGCATCCTCCACATTTACCTTGGAAATTTCCCCAGGAAGTATCCCAGATTCAAATTACCCCTTCCATACAGCACCAGGAATCAATTTTGCTAAACTTTCTGCCACTTCAAAACAAGGGTGGCCCTACTTCCGATCTGCCATGGAGGTATCTTTAGAGTGTATACTTCCTCCAACAGTCTCTTCAAAACAATCTAGGCTTTCCCTTTGAAGCTCCTCACAATTCTCCCAGAATACTCTCCTTATCCATTTGAAAAGCCATTCTGAAATGTTTGGTATTTCCAGTCACAGCAGCATCCCATTCCTCTGGTTATCACACTCCTAGTTATCTAAGAGAAATATAAATATATGACCACACAAATGCCTGTAGATGAGTGCTTAATACAGTAATATTCATAGCAACAAAACCTCAAAACAATAAAATTGCCCTTCAACTAGTGAATGCATAACCAAGTGTCTTATATCTATACAGTTGTATGCTATTCTATAGTAAAAAAGAACAAATAATATCTGCTGAAATATAGATACATACAAAATCTGTTTTAATTTGCTAAAGCTACCAAAATGCAACACACCAAAGATGGACTGGCTATTATAAAGTGGATGTATTTAGTTAGAAATTTACAGTTCCATGGATGAAAGGCAACTAACTTTCATCTGGGTTTCTCTGTCATGTGGGAAGGCATACAATGAAGTCTTTCCTGGCTTCTGAGTTCAAACAGCTTTTGCTGGGGCATGTTCTTTCTGCCTCTCCAAACATCTGGGTTTGAACTGGTTTTGAGCTCCTCTCTTCTGAGTCTTCCATTTTTAGCTTCACTCATTGTAGAAGGCATTCCCCTTAGCTGATCCAGATATAATCAGCCATAGATTAATTTCACGTGCTGATGATTTAAGTCCACAGCAATAGACTATCTGGCTGCATAACCTGGCCAAGTTGAGACCTGATCCTAACTACTACAGATAAACATGCCAATCAATGGAATAGAATTAAGAGTCCATAAATAAGCATTTTCATTTATGATCAATTAATTTTCAATTGAAATGGATTATAAACCTAGATCTAAGAACTAAAATCTTAAAAAAAATCATCATGATCTTGAGTTAACCCAAGATATCTCAAATATGATATAAAAGGCATGAGTGCTAAAAGGAAAATTAATACATTGGGTATCATGAAAACATATCTTTTGCACTTCAAAAGTCAGCCCTAAGGAAGAGAAGACAGAACAAACTTGGAGAAAATATTTGCAAATCATAAACTTGAGCACAGACTTGGGCCCAGAATATATATAAAGAATCCTTAAGACTCTATAATAAAATGACAAGTCAATTAAAATCCACGAATTATTTAAATAGGCATTTTACCAAAGATGATATACAAATAATTAATGAGCTTATAAAAATATGTTCAATATCATTACAGTCACCAGAAAGGCTATAATCTAAGATAAGACAATATTAAACATTGATGAGAATGAGGAGAAACTACAATTGTTGTACTTTCTGGTGGGAATGTAAATTAGTGCAGCCTCTTTGGAGAAAAGCTTGGCAGTTTACAAAAAACTAATATACACTTAAATATGAAAGCCAGTCAAGTATTCACACTCTTAGTTATCTAAGAGAAATATAAATATATGACCACATAAATGCCTGAAGATGAGTGCTTAATACAGTAGTATTCATAACAACAAAACCGTGAAACAATACAATTGTCCTTCAACTAGTGAATGCATAACCAAGTGTCTTATATCTATACAGTTGTATGCTATTCTACAATAAAAAAAGAACAAATAATACCTGCTGAAATATAGATACACTGTTCTAGAAGATAACTGAAAGAATATATATTTCATAATTCCATTTGTGTGAAATGTCCAGAAAAGGCAAATCTGTAGAAAAAGAACTATGATCAGAGATTGTCTGTGGATATGGGTGGGTGCAGGGGTTGAATGTAAATGGACATTTAGGATCTCTTTAGGTGATGGAAATGTTATAAAACCAGATTGTGGTGATGATTGCACAACTCTAAATTTACAAAAAATCATTAAATTTTATCCTTCAAATAGATGGATTTATGGAATATGAACAAGCTATACTGACTTGAGAAGAAATAGAGGATCTCAACTCACCAATCACAAGTAAAGAGATTCAATCGGTCATCAAAAATCTTCCTACAAAGAAAAGCTTAGTGCCAGATGGCTTCACAAGGAAATTTTATCAGCATTTCAGAAAGAGCTAACACCAATTCTCCTCAAACTCTTCCAAAAATCTGAGGAAAAAGGAACACTACCTAGCTCATCTTATGAAGCTAACATCACTTTAATACCAAAATGGAGTAAAGATACTATAAGAAAGGAAAACTACAGGCCAATCTACCTTGCAAAAATTCTCAATAAAATACTAGCAAATCTAATCCAATGACACATTAAAAGAATTATACACCATGACCAAGTGGGGTTTATACCAGGAATGCAAGGATGGTTCAACACACAAAAAATCAATGTAATAAGCACATTGACAAATGAAAAGGGAAAATTATGTGATCATCTTGATTGATGTTGAAATGATCATTTAATGAAATTCAACATCCTTTTCTGATTAAAAAAAAAACACTTTAAAAGAAAGGAATCAAAGGAAACTTCCTTAATATGATAAAGGGCATATATGAAGAACACATAACCAGCATAGTACTCAATGGTGAGAGATTGAAATTCTCCCCCATAAGATAAAAAATGAGACAAGGATGGCCTCTGTCATCATTATTATTCAATATTGTGCTAGAAGTTGTAGCTAGGGCATTCTGGCAAGAAAAAGAAATAAAAGGCATCTGAGACAGTTTGAAGGGATTTATTTACCCTAGAAAAGTCACGTTTTAAATCTAAGCAATCTTGTGGGAGCAACAGTTTCTTCTAATCCCTATTCAATACTATAGGTTGGAAACTTGATGAGGTTATCTCCAAAAGTTACGGCTCAATCAATTGTGGGTATTAAACTTGATTAGATGGAGATATGTCTCCACCCATTCTATGTGAGTTTAGATTAGTTTACTTGGATTATATAAAAGAGGAGACATTTTGGGTGGGAATGCTTTTTGAGAACAAAGAGAAAGCCACAGCAGAGCTGAGCAGAGCCACAAGGCCAAGAGAACCACAAAGTCCAAGACCCAGCGACCTTTGGAAATTCTGAGAGAACAGAGAAGGTTGACAGGATGATGAGAGCCATGAAGCAGAGTTCACTGCCAGCAAATTTTGTAGATGAAAGGGAATGGCCCTGGGGGAGCTTCATGAAACAAGAGCCCTGGAGAGGAAGCTAGCAGATGATACTGTGTTCACCATGTGCCTTTCCAGATGAGAGAGAAGCCCTGACTGTGTTCGCCGTGTGCCCTTCCACTTGAGAAAGAAACTCTGAACTTCATCGACCTTCTTGAATCAAGGTATCTTTCCCTGGATGCCTTAGATTGGACATTTCTATAGACTTGCTTTGGACATTTCCATGGCCTTAGAACTGTAAACTAGCAACTTATTAAACTCCCCTTTTTAAAAGCCATTCTGCTTCTGATATATTACATTCTGGCAGCTAGCAAGCTAGAACAACATACAAATCAGAAAAGAAAAAGTAAAATTTTCATTGTTTGCAGATGACATTGTGGAGCCTGTAACAGGCTATCAAAATGAGCCATAATTGCTGGCTGCCATTGACCCTGAGCGAGGCAGTCGCATACACCAGCCAGCAGCCATTAACCCTAAGGAAGGCAGTCACGTATGCCAGCTGGAAAGTCCCTTGCACATGCCAGTATAAAGGTCAGTAAATCAGTAATAGGTCTGCAGCTAGCCCCATTTATGGTTATCATTTCTAACTTGCCTTATGATTGGTCCACGATGCCTAAAGTGAGGGTTTCTGCATCCTACTGTGTATAAAACCTCCAGCTGTTTGTACCTCCTCGGTCCCAACTTGCAACCACAAAGCCTTTTTGCCCTGCTGCACAGCACAATAAAATGATTTGAGCCTGACGTCTGGTGTCCTGCAGTGTTTCGGAAGCTGCTCATCTGAAGGCTGTGCCCCAGCACCAAGGCTGCAACAACATGATACTATACTTGGAAAATCCTGAGAAATCTATGACAAAGTTTCTTAAACTAATAAACAAAGTCAGCATAGTGGTCAGATATAAGATTAATATGCAAAAATCAGTAATGTTTCTATACACAAGCAATGACCTAACTGAGGAAACAATTAAGGTGAAAAAATCCCATTTAAAATAGCAACTGAAATAATCAAGTACCTAGGAATAAACTGAACTAGGAATGTAAAGGACCAGCACATGGAAAACTGCAACATTGCTAAAAGAAATCAAAGAAGCTCTAAATAGGTGGAAAGACATTCATTGTTCATGGATACAAAGGTTAAATGTAGTTAAGATGTCAAGTCTACCCAAATTGATCTATAGATTGAACACAATATCAATCATAATTCCATCAACTTACTTTGAAGACTTGTAAAAGCTAATTAATGTGGAAGTGAAAAAGACCTTGAAAAGCTAAAATATATCCTAAAAATAAAAGAACAAAATGGGAGGATTAACACTTCCTGATTTTAAGCTTATTACAAAGCCACAGTGATCAAAACAACATGGTTCTGGCACAAACATAGAAGTATTAGCCAATGGAATCAAATATAGAGTGTGGAAAATAGATCACCAGATCTATGGTCAACTGATCTTCGACAAGACCCCCTAATCCACTGAACTTGGACAAAATAGTCTTTTCAATAAATAGGCACGGGAGAACTGGATATCAATAGCCAAAAGAGTGAAAGAGGACTCTTACCTTACACACTATACCAAAATGAACTCAAAGTGGATCAAAGACCCACATATAAGTACCGGTACCATAAAACTCTTAGAAGAAAATACTGGGAAACATTTTCAAGACCTGGTAATAGGAAGTAGCTTCCTAAACTTTACAACCAAAGCACAAGCAATGGAAGAAAAAAATAGATACATGGGAACTCTTCATATTTTTGTGCCACAGAAGACTGTCAAAAAGGTGAAGAGACAGCCAACATAGTGGGAGGAAATATTTGGAAATCACATATTAAATAAAGTTTGATATCCTGGATATACGAAAAAATCATACAACTTGACAACAACGGAACAAACAACCCAATTATAAAATGGACTAAATATATGAGTAGACATTTTTCTAAAGTGCAAATACGGATGGCTCCAAAGCACATGAACAGATGCCCATTTTCATTAGCTATAAGGGAAATGCAGATCAAGACTATAATGAGGTACCACCTCACACTTAGAATGGCTGCTATTAAACGTACAGGAATCTACAAATGTTGGAAAGGATGTGAGAAATTAAAACACGTATGCTCTGCCGGTGGAAATGTATGATAGTACAGCCACTATGGAAGACAGTTTGGTGGTTCCATAGAAAACTAAATATTGAATTGTCCTATAACTCAGTAATACCACTGCTTGGTATACGCCCAGAAGAGCTGAAAGCAGTGACACAAACAGGTATTTGCACAGTGATGTTCTAGCAGCATTATTTATAATTCCCAAAAGATGGAAACAATCCAAGTGCCCATCCCATCAATAGATGACTGGATAAACAAAATGTGGTGTGTGTGTGTATATACATACATATATATATATATATGATGAAATATTATGCAGCAGTAAGACAAAATGCAGTCCTGAAGAATATGACAACATGGATGAAACAACAGAAGGACATATTGCTGAGTGAATAAGCCAGACACAAATAGAAAGGTACTGAATGATTTTGATTTTATGACTTTGGTGAAGTGCTCTAGTTTGCTAGCTGCTGGAATGCAATATACCAGAAATGGAATGGCTTTTAAAAGGGGGAATTTAATGAGTTGCTGGGTTACAGTTCTAAGGCCGAGAAAATGTCCCAATTAAAACAAGTCTACAGAAATGTCCAATCAAAGGCATCCAGGGAAAGATACCTTGGTTCAAGAAGGCTGATGAAGTTCAGGGTTTCTCTCTCAGCTGGAAGGGCACATGGTGAACACAGCATCATCTGCTAGCTTTCTCTCCTGGCTTCCGGTTTCATGAAGCTCCCTGGGAGGCGTTTTCCTTCTTCATCTCCAAAGGTCACTGGCTTGTGGACTCTCTGCTTCGTGGTGCTGCAGCATTCTCTGCGCTCTCTGAATCTCTCATTCTCCAAAATATTTCCTCTTTTATAGGACTCCAATAAACCAATCAAGACCCACTCAAATGGGTGGAGACATGTCATCCCCTGGTTTAACAACCACTCTTGACTAAATCACATCAACCAGGGAGATGATCTCATTACAGTTTCAAACACACAGCATTGAATAGGAATTATTCTACCTTTATGAAATGGGATTTATATCAAAACATGGCTTTTCTTAGGGGGCATACTTCCTTTCAAACCAGCACATGAAGGTAAACTCAGAGACTTATAATACTGAATATAGGGTACCTAGAGATACACAGAAGCTAGGGATGGGTGAACAGTTAGCTAATGAGGTTGAACTTAAATGTAGGGAATGGATAGAAGTGAAGGAAGTTCATTAGGGGTCTATAAGTAATATTGCCACATTGAAGGTGAAGATGATTGAAAGGGGTTTTGTAGAGCCATGCATGCCATCTATTAACACTGCAAATATAAATAATTTCTTATATGAATTACTTCAAAAGTTATGAATCTTATACAAGGAGTTTATAATCACAGGTTATAGGGGGGAAACTACTATTACATGCTATAGACTATGTTTAATAGGAAGATATCAACTGTACCACAGTAAGACCTGGGATAAATAATTGGGGAGGAAGAATTAGAGTTAAGGGGAGGTTTGGATTTTCTACTTGGTGAGGGTGTATTTATTAATTCTTCTCTTGGGAGCAATAAAAATTATCTAAAATTGAGAGGGCTGATGATTATACCACTAAGTGAGGATAATGTGAGACATGACTGTTAACTTTGGTCATTATACATGATGCCCAATAGGTGAAGGTGGCTGAAGGATACCCTGACTGAGAAGTAGAATGGTGAACTATGGTGTATACATATGATCAGATATTGTGCTGTTACCGAAGGGGATGAAATCATGAGGCATGCAACATTGTGAATAAACCTGTGGGAAATTATATGATACAAAATAAGCCAGAAACAAAAAATACTGTTTGGTCTCTTTTAGAAAATACTTATAAGAAAATTGGGGCCTAGATGGTAAGCTTTTACAGCAGTTATATTTAGTCCAGATTTGTAATTGTTATTTATAGATTTTGAGTGGCTGTGTTATGTATGTATATGGTATTTCCCTGGAACTTCAGGTAGCTGTATGGCACCTAAGACTCAGAGTTTGAATTCTGCAGGACAGAAAGTCAGCATTGCCACATACAACAAGTGTTGAAGAAATTGAGAAAGAGATCAGGTTTCAATTAGAGAGAACAATGAAGCCAATCATGTTAGGACTAAGGTAAACCAGAATACAGGGGTAAGGAGGACATTGTCTGCATTTTAGAACTTCACCGAGTGTATGAGACCAAAGAAGAGAGGTTTATTTTGTCCAAAACCTTAATTTTCTGTAGCACATAATCTAACTAAACCTGTCTGGGTAGATCATGTAAACAACCCAGACACATGGAGTCCAAAATGGGAATGAGGGCTTGTAATTCTGTACAGCTTAATGCAATGTCCAGATATATCCCAAAGTATGTGTAGCAGATAACTAAAAGGTATTGCAAAGTCACTCAAGGGGCTGGAGAAAAATGATGGAACTATTAAACCCCTGATACTGTCTCAAACATTGGGGACTCCCAAGTGAACAGGTCAAGCCCTTGATCTTGAGTCTTGTTCTTTGAAGCTTATTGATATAGCAGAGACGCTAAGCCTACCTATAGTTATGCCTAAAAGTTACTTCCTGAGGATCTCTTTTGTTGCTGTAATTTGACCTCTCTCTCTCTCTCTCTCTCTCTCTCTAAGCCCAACTCTGCAAGTGAAATCATTACCCTCCCCTCAATATGGGACATGACATCCAGGGGTTAACATCTCCCTGACAATGTGATGCATGACTACCAAGTATGAGTCTGGCTCTGTGACCCTGGGATTGACCATGCCTTCCTGACCAAAAGAAGGAAAAGAATTCTAACAAATGAGGTATCAGTGGCTGAGAGAGTTTAAATAGAATCAAGAGGCTACTCTGGAGGCTATTTTTATGTATGCAAGCTTCAGCTAGTTCTTGCTATTTATTAAACCTCAACCAAACACATTCCTGCCAATCCAAAAGAATTTTAAAGAATATCTAGGGCTCTATCTGATTCTACAAAAGCCCCAAGCACTATGCTTACTTTCCAGACCTACAATCTCCAGATAGGTTCCTACGCCAGATTAGTCCTGAAACCCAGAGGGGCCTCTCCAGAACATCAACTACTTCCATTCCCTTATCCCATATACCCACAGTCCTTTCCAAAGGCAAACTTTGGCTAAGGGCTATGGATAAAATGGGATAGGGCAAAAGTTAGGTGTGTACGGCCTAAACACCCCTAAAGTTTGGAAGAGAGATCAAAGGAGAACATGGAGTTATAACAGAGAAGATAGGATTTAAGAAATGAGTATAACTCCTGAATCATTATATTGATATTTCTTTTAGTCTCTAGTGTCATAGAGGCTAGAGGGAAAAATCTAAAATTGTGGTACTGTAACCCATCTCTGCAATCTGTTCTATGACAAAGTGTTGTGGTGTGCTTCGAAATTTATTGCTTTTTTGTATATATGTTATTTTTCACAATAAGAAAAAATAAAAAATGGAGAGCAGTGGTGATTGTACAACTCTCTAAATTACAAAAAAATCAGTAAATTTTACTCTTAAAGTAGATTTATGCCATATCTGTTTCAATAAAACTATTAAAACATCTTTATTGAATTCCATAATCAAAAAACTTTTGTAGACATTTTATACCAGAATTTTCTTTAATTAAAAAGGTAAAATAATTATTAAATTCTATAATAGAAGGCGGACCACGGCAGCTCAGCAGGCAAGAATGCTTGCCTGCCATGCCAGAGGACCCGGGTTCGATTCCCGATGCCTGCCCATGTTAAAAAAAAAAAAAAAAATTCTGTAATAGAGCTGAAAACAACTCTTCAATAAGCAATATAAAACTGTTTTAAGTATGCAATTTATAAATTCTGGAACTGAAGACTATTTCTATGTTACAAAATATAGACTAAGCATTATTTAGAAAGAATAATTATTTTATGTGAAATAATTGCTTAAAGTATGTCTCCCTGACTCAAGATTTAAATGCACTTGAATGCAATAAAATTCCACACCTCCAGGATATTTTAAATAAGTAGTATATTAAGCTAAGTGTGTGAGTGTGCAAGTGGTGGCTTTAATACTTATTATTGAGCCAAGGGCTTCAGTTTACATTCTAGTTATGAAATTTGCATGCTGCACCTTAGACAACTTAATTCTGAGAATTTTGTATTAAGTCAAGCATATTTAATTTTTAGGAAAGCTTATAAACAAAAGCTGAAATTATGTTATGAACATTTTTCTATTATATCAACTGTCTTATTATACACTTTAAGGTGAAAAATTAATTTAGATGGTAAATAACTACATAATGAAGGGAAATAGTCTTTATTTAATGATCCTGAAATAAAAAATCATTTAAATGCAAAAAATAATAAGAATAATAATTTAGAGCATAAACTTAAGGGAAGATCTAAACGCAGAGTTTTAGGTAAGCTCGTACTTCTATGTTCATTGCATCTCCTAAACACTTTGCTCAGTAGGTCATTTTGGGAAACAGACATTAAATGGGTAAAGGCAGAGAAAAGTTTACCAATTGTTCAAGATTTACATTTTTGCTAAGGAAAATTAAGAGAAAATCACTAATTATATTCCCACTTCCTTTTCACAGTCTAATGTTAATAAAGTATGGAGCCAATTTCTAAACCACAGAAAGGTTTTGACATATGCTTAGAAGTGTCTAAAAAGTATATGGGTTAAAATAGATCTTTTCAACTTTAAGCTGCAAACATTCCCAAACCTGTTATTTTGCCGAAAACATTTCTGTGTTCATCCCAGGAAATAAACTGGCATATGGTCTTGGCCAGCATTGTCAGACTCCTTTAAGATATATGAGCAGTAGCAAAAAAAAAACCACCTGCACAAAGAAGATGAGATGAGTAATGCCGAAAAGCAGGATCATCATTGTCACTCACAATTAGTCTTCCAAAGCCTTTCCCTTTAACTTGATGCTGAAATGGGTCTCAGAAATCATTCTTCTATTAAAAATTCATGATAAAACACTCCAGGAATTCTAACACTGGAGCAGCCTTCTCTATTCCAACTCTAGCCCTCAAAGATGCTTGGCATTCCACTATTAGAGAATTATTTGTTTTAGGTAAGCACTATGTCAAAAATGGCTATTGTGGAGGTCACTTTTGTGTACCAACTTGACTAGGCTAAAGTCCCCAGTTTTTCTCAAACACTAATCTAGCCGTTGCTGTGAAGATATTTTGTAGATTTGATTATAGCCCATAATAATTTGACTTTAATAAATTAGATAATTCTAGAAAATTTGGGTAGACCTGATTCAATCAATTGAAAGATGTTCGAAGTAGCATTGAGCCTTCCAAGAAGACAAAGAAATTCTACTTTCATATGGCAGCTTAGGCCTGTGTAGGTGACTTCCTACCTTTTTTGAGGGCCTGCCCTATGGATTTCAGACTTGACCTACCAGACCCACTACCATGCAAGCCAACTAACTCCTTGGACAAAATTCTAAATGTATATTTCTCCTGCTGGTTCCGTTTCTCTGGTTGGACTTTTACTAATACAACCACTTAAAAAGCAGATGCATAGCTTGGACAAGTCATATCTGTATATTTTTATTAGACTTTGACACTTAAGAAACACTATCTTCTCAGGTTGTTTTCTAAGGAACAGAAAACCTGCTGAATCCAGAGTTCTGAGGGACATAGGGAGATGAGGGAGTTCTCAGATGGAGCTCTCAGATGGAGTTCTACATTTTCCAGTTACTCCCTCAACTCCCTATGTCCCTCAGAACATTTTCTGGTTAAGGAAGGAAGGGTTAGGAATGAGGAAGCCTAATGCATTTAATGACCTTATGAGAAAGGCAGTATTTCTCTGGGGGTTAGAGAGTATAAACTAGTTGCCCAAGACGGTTTTTAAGCCAGTTGCCTTGAGGATAACTGCATGCTTTTTTGAGCTAGGATATCAATCCTACTCTTTCTTTCGATAAAGCCAAGGTTCTCAACCATTGCAGTATCTTGCACTCCTAACAGCAATAAACTCCGCGTAACAGTACTAATGGCCAGACCTAGGACAATTTGCAGCCAAGTTTAAATCCAGGACTTGGGGAGCCAACAGGGCTTTGATTTGAGTGTCTGGTCTGCAGGAATCCAGGATGTCCATCTGACTTCCTTCCCCTCATGTTTATTCTTTGTTTCTGCAAAGGACCATTTTGAAATAGTTCCCTCAATTTTATCTCATCTGGCCTCACATTGTCAACTCTGGACTGCTTTTTGGAATGAGCTCTTCTTAACAAAGACTTGGCCATGTGCAATGAGGAGAATGGTTGGAGATAAGTGTGGTACATATTGCTAGTTTGAGATGACTTTCTTTAAGAGAATGCTGAAGTTGGAAAGAAGTCTTTTTCTCCCCAAGAAATCTTTTCAAAGGTAAGAGAGAAACTTTTTCAAAGATTTATCTAGTTTTGAGATAAGTGATTTGTATATTCTCATTCAAGGAGAATTACATCTTATCTTATCAAGGAAACTCATAGATAATATTATCTTCTGAGAAACCTGGATGGGCAAATTAAACTTATTCAAGCAGATGATATGATAATACATTAAGCAGATTAAAAAAAAAAGGAGCCTCATTTCTCACTGTTCATGTATTGCTCTCTTTTTCCTTTAGTCTTATCCAATCTATTTTTAAAAATTGTTTCTAAGCCTTGGTCATTTCAATAACATCAGTTGAGAGAACTTAACTGCATCCTCATTTGTTTTAGTATTATTGAATTAGTTTTCCTCTTTTCTTGATTGTGCTAATAAAATGTTATATTATATGCAAAGCATGTACTCCTTTATAAAGTATAAGATAGTGAGTAGAAGTTAATGAATAACTATGTTTAAACTAAGAGTTTCCAACACGATATTTTTCCTCCAACTCTCCAACGTTTTATGACCATGCTTGCTAAGGCAGTATGTCTTCCTTCTGGTTTCATTCTCCCTAATTAATCTATAGGAGAGTATGTGAACGAGACAGCTCCTGGCTTGTGGTCAGACCAGCACTAGCACCCCTACTTAACAGCTGTACCAGGTTGGATAAAATGCTAAACATTTTTGAGCCTCAGTTTCCTCTTCTGTAAAATAGAAAAGGATGGCATCTATATTGTAGGATGGTGTGAACTTAAGGGACCAGATGCATGGGAGCCCTCAGCACAGAGCTTGCACATTCAGTAGTCATCGCCATGTCCTGCCTCATCTGGATTTCACCGCTAAATAAATTCAAATTAGTTCCACCCTGTTCTCGCTTGTAACTTCTATCACTGCCACACTGTCTCAAGTACTTCCATTGATGTCTTCATGTCTTTTCTTGAAGATGAACATGAAAATATAAATTACTCATTTTCTTTTTAAGATGCTCAATCCAAGTTTAGTATCTATTCCTCTCCCTTGCCCTTCAATAGAAGAGTTATTTTTGATACCCAATGTAAATTATTTATACGAAAAAAATTGAACATAAACAAAAATTTGTTGTTTTTGATACTTAACCTAATTGTTAATTTTTAACAAATTTCTCTGCTTGATCTAGCTATTATATATATATATGTAAGCATCATACAAGTTACCTTCTCAAAAGCTCTCAGGTATTCTATTTTGCCCCAAATATTTCATTCAAAATTATAGTCTTGGGCTTGAAAATTCTAAAGTAATACATCTCATCCTATTCACACAGACCTAGATTTAAATCATAGTACATAAAGATTCTGTGATCCTGAACTTCCCTATAACCCAGTTGTCTCATTTATAAAATAGAAATTAAAATATTATAGCCTTTGGATTTATTTTAAGAGTAATATGTATAAAGTTTTTAACACAGTGCTTAGTATATACTAAATATTTAATAAATGTCTTTCACTGAACAAGGAGTTTCTTCATCTCTTTCTCATTTGTTTTGTCCTTTTTTCCTTTCTCTCTTTTCTCATTTTCCTTCTTTTATAGTTCCTTGACCCCCCTTTTATTCTATGGGCCTCTTCTTCCTCATCTGCTGGGTTTTTTTAATTTAAATTGCTTAACTCATCAATTATTTACCCAGCATCTCCCATATACATCTCATTGTGATAACTCCTGGAGATATGATAGTGAACAAAAACAAATGCACTTCCAGCTTCATATGGATTATATTCTGATGAGAGAGACTACTATTCATCAAATAATGCTAGCATACAGCATTGCTCTTTTGTGATAAGTGCTGCAAAGAAGAGGTGCAACCATACTTTAGGAACACAGAATATAGAAAACAAACTTAGTCAAAGAATTGAAGTTGGCTTCCTTGAACAAAGAGCATTTTGATCTGAGTACTGAAGGATGAGCTAAAAATAGCTAAGGTAGATGCAAGGGAAGAACATTCCAGCAGGGGGAATGTACATGCTCATGCACTGGGGTAGGAGGAAGCATGGACAACACAACGGACTGAAAGAAGAGGCAGTATTGTCAGAGCCCAGAGAATAAGGAAGAGTGTGGAATGGGCAGCAGGAGAGGGTATGATTGACCACATGGAGTTCTGCTTTCCCCTGAGGAAAATGGGAAGCTAGTGAAGATTTAACCTGAAAGAGCAGAGTGAATCATTTGGTTTTGAAGTATCACACTTGTCAAAAACACGTTTTCAGAATGGATTGGAGAGAACCAGAGTGGATGCAGATAGACATACTTATGGGGAAAAAGTCAAAGGAATTGTCAATGGATGTGGGAAAAGGAGGTAGCAAGGATGGTTGAAGATTTCAAGCTTGTACATTAGACTAAATGGTGTTTATGGGGAGTGGAAGTGATAGGATAAAGACATTTTCATTTTTAAGTGGCTTTGAGTCTCCAAAAGAAACTATCAAGAAGGAAGCTGGATATATGGGTCTGGAAATCTGAGGATTCTGGGCTGGTGCTCTACATTTGTAAGCCATCTACAGATATGTCTCAACTCAAACCATAGATAATGTGGAATCAATAAGAAAAAAAATAAAAGGTAAGAAGAAGAGAGGATCTAAGTGCACCATTCCCAGCTCAAGTTGATATATTTAAGCCTGAAAAAAATGGCAGAGAATAAGGAGCCAGAAAGGCAGGAAGTAAAATCTGGAGAGAATAGGCTGTAAATGATGAGGAAAGAGAAAATGAAAAAAAAAAATACAAAATTTGAATTCTACTAAAAGGACTTGTACAAAAATGACTGGCATTATGCCTTCAATTCTTTTATCTGTATGTCATTTGTAACCTTAATAAGAACTGCTGCAGTGGCATAAGGTAAAGTCCATGTTGGCATAGAATGAGGAAATGGAGAAATTGGAATCAATAATTCATTTGAGAAAATTGGCTGTGAGGTGAAGAAAATAAGGAGGGAAGTTACTGGAAGGAGATAAGGTGTCTAAGGAGTATTTTTTGTTGTGGTCATGGTGGCTTTCATTGTTTTGTAGGCGAGACATGTTTAAAAGCCAGCAGGAAAGTTCCAGTTGAGCAACAGAAAGAGGTTAAATATACAAGAGAGAGGAGGAATTGCTTAAACTTTAAGGCTCCTGAGATGGGGGCAGTAGGTGGAATCCATAGGATGGATGGAGAAACTATTCTTAGGGGAAGAATTGCAGCTCCTGAATTTCTGCAAGAAGCAAATATGATAAGAAGCTGGGTGCATAGATAACTATAATAGATATTAGATTCAATTGTATATATGTGTATTGTAAGATTCCTAAGTACAATAAAGAATGCACAGCATTATTGATATTTCATATTCAAGGCATCCCAAGGCTAAATGCTTCATTCAACAATGACCACACTCATGAAATTCCTGAGAATTTTGGAATGGAACAAACTGATTTTAAAAACTCCCTACTTTCAAGAAGCAGTCCACAATAAGGTAAAAACTATTAAAATACATATATGAAGCAGTAAAATTCCTCCATTGGGGCTGCTTTCACTATATATAACATTATTGTGATAGGTTTCTTAAAAATTGGTTTTGGAGGAAACCAAGGAAGCCTGAGGTGTATGGCAGAAGTGCAAGTTCAAAGCATTTGAATCTATAATCATCTCTTCCTCCAAGAAAGACAGAGAGAATGAGACTCATGACATTCATGTATTCATAGAAAATTGGGGCATAGGTGGGTAATCAGAGCGATTTAATTAGCCAGATCCTCTTGGTAGAAGCAAATGGTCGATTTGTGTGGGGTTAATGAACTCTTCCAGGGCACTGCATAAGTGGAGTGGCTTCAGAAGACTCATTGACCTTACAGGGATGAGCCCGTTTTCTATCAGAGAGCCCTTTATTTACCAGTTTTTACACTCAGCAGGAGAGAAGGCCACATGTTTATGAGGCATCAGCTTCCCACAGGTAAGGAAGTGTTTTCCATGGGTTTATATCCCGGCACACACAATAAACAGCAAAATCGCTGGTAGAATTGTTTCCTTCCTATACATAAATTAAGTGATGCTGCATCGAGTTGTTGAATCCTGTCAGTGTAGCACAGATATGAAATAGCAGTGATTTCCTATATGAAATGATGTCACTGAGCTACAACTGGACATTATTCAGAGGAGGGATGGGCCAGTTGCTGGTGATTTTTTTTTTTTCATCTATACAGTAGCTGCTTCTGTTCTGGAGATGCGGCATAGCAATGCTTATTTTCACTTTCCTCTTTTAGCATTCACACAGATAATAAGTATGCATGAGTGCTTACTGTATGCTAAGCAAATGTCACTCTGGACCAAAAGAGAAGAAGATGAGAGAAATAAAAGACATAACTCAATATCTAATAACTTTTGTTAACTCTAATAACACAAGCAACTGCTTTTAATTGTAGTGTTCTCTCTTATTTCTAGGTCCAACCCAAGACAGATAGAAGGGAAAGAGAAAAATGCACTAAGTTCTTCCCCTTAATTTGTTTAACAATTATCCATGAGTTGCTCGTGGTTCTACATGTCTTGTGAGCAGAAACACTGCGGGCCTTTGTTCGTGACTATCTTTTACAAGGATATTTGCAGACTGTGCAACCGTAGTAAATATAGTCTCCCTCTTTGATGCAAAGGACAGATATGCTTGCAAGCTCTCATAAAAAAAGGCCTGGTTTTTCTGAGCTTATGGTTCCTCAGCCATGATGCAAATCTGCCATATGGGCGGGATCTGCAGGGACCCTTCAACGTCACTCTCAGGGTATTTGGGAAGTAAAAGGAACTGAAACACAGGTGGTGCTCATACTGCTTGGACAGGACTACATTGACTTAAGCATCTCCTGTGTTCCGCTGGAATCCATGAACTAAGGCAGGTTTTCCTGTTCGCTTGTGAGTAGGGCAAAGTCTCAGACCCTTCACCGTTTTTGACAGTCCTTTCCCCTTCATTTCTGTATATGCTTAAAGGCATCTTCCCTGGGAGCAACTGTCTGAGAAGTTCTACCTCTGAGAAGAAAGTCGTGAACAAATGACTGAACAGATCAGGCCTATGGCAGAACTCAAACTGACCTTGTCACACACCCTGGGTGTGGAATGTATCTTCAAACTTCCATCATGCTCAAGATCACAACTGGGAAAGTTTGGAAGTACAAAATTCGCGTAAAATGAAAACTAAAGATAAGTGTTTAGTATCTTGTTAAATGTTTACTTGTTAAATGTTTACAGCTGTATGATGGTTTGGAGGTTTTATGGACCCCAGAAAAGATTGTGTTCTTAAAACTAATACATTCCTGTGGGTGCAGACCTATTTTGGGTGGGACCTTTCAATGAGGTTATTTCAGTTGAAGTGTGCCACAGGTGGGCCTTCATTCTCTTAACTTGAGACCTATATAGGAAGCTGAGAGAGAAGATTTCACACAGAAGCTGAGAGAGAAGGACACTAACAGAAGCTCAGAAAGAAAGTCATCAAAGAGCAACCAGAAGCTGAAAAACACAAACCCAGAAAAAAAATACCAGCAGACATCGCTGCATGCCTTGCCAAGAGAACAGAGATGTCTGGATTGCCAACAGCCCTTGTTCAGGAAGAAGATATTGTCCTATTAATGCCTTGATTTGGACATTTTCATGACCTCAGAACTGTGAAAAACCAGCCCGTTTCTAGTATACTACATTGCAGCAACTTCAGCAAATTAGAACAGTCAGGAACTTTGTTTAGAAATTATATTAACATTCTACTTTTTAAATTTATACAAGCACATATAAAAATTGAGATGCATTTAAACATTAACAATATGTATTGTTTTATCTGACTTTTGCCTTATGTTCTTTAGACCCTAAAACTCTAAAGAAGAAACAGTATCTCTTCGACCCTTCTGGAATACAGGACTAACATGATGTTTTGCCAAAAGACTTCAGGGTACAAGTGAAAAAAATATATTTCAAATTGACTGCATCTTTTGTTATTTCTCAACAACTGTCAAACAATTGAGAAATTTGTTTTGGATGAAGCAGAAGCATTCTTTCTTCCATTCCCAGCCCCATTCCACAGAGTCTGCAGTTGTCTGGATGACCGCCGATTAGTGTCAATGTGAAAACTCTTAGACAGAGGACAAGGAATGTGTCATGAGTTTTCTGGTTCTTCAAACTTCTGATTAGGAACAGGGCCAGAAATCACACACACTTAGCCCTGTTCTCCTCATGAATACTGAGAAAGTTACATCTACTTGGAGCAGCCAGAACTACCCTATTCCTCACGCATATTGACTGAGGCTCAACAGCTTGTGAAAAACTCAAGGGCAAGTCAGGACAAGTTGTTTCTCTGTATTCTTTCATAACTGGGACAAGGTCTCCAGCTAAAAAGCTGGGAGAACCCTGGAGACAACTGGGACACAGGAACCAATAGAGTCCCATCAGAGCAAAGCAAGCCCATCCGTCATTTATTAGAAACATATCTATTGAGTATCTGCAACGTGGCATGCGCTGTAGCAGGTTCTGGGGAAAAGATCTTGTGCTCGTATGGAGATCACAGACACTGAGGAATTAACAAGGCTACTAATGTTTAAAAGAGAAGAAGCTAACTGAGTTATGGTTTGGCATAAATCAGTGTAGTCTTCCTGGAGGAAGCTACATGTAAACTGAGAACTGAAAGAAGAGTAGTCAGAAACTGGGAAACTAAATGGGAGGAAAATGAGGAAATTTATGATGTAAAATCCTTGAGGCAAAAGGTCTAGGATGACTAAATGATTGAGAGAGAAGAGGAGAATAATTTATGGAGGGACTGAAAAGGTGTAGAGAGGCCAGAGAGAGATCTATGAAAAATGGATCAGAATCGGAAGAAAAGATTATGACTTCATTTTTGACACATGGAGTTTGAAGTATACCTCAAATATATATATATACCTATATATACAAGCATATTCATGGATATGCATGTATTATATATGTATACATGTAAATTCACACACATATATGGATCCAGAAGTGAGGAGAGAAGTCATGTGTTGGAGACAGGTATTTGAGAGTTGGCAACATTTAGATAATAAATAAGGACTTAAGAACGAATGATATCATCCAAGGGCATATCATAGGTTAAGAATAAAAGAGTCAAAGTCGGAGTCCTGAAGTAAGAAGAATTTAGTAAATAAGAAGGAAATACAAGAAGTGACTGGGAAATGGTCAGAGGGAGAGGAAGAGAACTAGGAGAATACAGTGGCATGGAAGCCAAGCGACAAAGGGTTTCAAGAAGAAAAGGGTTGAGAATAGGGAATCCTGATGGGTATCAAGATAAGGACTGAAAAACATGCACTAAGGGAGATATTTATATTCAAAATGGAAAACAGGGAATATAAAAGCTAAAAAGAAATAAAGTCAAGAGACAAAGCCAGAACTTAAAGGAGAAGATATCATTCACAGAAGATGAAAGGAGTATAATTGAAGGCCAACGCACAAAAATAAATAAGAGAAACCGGAGATCCATCAATCTGGAATCCAAGACCTATTTATGAAGTTATGCTTCATAAACCCTTAGTTACTAAAATTATAGCTAAATACCTAATTTATGAAGAATAACTTCATAGTTGCTTTTTAAAGGTCCTTTCTTTAAACTTATTTATAATGCCTTCTATATGCTAGAATATTATGCTTTAACTATTTATTATTGAATTACCATAGTTTCCTAATGGGTTGACTTGAAAATATAGACAAATAAACGCTAATAACTTCTATTCTTACCATTAATAGGCAAACAATACTGACATTTGGTCCTTCTTAGAATTTTTAAGATAAATTGCCACTTTATACATATTATATTGGAACATACTACCTTCACATAGTGTTATAGTATAAGCAATCCTTTTTATTTTAAATTCTGTTAAGCTAGATCTTTAAATCTAAAATGATATGGGAAAATGACAGTCAAACTTTTTTTAAGGTTTCCGATTTTTTAAAAACCAATTTCATTAGTTTATGAAACAGAAGCTCCCTTGTCCAGATCATTGATTCAGAATTGTAGTAACTGAAAAAACAAATATTTGAGCACTAATTAATGCCTGACTATTGTATTGATGTCCACTTTCATTATTAGAAATAAAAAATGTTGCTATTTTCTTCTGACCCCTATTTTTTCTCAATCATATGGCAACTTTGATTGATAAATACCTTTGTGATGGATGATGCATCTTACCTGGGTGACTACAAAGTCTACTTCAATTGTTCTTCACCAATGAAATTATAGCTAAATACCTAATTTATGAACAAAAAAGCATTGTAGTAACTAAGGGTTTATAAAATTCATTAGCAAGTGATCCTAGCTGTAAAGGCATATATTGTATATACTTTATATATAACAAACAAAAGCTGGGCAAATCCAATTTCAACCAAATTGGTTTAAATTGTCTGTAACTTTCACGTATCCATGTGAACAAGTTGACCAGGTCAGAACAAACCTTATGGAAGAAAGAGCCTAGATTAGAGTCCTGAGGAAAGAAGCATTTAATAAATAAGAATAGCTGGAAAAGAAGATTGGGAAGTGGTCAGAGGGAGAGGAAGAACATCAGGAGAATATAGCGGTATGGAAGCCAAGGAGAAAGTATTTCAAGAAGAAGGGGGTTGAGAATACGGAATCCTGATGAGCATGAGTAACCTCAAATGACCTTGGCACCCTTCAGGAGAATCCAGAACCTAAGCGAGACCTCTGTTCCAGAAGCAAAGATAAACCGAAGACATAAATTTATATGAAGACAGACTCAGAAACCCTAGTGACAATCTAAAATATCTACTCAAAAGATGAGTTAGAAAGTTAAGAACCTGGAAAAACAAAGTATCTGAAAGTCAGATCAGCATCAACAAGCAATGCATGCTTTGGAGAATGCACAGGAGGTGGGACTGGGGGAATTCTCTAAGGCTCCAAGGCTTCGCTCTACAATGAGAAGGAATCTTGTGGCTGGGACTTAAATGTAGAGGAAACCAGTTTATATACCATGTCCACAGACATCATCACTCCTAACCAAAGGACATATTTGCTTTTGTCTTTTTTAGTTATTGTGGAAGGGATTATCCATCTCTCTATTATCCCTATTTTTGTTTTCTTCCATTTTACTGTTACAGGTATGCTACAATCAAAGCACACTTGAATTTAGGTGTGAGGCAAGTTGAGTTCATATTCCAACATTGCCAAGGGTTAATTTTAAGCAAATTATTTCAACTGATCTATGGTTTAATTTATGTATCTATAAAACGAAGTTAACTAATACCCAAAATACAGGGCCACACAAATGTTAACAAAATCTAATATTATAGCCCAGCAATTATTTATATCATGTTGGGAAAGTTACAGAACTGCATTTATTTACACTTTCTATGTCAAGAAAGAAAACAAAAACATTATTTTCCATTGTTTACAATAATCAAGATAGCTAATAAGTGTTATATACCCAATCACAGTGCATCTATTATTCTTTTATTTTAGAGAGGCTGAGTGAGGGAAAAGGATGAGTCTACATACTATCATATGTGAATTAAAAATATGCAAGGGGTCATTTGGTGCCCATTAATACTTCTCTTGTTCAAACCATAAAAGTGAATAATTAGGCAACTTGGTCGGATTCCCACATAGAGCAACTATTAATATTTTGAAACTCTGTGTCCTTTTGCTATTGTTACAAAAAATTAGCACAGACTTAGAGACTTAAAACAAAAATATTTTTTTTTACTCTCACAAGTTTCATGGGTCAGGAGGCTGGGTATGTTTTAATTGAGTTCTCTGTTAAGGGTCTCATTAGGCTGAAATCAAGGTGTTGGCTGGGATTGCATTCTCACCTGTAGCTCAGAGACTTCTACAGTTAACTGTTTGCTGGCAGATTTCAGTTCCTTGTGGTTGAAGGACTGATTCCCTGTTTTCTTGCTGCCTGTCAGCAACACTTGAATTTAGGTATTATTCCTCACAGAAAATGGTGGTTTCCATTTGAAAAACCATCAGAAGCATCTTCCCGCAGCTTGCTAAAATGGTGTCTTACATAATATAAGCTAATCAAAGAGTAACTATCTCATATACACAGGTCCTGTCCCCACTCAAAGGGAGGGGGATAAACAGGGCATATGTACCAGGGGACAGATAACTTGGAGGTCATCTCAGAACTCTGCCTCCCAAATTGACCACACACTTATCACTGTATGTAGTCATTTATGCAATGAGTATGCTCTAAGATTCTTCAGCCTTCTTAATGGCATAAGAAATCAGGAGCGCTATTCCAAATAATCGGGATAGATCAAGGGTCTTCATTCCACTAGGAAAACAGTACAAAATATCATTAATGAAAGCCCACTATGAAGGGTCAGTGCTATAGTCAGGAAATGATTATCTTTCTGTTTACATTTGATTAGGTTTGTATGGAAATTAGAAAAAGGTACCCTTAGCCAGGACACACAACCTGGGGAACAGAACACTGCCTCCACTTCTGGCTCCATCTACTTCCTCAGCTCAATGTCCTTCTGTAGAAACAACCCAAACACGTATATGTCACTGTCCCATTACCTGCAGAGCTTGGTGCAAAGAACTCTGGACTTGGGACCAGAAGGACCAGCTCTGTGACTTTATAGTTATGTGACTCATCCCGAGGCACCTGGTCTTTCTAAATCACTTATTTCTTATCTGGAAAAATACAATGATTATGACTTCACTACCTGATGGACTATTTTTGGGATCAAATAAGATAACATGTATGAAAAGACTGTGCAGATGCTAAAGCCCCATAAACACATTCACAGTGGCAGGGTAAACCGTGTGCAATTGATGATTTATCTATCAACACTGTTTAGTGTCAGCAATTTCATATGGGTCAACATAATAATAAAATTTCCCCCCCAAAGTCTCTTATTCCCAGGTAATATTAGTAAACATCCAGTTTCAAACCCCTCCTGTGAGACTAAAATTGCCAGAAGTCTTCTATAAAGGCTTAGGATCTTAACCTTCAGAGCTCAGAGGGAAATCTTTTCCAGGAAATAAGGGGAAAATCTTACGCCCTCTGGAGTTGTTTTAATGAGGACAATGCAATCTTAAGTACTATTTAAAGAATATTCCCCAAAGAATACTGAAGAACACACCCTAATGTATCATTTAAACAATTCTGTAAACCTTGTTTTTATAACTTTTTTTTAGCTATATTAACTTGTGGTATCCTATGGTATCCCTTAGCTAAGGGTATGGTTTGTGGACATTAAGAAACTGTTTCAGGCAGTACAAGGGTAGCTCAGTCTTAGAATTCTCTCCTGTCATGCTGGTTCGATTCCTGGAGCATGCATATGCAAAAAACAAACAAACAAAAAACTGCTTCAGTGTATCATTGGTTGAATTTTAAAACTGTGGCCATTGTTGGTAAGGGCAGGAAGGCAAGTGGAAATGTAGGTGAGCAGCTGAAAAGAGGACTCCAACTTTACAGGTGACTCACTGGTAAGGAAGAAGATGGGGTCCCCATTGGTCTCCCTTGGATCTGGAAGTGAGCCCAGTATCCACTATACTGACACCACACTTTCGGTTTTACATGTTTTTAAGGAAAGGGATTAACTATACAACTTCAAACAGTTCTGAGGTGTTTTTTTTTTTTTCCTTAATATCATTGTATGTGATGCAGTTGGAATTAAATCAGTCCTTTTGTGCTCTTTTGCAGATGATGCATTGGCTAAAATGTATCCCAAACCAGACACTGATTTAGGAAAATGGTAAAACAGTATTTTCCACACTCATGGGGTTCAGTAATTTCCTACAACCTCTCCTTTGCTTCCCTAGAGGATCCCTGGTACACCAAGTGTAAAGAAAAAACCCTTCTTATATAAATATGATCTATTCCATCATCTATCTCTATAAGCAATGGAAGACTTTGAAAACTGAAGGATCAACATATAATGACAATATGCAAACTAAAATTTTCTATTAAATTAATATAAACCAGGAAACAAAATGCAAAGAACTGTAATTGATAAAGCATCACTTTTCATCTATTGGTGGATTTTTAAAAATCCGTATTTTCCTCATATTTCCTGAAAGTTTCCTTCAATTCTCATATGAAATGAAAGTAAACAAGTAGAATCTGTGGAATATTCCCTGATAAAAGAAAAAGTTTAAAGTGACGTCTCTGCAAGTACCTTAAGGAACAGAGGTCATTTTCAGGACACCTCAATAGAATCTTTTGTGTGTTTTTTTGATGGTCCTGTGTAGTTACTGTTTTGCAGCAGGATGTCCAACTTAGAATCTAATTGCATATATCCAGCTGTGCAAAA
The DNA here is from genome assembly GCA_004026745.1 of Myrmecophaga tridactyla. Classification (NCBI taxonomy): domain Eukaryota; kingdom Metazoa; phylum Chordata; class Mammalia; order Pilosa; family Myrmecophagidae; genus Myrmecophaga; species Myrmecophaga tridactyla. Next base: position 164,366 of record PVIY010000175.1, read on the forward strand.
GGAGATATTACTTAAGTATAAATGTGGCACATGGTTTTGTGTATACTTGTATAAGTACAGTTTTATTTATACTCAAATACAATTCAAAGTCCTACTAGCATCTGAACTCAGATGTTTCTAGATCTGCATGGCTGGGCTGCCTCACCCGTGGACCCACTTGTGTCATGAACTCCCCCTCCCCAGTAATCAATACAAAAAATCAGTGGTGCCAATATGATCACAATGTGAGCTTCAGCCCTCTACAGGCATGATCTGGCCTGTGTAGGGACAATAGGACTTTCTTGATGATCCATGATCATGTAGGGATTTTATACAATTTTCTTAGCTCCTATTTCTAGGGAGACAGACACATTTAGATAACTTCCTTCAATTTGAGGTACAGGATGAGCACAACGGCTTCACCCATGCCTCTGAGAACACTAGAACCCCTTGAAGGAGGCACTGCCACCTTTGTCTTTGAAAATCTTCTTCAGTAATCAAAAGCCCCATTATCCATTGCCATCATCATCTGTTGCTTCACTGTGTCTAAGGGGTAAGAGCCCACCTCAACCATGGCTTGTCACCATCTGAACCATTATCCAGCTCACCATGTATGTTCTCAGGGTCAGTCAGCGTACCTTTGGCAGCACTGTACATGCCAAAGCCTGGAGATGATGATGCTTTCACATGGGCTTTGTATCTCATTGGGCTTATCTTCACAAGACAGTTCCCCAGGCTTTGAATTCTCTTTCTGTGCTAGATTTCCCAACATTGGCTCCCAAATGGGTTCTGGCAAAATCCAGCAGCTGGGCAAAGCAGAGAGAAATGGTTCCAACCACTCGACCCAAGGCCAGATTGTAGGCCTCCAGAGGTCAGAACCTAGGGACATCTGCTTATACTCATTCTTAAAGGCAAAGTTGAGGGCTTGTGTGGAGAAGTAGGGGATGTCATTGGCTAAGTTACTCCTCCAGAAGGAGAAGGCACCCTTCTCTTTCGGAAGGCTCTTTGGTTACTATCTATCAGCAGTAACCTGTTTATTGGTGTATTATACCTGCTGCTGTAGCTTGATCTGCTTGATAATGACCCCTGCCACCTTGGAGATGGTGTCAGTGATATCAACAGCAAGGAGGTCCTTGGAGAAGGAAATACCCTGCTCTGTCAGGGTGGCAGAGCGGACAGTAGAGTGTATGGAGAGCCGAGCAGAAATGCCAAGAAAATTGGGCCACAGCCTTAGCCCAGTGGCCATTGGAACTGCAAGGCTGAACCTTCCTACATTTACAAAAAAAAAAAAAAAAAAATGTGGAGATAGCTGGGGGATTCGTGCATCATATTTCATGGGCAAGAGTAGTCTTTGTCATGGCACGTGAACTGCAAGATGTTCCTTCTGAACCAAGACCACCTCCAAGCGGTTGGCTGTGTACAGGGCTATTGAGAGACATGAAAAGTCAGGGAAGACCAAAGAGTTCTGAGAAAAGTAAGCACAAAGCGTGATCAGTGCTGGTCTTATGGCTGCTGGACCCCTGGATGGTAGAACCAGATGAGCAGATGGTATCCAGGAACTTCAAATGCACATAAACCTACATTGTACAGGGAGAACTTAGTCACAGGGTCACATTTAGCTCCAAGAAAAGATGGAAAGTGTTGTCCAGTTGACAGCCAATGGGTCAGAAAGAAGGGGAAAAGATACTGAGATAGGAGAAAACCGAGTCTCTCTCATAAGAGCACTGCACCAAATTAGACCCCAATTTATCCAGTGAAACCTCTACTACTACAGACAGTGGGCGGTAGATGCTGTGCCTTACGTCCTCTGCCCTCCCCCTAAACACCGTTTCTCCCTGAGCACTAAGCACTGCACAGAACTAGCATGATCACCTTGCAAGGGAAAATGGAAACATTTGCTCCTGGTATTTTCAATATATCCAGTTGCAGGAAGTCTCTGTCACTCTCCAAATTGCCTAATATATGAACTGATACCCAAACTAGACAACCAAAGTTGTAGTCTAATGTCCTCTGGAGATAGAATTATTGAGCTTGATAATAGAGTTTGCAATATTTATTCCTCATAAGCTAGGAATTACCATTTCAGAGGTAGTTTGAGAATTGGAAAGTAGAAATCCCAGCAAAGCACCTGTGTTGCTGGATCATTTTGGGGAGGAATTAATTGCACTTGTATGTTTTTTGTTCTTTTTCTGGGAGACACTGTAGAATGTTTTTCCTAGTTAAGATGTATTTTGTAATCCAATCGGTTTTTATGTTTCTTATGCTCTTTTCTTTTTAAATTTTCCTCCCTTTGGTTTAATCATAAGGATCCCTGAACATTTTCACTTACAGTTCGATATCCTGACTTCAGGAAATAAGTTTTCTGAAAACAATTATTACATGTATTTCTGTGTCTGGTGATGTTACTTTTTAATTTTTTTTCATGTTTTTTTAGAAAGGAAAACGTCAAACTTATAACTTAGGTATCCAAATCCTATTGGACTTCGTTCCAGTTAGTAAGTTATCTTCTTTCAGTTTTAAACCCACTCTTGTATACACTGCTGTGTGATGCTGACTCTGAAACCATGTTTCTGCTTTGCTAGCTGGTTTCTTGTTTAAGTCTGCAATAGGGGACACAAGAGGGAGATGGCAAGGCTGGAGGGGGGAGAAGGGGCTTGCTGTTTCTTGGTTCCTTCGGGTTGCTACTTGTAGATCTGGTGTGCGCTTGCTGTTTCAATTCATTCCGGCAACATTCCATCTCCCAGCAATGGCAGTCCCTTCTCGCAGCAGCAGTTGAATCCCATTTACAATTTTGCTAACACTGGCAGGACCAGTCCCCTCCTCAGAGGTCAGGGACCCAGCCTTATATATTTTAATAATTCTAACCTCTCCCTTTTACCCTCCCCACCCCCAACCTTAGGGATATTAGATACTTCTAACAATTAATTGTACCTCCATAATAACTGGTTTTTTTTTATTTTTACACTTTTAGCTACCTAATTAGCAACTTCATACATAGTTATTAATACTACACATAGAATTATTTCTAGGTAACTGATGTGTTTTCGGTTCTTCATTGGATCCTTCCCCAACACAGACATTTGGGATTTTCAAACCTGCATTCTACTTTACCCTTCTAATTCATATTTTTAATACTATTTTTTTAATGCATGTGTTTTTATTTTGTTTGCATTTTATGTAAGGGAACTCCAATATTTTCTGAAAAATAGGAGCCTCAAATACAATGCCAGTGTTTAACAAAGTTTTTTTTTTTTTGAGAATTATTTCAAGTCTCAAGTATGGTAAGGAGAAATCAATCAATGCTCATTTTGGGGGTATACTAGTAGTTATCTGACATACACTGGCTTTTAACCAATATCCATGGCTCTGTGCTAAGCACTTTGGGTTAAGCATATTATTTACTCCTCACAGAAACTGTGTGAAGTAGGTTTTAGGATTATCATCTCTAGATTACAGGAAGTAGAAGTCTTAGTAAGATAAATTAGAAGATCAAGGTCACAGAGGTAAGAAGAGCCTAAATGGGATTTGAATCCAGGGTAGTCCAGGCTTTAAACAATTTTGCCTCTCTTGATTTAAGATCTTCCCTGGGGCAATGCGTGTGCCCCTTGAATCAAACATGATACTGGTAATAAAAATAAGAAAACCCCAAGAAGCAGTAAAACTTGGAGTCATGGTTAGGTAATTTGCTAGAGCTTTACCCCTTTGCTATGTAATTCCCTTTTACTATATGGCATTATAACTGTTGTCTTGCAATATCCAAAAACTAGTCATATGTATGAATTCTATTGCATAAAACCCTATAGATAGTTCACATACATTATTTCTTTTTCTTCTGGATGAATTATTTTTTGTTTTCTAATCTCCTAGATGTAGTAACTAGACAAAATGTACATGAGCTCAGGCAGACTCAACTCATTTATCAGGGACCAGTAAATAGGGCTCAGTCAAATTCTGCTATAGAACTGACTTGCTGAAAAGTCCCAAAGAGTGCCGAGGCACTGGCCCACCATTGAAATCACTGTCTCAAAATCTTTACCTGAGTTTCAAAAACTAGGACAAGGTTAACTGTGTGTTACGGATTTGGACACATGGTCAGAACAGCCTTGCCTTACATGCTAAATGTTCATACATGCTGCAGATACTTCTCAATAAAGTTGTACCCCAAAGTTTGATCTAGCTCTTGGAAATTAAAAACAAACAATTGAGAAATGCAAAAGTCCCACTTGGAAAGAAGGACACTCTGTCCATGCATTATGAATGTCATCTGAAGGCAAATAATGGCATGCTGCTTTATTTACCCCTCGGCTGAGCACTGCATATGGAACATTTCAAATCATGATCAGTTATGAAATGTGCTAGAATCATCGCCTAGTAATTGTCTTCCCTGGAAGACAATGTTTCACGGTGAATAAACAATGGATTCTACAGAGTAGTTCTTTTTATAAAGAGTTCGGGAGAGAGAATTAGTGCAGGGACAATAAAGCTACAAGTTCCAGGAAATGGATTCATCCTGCCAAAGAAATCATGCAAGTGTTTTCACTCTTCCAGGATAAGATTAGAGAAGAGGAAAAAGGTTGTCATTGGCCTTGAGTTTTTTTGTTGCTGAGTAAGTGAAAAGAAATGGAACACAAGGGTCTTCCAATTTCAAACTGTTACAATATGGTTACTTACAAGGCCTACAGAGAATTCCTGAAGGCACTAACCTAGTCACGAATCGGTACACATCAGCATTTTGCATAAAAGGAAAACATCCATATCTGACTCAAGCAACAATGAAATCAATACCGAGACATTTCCATAGAAGTCCTGCAGGTTTTTTATGCATTTACAGCTAGTATATCGTGCAAAAAATTCTTCTGACTGTTTAATAAATCAACTTTAGATCCACAATCCCTAAACTTCCATGATTTTCTTTATCATTGCCTAGACAGCACCCTGCAGACCTTGAGTATCGTTTTCCCCTACTGTTTCTATCTTTATTGGATGGCTCATCTCTCAGCTGGCTTTGTGGATGGGTTTGAAAACAGGGGTTAAATTCACAGCTTATGGTCTTTCCACCAAAGCCTCTTCCAAGCCTGCAGAATAGCATAAAAAGAGCATCTGAACAACTCTGGAGCCAAAAATGCAACCGTCAGCTCTTCAGTTTGGAAGAAACCCTTCTGCTAATAGAATTATGCCTATTCACATCACTGCATTTGATTTCATTTACCGTCAAGTATCTCAACAACATACTCAGATCAAATAATTATTTTAGAGCATCCAAAAAACATACTTGAAAAGGATTTTGCAAGTGTATCAAAGAAGGAAATGTTTAAATAACTTCAAAGTATTTTGAGTATTATTTAACAATTTATGGGTAATAATGTCATTTTAAAATAGATGTGATGCTCATAAGAATATTGGAACTTTTATATAAATTTTTATTGGCCTATCATAAGGAAGACATTGGCATTGGATAATCAGAAGGAATAAATATTTTTCCTTAACAACTTGGTAGCTATGTTTACTGAAACAGAACTAAAGTATTAATCAATTAGCATGATTTGGTTAGTTAGAACCCTCAGAGTTTTAGGTTAGATTCCCTTGCTCTATGTACCAAAGTGTATTGGCAGTTACATTCCATTTGGATTAAAGGCATTTATGTAATTTTCCTATTGTGCTTCTGTTTCCTCACCTATAAATTGGGGATAATAGTGACTATTTTGAGGACACATAAATTTAAACTTGAAACATTGCCTGGCATATAGCAAACACTCAATATATTTAGCTGTTACACTTCCTAGTGCCCCATCAGATTGTAAAATCCTTAGGGGTTGAAACACTGTGTTCTTTTGTTTTGTTTTTGTATTGGGATTTCCTAAAGTGCTAAACACCTAATAGCCACATCACTAGTATATGTTAAATTAATTGATAATCTGAAACTTGAGAAATGCATTTTACAATGGACAAATAGCTCAAACTTATACTTAGCTTAGATAATACTTAAATATATCTAAATACATATTCTTTTTAAAAAAGAGCCCATATGATATAACCAAATGGAACAATAAAGAAACCCTCCCATATCTACCACCATTGGCCTGGCCATCCTATTTTTGAGACCCAGTTTCAATGAGTCCATTAACGATCCCCTGATCAACCTTTACCCATTTTCCACAAGAAGACTGCAGGACTTTGCCTGCTCATTTCCCATGTAGATTTATCCCATTCTTCCTGATTTTATGACTATTTGTGTACAAGTTTATTTTTTCTTGAAGACAAGAACCACAACATTTTTACATTTGCTTTCTCCAAGACTCTTAGCTGAGTGCCTTGCTCAGAGTAAGTTCACAGTTCATGTGTGTTAAGGAATGAGTGAATCAGTGAGAGCAAGCTCAGTGCCAGGCTGGGCGGCACAAGGAATCCTAAGATACTCCCTTGGCCATCGACAATCTTACAACCTCTTGAAATTTTAGCGTGCCCATAGGTAAGTACCAGCTGTTGGGACTGTGCATGCTTCAGATGTACCTAGAGAGGAGGTACCTCTCTTCTTCTTCTAGGTACTTCTAGAAGTACCTAGGTACTCTAGGTACTTCAGGAGTACCTAGAGAGCTACAGACTCAGAGTGTAGGGATTAGTCTTGAATGCTGGGCAAGATTTGGGTTTTAGAAGGAAAGGCCCTTAAGAAGCGCCTTAGTCATTGGCATATGAATGAGCATGGTCTCTTTGAGGCTGTGAGTATCTAGGTTGGTTAGAGTGGGGTTGTGAGATGTAAGCAGGGGAGTTGAGCAGAGGTAGAGAGATGGGCCAGAGAATTGGAGGCTTCTCCGACAATCTGGCTGAAGGGCAGTCAGCCTCACTGAAAACAGTGAAATGAGCATTTTGGTTTTTACATCCTCATCCTCTCATTTTTCTAGAGTCCTAGGGAAGGAAGAAGAAAACTGAAGGCAGGCCCTTGCTGTGGTGGTAGAAGCAGGTCTGCCTGGGAGGGTACCCTTTTCCTGCAGCCTTAGAATCAGCTTTCTGATGCAGCTGATGAAAAGCAGCACTTTAATCAATTCTATGAAGCGTAACTCCATATTCTTTTCAACTAGTCTTGTGAGCCTCTCTGTTTCAGGGAGTGTTTCCCACAGTCTTATGATACATTGGAAGGAGCATCAGGCAAGTTGGGATTTCCAGCCTTCTCCTGGCACCAAGCAGCTAGTTTTTTTGTTTGTTTGTTTTTTCTGCAGCAAGATACTTAAACCTCAATAGTAACCTCTGTAAAAGAGGGCAATAATGCCCACCTCTTAGGCTTGGGAGGGCCAGTGGTCAGCATATAGGACACCTTTCCCAGCAAGCACTCAATATAAGGCAGTTCTTCTTCTTATTATTATGTCCATTACTGTTATTTTTAATGTTTTTCTTATATGTCTTAGAGTTCCTATAAAGTCCAGGAGGAGAAAGAAGTTTTTCTTCATTTATATATATGTATGTGTGTGCGTGTGTGCGTGCTAAGTGCCTGGTTGGTGTGGAGAATATTTCAATGAATAAGACAGAAGGGGTCCCTATTCATGAACTTGACTATCAGCTAGCAAACAGTCAACAATGGATAAGTAAATGCAACGTTTCTGCGACACAGAAGTTCCACAGGAGCAAAAGCATGGAGGCAGGGAAGGTGGGAGAAGACTCAGAGCTGAAACTCCGAAGCGTCTAGGGCACTTGTTAGGATCGTGTTCTGAGCTCACAGAAGCCTCTAAGCTGTCTAAGATGGTGACCTAACAGGCTCCAGAGTTCCATTCTTCCACAGAACCTTTGAATGACTAGCCAAAACTGGCATCAACAACTTCTTCAGAGCTCTGGAAAATAGCTAAAAGAGTTTCAGTAACCGTCCAGCACCAAATCCAGAAAACACAGCTTAAAACTAATAGGAGAAGCTTCCAGAGCCCTTGCTGGCCCCTCCCCAAGCCCTCTCTGGAGTGGAGTGGGGCTGGCATGGGATCCCATTGCAGGTGCCTGGCCCTGTTCCAGAGGGGGTAGAGGAACCCCTATGGGCACACCAAGGTATGTGTACGCTGGGAGCTGGGCCGTAGAGGGGTGAATCCCAGCAGTAACATGAATTACTGGCAGAGTTTGGAAAGATATATTAAACTGTGCCAGATATAGGAAATAGCCTCCTCCAGGACTTGTGGGGGGATAGATGAATGAATATTTGTCAAGGCCTTAGAACAGTGTCTTTAGCTCACGGCAGTGCCCAGTGGGGGTCACTACAGGCAAGGTAACAGTGGTGGACTTGAGTTGTTGATGGGAATGTGGAGGGCAGGATGTGGCCAGATGATGAAGACACTTACCTACAGCGTAGAAGGTGCAAAAGCTTTGTTCGGAAGGTGAGTTTTCCAAGGTGAACGTGTCTTTATCAAGGAGAGTTGTGTGAATGCAGAGCGGTGGTATTCCAGAAGCTGCCTGTCATTCCATATGCAGCTAGACCAACACTAACAGAAATTTTGATGCCATTTGAAATTTTCTAGTAGCTGTATGAAAAGAGAGAAAAGGAGAGGTGAAATTAATTTTAATGAAATAGTTTATTCACTGTAATGTATCCAAAACACTATCATTTCAAAAGGTAATATAAAAATATTAAGGAGATATTTTGCGTTCCTTTTTCACACTAAGCCTTTTGAATCTGGCATGTGTTTTACCTTTACAGCATATTTCAATTTAGACTGGCCACATTTCAAGTGCCAAATGCACATGTAACTGATGCCACCATATTTGACAACACAGGGTCAGACAGTCATTCATAGCCTTTACGTGCAGCCCAGGGTGTTTGGACCTTATCCTAGACCAGCAGGCAATGACAGAAGGGAGCAGACAATCCTATGCAAATGGGGGGATGACATGATTAAATCTGCCTTTTAGAAAGTTGACTTATTGCTACAGCTGTTTGGAGGATGAATTGGGTATGGAGAAAGGAATCCCAGAAGCCAGGAGACCACCAGGAAACTGTGGCACTTGCCCAGGAGAAGACGTAGGAGCTGGAATGAAGCTGTAGCAATGAAGATGGAGAGGAGAAATGAGTTGAGGGATGGTAAGAGGCAGAGTTCACCGGGCGGGGGCGCTGCTGAAGGAGACGTTGAGGCACTGTCTGAGTTGACTGTGGCTGGTGGTTCCAGGAAGGAATGATGGTGAAGGATGGTAAGCCCCTATATGACACCTTGAAGAAGTCACCTGAGGTTTTGTCACTCCAAGGTGCCCAGAAGGTTTTAAATGTAGATTAAAAAAAAAAAAAATGAAACATTGTAAAAAGAGGTAGCATTTTACTGGTAAGTAAATCTCTGCTAGAGTCTAGTATTCCTCAAAGGCATTGTTTGTCAGAAACTAAGAACCATTTTCTCAGTCAGTTTTAAAATCAGCCTGATAAATTTCTTTTGTAAGTCATGCCTTTATCTTACTCTGAACTCTGGAGGTAGAAGGCCTGAGTCATTATGCTAACTCTGCCATTTACTATGTAAACCCGGATATTACTTAATTTCTCTGGTCCTCAGTTTTCTCAACTGGGAAATGGGGATAATGCATTTAGCTCACGGTTTGTGTAGCCCAGAATGAAACCTCGGCACATAGTAAGCATAATGTAAATATGTGTTAAACATACTTGAGGCAACCTTATAAGAATATGTCACTTTTGTAAAAGTCAGGGTAACTTTGTCTAAAGCATTTAGATTTTATCTCTATGCAAGTGATAAGAAAATTGCTACTATGTGTTTCAAATTAATCCCATTAAAGTGGCTGGTCAGAGAGTCTGTGTTTTTAAATTCCATTTTTATATCCCAAATTTGGGCTTTGACAATAGCAAAGAACCTCTAATAATTGGTAACACCTTAAAATCTGTTTTTTGTTTTTTGTTTTTTTGTCTGCTGTATGGCAGGGATCACAGTTCATCCTTTTTCCATGTGAGTATCCCCTTATTGCAGCACCATTTGCTGAAGTTTTGTTTGCTTGGTTTTTTCATTTGTTTGCTCCCTTGTTTGTTTGTTTGGGAAGTGCGTGGGCTGGGAATCAAACCCAGGTCCCCTTCCCCCTGCCCATGGTAGGCAGGAATTCTACCACTGAATGAAATACCCTTGCACCCCTTTAAAATCTGTTTTGGACATTTCAGCAAGGAGCAATGATTAAAAGTAACAGGTGAAAGTGAGATTTCCTTTATAAAATTATTTTCTTATATATTTCCTTTTTTTTATCCCCAGAATTTAGATTGTTCACTTTACTCTTTAGTTGTCAGGATAAATAAAGGCATAAATAAAATGAAGGGCTGGACTTAATGTGGTTTTTGTTCTATTTTATTAAATACCCATTAAGTTGTATATGGAATTCTACAAGATAATTAAGTGTTTTTTTTTTTAATCTAGTAACTCTTTCAGGGTATTATTTTCTTAATTCTAAGTTATAATAGTGTCTGGCATGTGCTAGTTTCCATATTAAATAGTCTATAGCCAGATTATGAAAGTTTTATAATATCACAATGAGCACTTTGGACTGTGATCATTTCTTCTTGGGGTTTGTGGGGCATGACACACACACCAAACACACATGCATGTGGTAAAGGAGCTGGGCCTTTAAAGATGAAAATGCATGCACCATGAGAGTTGAACCGAAGAGAGTAGACTTTCCAGGGAGACTGGGGTATACCCAAGACACAAAGAAATGTGAAAGCATTGTAGCCTCTGTGTCAATGAAGCACTTGAGTGGCATATTGTGGGATAGTCTTGTAAGTAACTTGTTAAATACAACACAGTCAGTGCTTGGTCAATGGGTACCTCCTATTTTCTTGGAAGGAAAGAGGCAGGGAAAATTATTCTCATCGGAAAAACTAGGGTAGGCTTCACACAGAAGGAGATATTCCATAACATGCAGGAATTTTCAATTTTCTCATGCTAAAACAAAAGCAAGCTTTACCAGAACTGGGTACATATCATGTGGACACATCGCTTTCCTCTCTCATGTAGCATTAAGGATACATCTTGGTGGAAGCCTTTCCTTTTGTCTTCTCATGAATTCTCTTACATTCGGAAAGTATATGCTGCAGTTGATGGCTCTTCCCATATTTATTCTACTTAGGAATTCATGGAGGCAGGTTGATGGTGCCTTTTGAATCACAAAACTCTAGATAATTCATTTTTGTCCTTTTCAGGGCAAAAATGAGAAGAACAGGGAGAGAGCAAAAAAAAAAATAAGCATTTTTTTGACTAGGAACTGGATAGGGACTGAAACCATAAAACAAGGCAGAGGATGTAGCATAGGGGAGAACTACTTGTCCATCTGCTTGTGGAAACAGGAGGGTGGAAGGAGACAGCAGAGGACAGTCTTCCAAGTTTACCTTCATTGACCTTAGACACTTTAGTCCTTTTGTTCTCAGGGCTGTGTTGATTCAGATACATCCAAATGATCTCCTCCCAGGTTCTCACAGTACCTTCTCTGGCTCAGAGAAACCCTTCCAAGCTCTAATTTTCCAAAGAGCATCAGAGACACAGCCAGCAGTGCTGCTGTTTCCATCACAACACGAAGCCAGGGAACAGGGGCGGTGAGGATACCCGGGAGGAGAAGAGGCAGTTTCATCAGGTCACATTTGTGTCACAAAGTCACTGCTTCTGTCTACCGCTAAATTGACTGGCTCTGCCAGTTAGGTTTGTAACTGTAAACATTTTCAGTTTGTTTGTCAAGGAGATTCACGTCCAGATTCAAACAGAGGTGAATAGTATATTTTAGTCTAAAGAGGTCCACGAGTCTTGAATATGGTTCTATTAGAGAACACCACCATGAAATGATCCTATTATTCGTTCAGCTTTAAATGAAATAAAATTAGCATCAAGCTCCCTAGATCAGGATCCAGGAGGCTTGCGTTTTCTGTATCATTCTGAGCAAATGATGTGGTCTCACCCATTAAATGATGGGATGAGCTGCTGTTTCCTTGGCCTACCTTTGGTTCTGCCATGGCATGAGTAAAATATCTAGATATCAGATAAATTGGATGGTTGCCAAATTTTTATACTAAAAGTCAAGAACTATTATTAATATGAGCTTTCATAAATCAAAATAGCGGAATTATTGGTATCACTTCTGATCCACTAACTTAGTAACCTACTTTATAAACCAAGCCAATTCTTAACGATGATTTTAAGATTTTGCAGGATTATGGTAATAACTTGAATGACATTCTGCTAACTCACAGCCTTAAACTTTTATATAAACATTTTTGGTATATCTTATTTATGTTCTGTAATAGACAACTTAATCCAATTACACCAAGAAAAATTTGGTTGCTAGAAATATGCATTTAAGAACCTAAACGAGAGGCTTGCCATTAAAAATTAAGTATGTGAAAAATCAAGTACTAATAAGAGATTCTAAATATAGAAGTGTGTTCATTAAAAGGTCTAAAGCTTGAAAATTAGGCCAGTGTTGTGCTTTACAAGCTAAACAATCAGAGCTCAAAACAAAATTGGGAAATTTGGACAAATATTTAGATGCTGTAGCTTTGAAGTTTAGAAAAGTGAGATGAGTAACTATAAATGAATGTCATGCTGATTTTTATTTGAGTAAATTAATGTTTTAGTATGCTTTTCTTTATATATGCAATATTTTGAATGAAGTGCAATAGTCTTTGAATAGTCAGAATTGTCTTCGTTTGTAAGTACAGAAAAGTTTCAAGAAATTTTCAATTCACTAAATATTATTTAATAAAGTAAAATAATTTCTTACAAGTTTAGGATGGTAAGTGGAAATATTTCTTAGTAAAACTTTATCTGTGGAGAAGATAGGGAGAAGAGATTTATAGAAAACAACCTATTTACTTTTGGAAAAGAGGAGGTATTTCTAAGAGAAAAAATATATAATATATATATATTATATATCTAGTAAATTTCAAAGACTTGTATATCATCCAGGCTGTGCTGAGCTTAGGAGCTATATATTAAAGTTAAAGCAACATGAACTTTTGAATCAGAAATACCCCCCCCACAACAAAAAAAGTTGTGCTTTTTTTAATGTTTTATTAGAGAAGTTGTGGGTTTACAGAACAATCATGCATAAAATACAGGATTCCCACGCATTACCCCACCACCATCACCTGCGTTAATGTGAAAAATTTGTCACCATTGATAGCACTTTTTTTGTAATTCTACTTTTTTATCAATACTTGCATTGGTTACAATTGAAGAGCTATTATTAAAGAAGTACTATAACTACTGCCCATAGTTTATGTAGGGGTATTTTCCCCCTTATCCCCAACCTATTATTATTTTTTTCATGCATGTCTTTATTCTATTACTCATCTACACTAGATAAAGGGAGTGTCAGTCACAAGGTTTTCACAATCACATGGTCACACGATAAAAGCTATATAGTTATACAATCCTTATCAAAGAGCAAGGTGTAGCTATTTGTTTTTAAGTACACTTTTTTTTCTATCATCACAACCAATTTTTTTTGTGTGTGAAAAATAACATATACAAAAAGCAATAAATTTCAAAGCACAGCCCGACAATTAGTTGTAGAACAGATTTCAGAGTTTGATATGGGTTACAATTTCACACTTTTAGGTTTTTACTTCTAGCTGCTCTAAGATACTGGAGACTAAAAGAAATATCAATATAAGGATTCAGCATTCATATTCGTTTGTTAAACCCTACCTTCTCTGTATAACTCCACCATCACTTTTGATCTTTCTCTCCCTCTCTTTAGGGGTATTTGGGCTATGGCCATTCTAACTTTTTCATGTTGGAAGGGACTGTCAATAATATGGGGTAGGGAGATGGAACTAGCTGATGTCCTGGAGAGGCTGGGCCCTCTAAGTTTCAGGACTTATCTGGTCCAGGGACCCATCTTGTCATAAGTTTGTGGAAAGGTTGTAGGTTTCTGGAAACTTATCCTCTAGTGCATGGAACCTTTGTAGAATCTTATATAGTGCCCTAAGTATTCCTTAAGTTTAGCTGGAATGGTTTTGGTTGGAGTTTGGCAAGTTATGATAGGTAGCAATGTCTAACTGAAGATTGCTTAAGAGTGACCTTCAGAGTAGCCCCTCAACTCAATTTGAACTCTCTCAGCCACTGAAGTATACATAATTTATCTGAATATCAGTTTCCCCATCTGTAAAATGGCTTAACATTTATGGAATTGTTGAGAAAATTAAATAAGTTAATAGGTGTAAGTGCTTAACAAAATTCTAGCATATAGCAGGAAGAGAACAGAGTGGGGAATACTTTCCAATTAGAGCTCTATTACTATTAGACAATGCCAGCAGGTCCTCAAAATATCATTTTTTTTAATAAAAACACCTGAGAGCCCGGAGTTATGTTGAATACTGAAAACACATAATTAGGTTTGATCTGTGTCATCTTACTAATGTATCTTCTTTGATTTTTTTTCTTCAATGCTTTTGGGCATCACTCTAGTCTTTGGACTTCTGTGCTGGTTATTGTTTCCATGAGAAAACCATGCACTTGTGTCCACCTAATGTGAATCACAATTGACAAACAAGTTAGCCATGGGGGTGGTAGGGGTATGTTAGCTGCCATGTATCGTTTAAGTTATACCTTTTATTTGCCCTGAAAAAGTCACATTATTTTGAAAGTCCTTCCAGATTTCTATAAATGAAATCCAGAATACATTAAATTAAAGCCATTCCTTAAACTCTCTGCCTACATACTGATCTTTTAGCGACATACGCAGATTAAGCCAACTTTGTCGGATATTTGTAAAGAAGGCACAGTTCTATCAACAAATTGGCTAATCATGAAAAGGGCCATCTAAACTCACATCTGCTTATCAGCTAGATGATGAAGGTTTAGGCATTTATTTTATTTCAGAATTACATGGTGACACTAGCTATGTTGGATTGCTAAAAGTACTCAGATTGGAACTCAAGAGGGAGCAGTGGGGTACGGTGTTATCTGCTTTGGAATTTGCTCTCCATTGAGCAAGACAAGCTAGAAAATGGTGACCTCTGGGGCAGGAGGCATGGTCCATTTATTTACTCAGTATTTTGCCTTACGGCTGGTGTCTGAATGAGAGATGTAGTAACTGGGACACAGTGGAAGATAAAGAAGGCTAATCCACGTTATTAGTATTTTCATGATTCTATTTCTGCTTGTCTGTGCTGCTATTTTAGGTGTTAGTTGTTAAAACCTGAAATCCGTGCATGTTTTGATCGCTGTATTTGCTCTCTTTGCAAGGGCAGATCTAAATAGTATATGCTTCCATAAAATGAGAGAGAGAGTCTTATTATGTGGGATTCATCCTTTTCTGTTTGTTAAGCGAGATGGTCTGCTTTTCAGGTGTTGAACACCCTGATTTTCCTGTTCTATTTTGGTAGATCCTTGAAAAGCTTTAAAAATATTTTCCCGTTGCAGAATGAAAGCTTGATTTTAACTAAGCATATTCATAAATTTGCTTTGGAATAATTTGAAATTCTGAATCTGGCAAATTCTGTATGTGAATTAAAAGCCAGTGATTTTTGTGACATTAGTAAAAGGACGATTTTGAAGCTGCCTTTCCAATTGAGTGTGTGTGCATATATCACAGCTGCAGTTTTGCATTAATTGAGCTTAAAACTGTTTAGATTTTCAACAGGGTACTGAAATTTCCTTGGCAAAATAATGCCTCTTTTTAAAAATATCTTAATAATTAGAGGATACTATTTCTATAGCTTTCATGGAAGAGAGAACAGTTATTAAGACCCTTATTTCATGGATAATAGAGCAAAGAATATTCACTCTTCTTAAGATAAATGAGTTATTCGAGGCCACAGAAGTGGCTTCCAGTTCTTATTAGGGTTATAATTCCTAAGGCTGCAACTTTCAATTCTCTTTAAGGACAATGGCCTAAAAATAAATTAGACAAATTCCTAAAATGGTATATGTGAATAAATATTTTAAATATTTAAATTATAAGCTCTTTTGACATTGATATATAACACATAATCATATACATTGGTATTTGAGGAACGGGATTGAGTCATTTTCTAAAATTCCTTTTACTCTTTTTTTTTTTTTTTTGGCTTTAAACCAAACTTAATATGATTTAATTTTCACTTTGGTAATAAAAGTTTGTATATAATGAAAAGGTAGTGGCAGCTCTTTGAAGACAGAAGAGGTGATACAAGAGGTTTTACTTTTGGAAGTTTATAAATCTAAAAGGCAACATAATAAAACATTGAAGTCTTAGAGAAGGCTCATGTAAATGTATTACTGAAGTAGTTAAGTATATAAATGACTTTTATACTTACATAGACTTCTACATCTATCATGCAAATACATATTTACCAGAGAGACCTTTAAGAATATATCAGACCTGGGAATTTTTACTTTGGCTATTTTAAAAATACATTAAATATGTTATCTTTATTTAGAAAGCCATATTAGCCACTGGTGGAATTAGCCTGTGGTATGTTATTTAAATAGATATTCTCTACAGCTATGAAGAATGAACTTGCTACCATATAGCTTTAAAAATCAAGGTCAGAAGAAAAATTAAACAAACCGATAGACTCCCCTAACTTGTGCAAACAGAAACCTGTATGTTCTAAAGCTCTCCCACTCTCCCACGAAAAGTTCAAGCCTCATTTATAGAAGAAATGCTACATTATGTTTTTAAGGTATTGTTTTATAAAGAATGCAATTTAATTTTGCCCATATTCAAAAGATACAGCATGGCACTCTGTTTCTAAAGCCTTCTAAAGTTAGCTGAACCGATCGCCAGATAATCACCAAAGCTTGTCTTGAGCTTGTCCTCATCACAAGCTGCTTGTTCCGTGTGCAATGTGGTGAGACAGCATTCTTATTCTCACTTACCACACGCAACAGAATATTCAGTTCCTCTTGGTCCCCTTTTTTCTTTCACTAGCTTTAAATTTGGGAGTAGAGAGTCGGTTGGAAGAGAGAAGAAGAGTGCTTTTATATAATCATGTGTAAGTGTTAATTTATCTTCTCATTAGGATGAATACAATCAGTTACAGATTTTCATGTAAAATCTGTTTCTTCTGTGTGGTGTGATTCTATGACTTTTACTCAGATTTATTCCTTTCCCAAAAAATCCTGCAAACTTGCAAATTACACTGAAAACCAGCCATCCTCTTCTTCCCCCTCCTTCTTTTCATATACCCACAAACGACCCAATTTTTGAGCATGCACCTCATATGCTTCTTTCTGGTTTTTATTCTTCGTTCGAAACGAGAGATCACAAATGCATTTGCATAGACAAACTGCTGTAATCAGTAAAGTTTGAAGCTGACACACTTTAAGAGTCCTGTTTGCCAAAAATAGGATTTCATTTGTACTGTCATTTTTTTCCCCTGAACCAGTTTTGCCAATGCTATAGTAAATGCCAACATTGGGCTTGCAAGATTGGGGAGCACAATGTTTCAGTAGGTGGCGCTTCAACACAGCCCACCTGCTCGAGGGCTCTTATGAGAACTCAGCTTTCTGATACCTGTGGTGCATTGAAGGGACTTGGCCCAGTTTGCTAGCCTTGCAGCTCTATCGTTGTCTCCGGTTATAACTGCCTCAGTTGCAGCCTCAGCATCCTCAAATATTGTAGGTACCCAGTACTATTACCGTATAGGCTTTGTCATTATTTTAAAACACACGCACAACTCATGTAAAAACATGCATACTCCTGCAACCTCCACTTCTACAATTTAAAACCAGAGAAAATATCTTAAAATTCAATGATAGTTCAGGAATTTTTGCTTCCTATATATTTATTATTTTTGATCGAGGCATTGGTTTATAGCACATTTGCTATATGCATGTCATTATAGCTCCCCTTAGAAAACATTTTTTGCAAGTACTCTCAGCAACAAACCTTACTTTGTAAAAGGAGTTTACCTTGTTCAAATAATGTTGCTATTTAGATAAATGAAAGATTATATGAAAATGCTAATAAAAAAACAAAGTCTGGTACAAAAGAACCGCTTGCAGCAATGCTTCCTTACATGACTGTAAGTTGACATTAACCAGGATGATTACGTGGACAATAAACCAAGTGTCATTGACAAACCAGAATAGAGATACCTGGAAAGAAATGTACTGTAAAGGATTTCACTGTACCAAGAAAGCTCCCCATGACCCACTGACTTGAAGATACCTGCAAATTTCAGTACAAGAGAAAATGAGGAAAGAGAACAGAATACTCAGCAATATCTGGCCACTGGGTTCAGAAGAGATCGGGAACTGACAACCATTTAAATTTCCCCCAATTAATTGAACAACATTCAAGGGACAGGGTAACACCACAGGCATTTTAGGTTGTACGCAACTTGTGGAAGTTGTATATCAATCTTCTCTTTGAAAGAATGATGATATTAGGAAAATTCCCCTACTTCTTTTTCATAAACTTTGCTTTTCAATCTGCTGCTTTCGTATTGATTGAATTGAAATACACATTTCAAGATATTAGCTAGAAGAACAAGTTAATGTAAAATAGCTCGTACAATGATTATTCAATATATCATATTGGTAAGAAAATTGACATATAAAGTAATGTTTAAAATCTATAAGAAAATTTGATAATTAAATAAAGTTAAGAAAGGAAAAGAAAATGTTCGTTCCCCTTAGATCCTTTGTTGTTTGTTCTGTAGTTCATGCACACTTAAAAAAATAATAGAAGGATACATTTAGGGCTCTATTATCTACAAATATATTCAAATACATCTACAAATATATTTCTGAAAATTTTTCGGATAATAAACCATAATAATGTAATATAGCACTGAAACTTCATATGGTTTAAAAAAAACAGTGATTCAAATGTGGAATATGATTTCTTTCCTCCTAGAAAAGGCTCACAGAAAAACAATTAGTCATCTGATTATTTCTTTCTTTACCCTGTTTTTGATAGAATTGTAACAGATTTGAAAGAAAGGAACTCAAATTCAATTCTGAAAATTCCTTGTTTCTTATAACCATGGTATGTATAACTACTAGGATGTAAGCTTCAGATTCTTTTTCTAAACTACGTATCTTCCCTAGATGTGTGTATCTAAAGCTATCCATCTATCTATCTTTAGTAGACTTTAATACTCAGCCTCCGTTTCTGTATATTGTTAACATAACTTCCCCACAAAGAAGAAAAAGAGTCCTCAAAAATTTCACATCATTGGTATTAGAATATAGTCAATCCCTTGCTTGCTTTGTTGACTTTTTATTACAGTTCTGAGGTTAAAAAGAAAAAGAAAGAAAACAGACTACCCCTGCCAGCTCAGCTATTTGCTCTGGTTCCAAGTGATGATTTCTGGCATTTCCTCTTTGCTTCCAGCTTCACAGATTTTTTTTTTTTCCTTCTTTTTCTTTTCCATCTTATTGTCAAAAGTAACTTGAAGGGTTTCATTTTTTTTTTTTCTTTTGCAAAAGTTCCCTGCCCTACAAAATGCCAGCATAAGCAGGAGGCTCCCTTTGCCACTGCAAGCCTCCGCGGCTGCCCTGGCATCTGCCAGGGAAGGAAACTCCAGCCTGGGCTCCCTGCAGAGCTGAGACGCGGCCGCCTCCCCCCACTAAAGGGCCACAGTGCTCCAGAGCCAAGCAAGGGACCATCTGATGCGAGTCTGGCCTAATGAAAGTCCAGCATGGGGCTAAATGAGTTTCTGCCACTGCTGGGTGAGGTGCTAATGATAAAACAGTTCCCTGGGCTCGCTGCTGCTGTTGGGATTTTTGTCAGGGCATATGGCAGTTGGCTGAATGCCTTACTTGTGAGACTTCCTATTGGATTTATTCTGAGAATGTGTGGCACTGTTGCTTTCTCTCTTCTTTCCCTGCGTCTCTCTGGCCTCTCTTGCCCCTGGTTTTTCTGAATTCTGATGGTCTGTCGCATGATTGTTGGGTCATAAATACTTTGTTTCAAATGTATATTGTGAATTTTTTTTCCATATGGGTGAAAAAGCGGAAAATTGAAGAGAGAATGACATTGGCTGTTCCACTCAGTGGGTGATTTTGTTTCCTTTGGAGCATTTTAGCTAAAAGCATAAATTTCACAGAACAAGAGGAACAATCAACTTGAAACTTGTTGAGTAGTGATGGTAACTAAACCTTTATCTTATGTTCTTCCTTCTGTCCATACCCTATCTCCTTCCTTCACCTGCCATCACTTAAGTTCAAATTTTGACATACATATCCGGATAGAGGATTTTACAAGAAAGGACAAATACAAGGTTTCAGAATTATTTCCATTGCAAAGAAATTCTAAAAGAGTCCATTTCATCTTCGATTATGATCAAATACTAGACAAAATAGTTACTTTGATTTATTCACCATCCTTAAACTTAACATGTCTCAAAAAGAGGAAGGATTTTGGAAGATTCTAATTCCTGGCTATATAAAAGAAACAAAAGTCTGTTTGTGGGGATATGCTTTTGTCTGGCATATAGAAATCCACATCACAATTTGAATGGCTATGGGGAAATGTCCAAAATAAAATGTTAGGTGGCATTCCAAATCCTAGAAAAATTTCAAAATGTGTGTTCTATTCTTTTAACATTTACCGTTTATTAAACAGAAACAAAACTTTTATACCAATTCTTGTAGCTTGAAATCTCCTGTATATATCTCTATCCGAATATCAAATCTATGGGCTGTTCTTAGCCCTGTGGCTAATGTGTCCATGCCCATATTAAATTACATATAGATAAAATGCATTGTTGATTAAAAGATGTGCTCATGGAGACCTCATATAATTGTATATTTTATCCTTTTACATTAGAAAGTCACACATCCAAGAGCAGCAAGATTAAGCAGAAGTTCCTAAAGCTTACATCGTTTGATATTTCAAGGTCATGTTTCCTGGCTCTCTTTGCTCAGGCGTTCCCTTTTGCTTTCTGTCTCTGTCATTTGCCTTAACATCTCTGTTAGAAAACTCCAGGACTTAACTACAACATGCAAGCACTAGTATAGCTGCAAGAAATCAACCATTCTTATCTAACTGTAAGTGTTCCTTTCAAAATCTTGTTCTGAAAAATTCCAAATAAAATCTCCTGAAAATCACATGTTACTTATTGAATGAACCCATTCACACTGCAAAGTTTCACATGGGTTCTAGGCGATCACCTTGCCTGCCTTATGGTCAACCTATCATCTAAATAGGATTGTTTTCTTGTAAATTGCATGGTGCCGAAATACCATCACGTTTCATAAGCTTTATGCCCCATTTCAGTTTATTCCCATGACAGAACTCCACTAATATAATTTTGGAACAAAGTGAAAATGATGGGAATTTTCTGTGTCACTGAAAAACGAAGCCTTATTTCTTCTTAAGGAAATATTGCTTTAAATGGTCAAGAAAATTCAGAGTCTAATTTATAGAATTCCTTTTTTGGGTGCAAACATTATTCACAATGTATTTTCAGGTCTTCATGATTGAAATAAATTACAATATGTTTCCTTTATT
The DNA here is from genome assembly GCA_004026745.1 of Myrmecophaga tridactyla. Lineage (NCBI taxonomy): Eukaryota > Metazoa > Chordata > Mammalia > Pilosa > Myrmecophagidae > Myrmecophaga > Myrmecophaga tridactyla. The sequence continues at coordinate 185,732 of PVIY010000175.1, forward strand.
TATATACATTACTTTGGGGGTTGTTCAGAATAATTTTTAAAGGTTGTAGCATTTTTCATTTTGTTCCTAATTTATTTATTAGACGTTTTATATGCTTGTACATTTTGAGGCTTGCCATAAGCCACAGAAAACAGCATCTCTCATTTAGCAGTTATAATTATATATTACTATATGATTCCTTACCTCCAGATAAATGTGGGAAAATATGGAAAAGTGAAAAGAATAATGGACTATAACTCAAGGAGCCTGAATTATTACAATTCTGTCACCTCATAGGAACATGACTCTTCCTATTAAAAGTTATAATAACAGCCACAAATTTATTGAGTCCATTATGTGTCAGGCACCATTTTTTCTCTCCATGATCTCATTTAGTCATAGCAGCCACCCTGTAAGGTAGATCTTTCCATTCTCTTTTTAAAAACTGAGTCCCTGAGGTTTATAGAGATTTATGAACTTGTCCAGGGTGAGCACGGGAGAGTTCCAATCATTTGGCTTTCAAATCTTCAAGCCTTCAAAATCTGTTCTCATTCTACCTTCCAACAAGCTTAGTGTTTCTAGAGCCCAATTTTGGACTAGAAATATTGGGGATTTGGACTAGAAAGTTTCTGGGCTTTGTATCAACTTAAAATTTTGAGTCTACTGTGACTTGCAAATACTACCTTGTCATCAAAATGGGGTGAGAGGACTCTTGTCATATGGATGAATTATCCAAGTCACAGGTTGGAATCAACAGTTGTACAGAGAAGGTAAAAGGGCAGGATTAGCAGGAGATCACTGCACCACTAACATCTTTAATAGTCCAATCCTTAATAGTGAATATATCTAGAATATTTGGGACCTTTCCAACCACTAGTGAATAAAGCTCATCCACATTTAATGAAATAACTTGTCTGGAGAGAAAAAGAAAAAAGAGGAAGAAAAGGAAGGAAAGGGATGAAAAGGTAAAGGATGGAAAAGGAAAGGAAAGCAAAAAAATAAATCCAGTTTCTTTTTTTTTATTTCTACCAGCTTCTTCCGATCTGACCATGTACCAGCAAAATATTAATTTAACAAATGATAAAATGCTTCTCTTCTGTCGTTATAGCTCAAATCTGTAGATTGACAAGGAGACGTGCATTTTCTTATAGTAAAAGTTTATTTTGGTCTCCCTACAAACTAAACTAAACTAACAATTTAGTTTCTCAAAACATCTTTGTAGTAGAAATGCTAGGCAAAACAATTACAAGGGCTATTATTACAGTTAATCTTCCTTCCTTTCAACTTGTGGATGCTATTTTTGGATGGCTTGTGGAAGATATCTTCACACTACTGGATGATTAGTGGGTTTTTTGGTGTGTTTTGACTATCATGAAGAATCAAAAGATGAGTTGATAGTTCCCTTAAACTGGCAGAATAAAAAAATAAATTCATATATGTCCACCATCCTTAATCATAATTCCAAAACTCAGAAAACTGAAAGATTCTCTCTCTCATCTCTATCTCTCTCTTTCGATCTCTATCTTTACTACTATCCTTCTCTATCATTAAAATCCAGATAATTGAAAGATATCCCTATTTATCTATTTCTCTATAGCTATCCGTCTAGTATCAAATTTGGCAGTCATCAACTAGAGGTGATTATTCTTGCCTCCTGCTTTAGATATATTAATGATGATGCCCAAGACTTCTTTGAAGGTATTTTGCCATCCAGTATCTCATATATGCTCTGTATTAACACCGTAACATATGAAAAAGTCAGAATTCCATAATATATCTAACATCAAAGATTTCAGATAAGGGATCGGGGGCTTAGATTTTTAAAGCCTTAAGAACAGTGATCGATACATAGCATTGTGTAAACATCATATAAAATAAATACATAAATAGCTTGGCGAAATGGCAATATATATAAACTGCATATCTGACATATAATACAACAAATCATAGTTTAGGTAGTACTTTTAATAACGTACTTGCATTTGACCCTTACAAAACCCAGGTGAAGGGAAGTATCCAATTGATAGTATCTCTATCTGACTCCAAGGCAACTGTGGCTTGGACAATGGTATTAGGGAATTGATGATAGCTGTGGGCATGTGTGTTGATAAAATAAAACTTACAGTGAAAAAGTACAATAGAACAAACATATCATCCTCATTTCTTTGCACTAACTTGATAGAAAAATAGGAAACAGGAAGTTAGACAAAGGAACAAAAAAATTTTTATCCTGAGAAATGGATCCATTTTTTCCTCAGTTTAATGAATAAATATTAACTTGAGATTCATGAGCATCAGGATGATTGTATAGATGTTTTATTCTAAACATTCGCCATTCACAATTGACACATAAGTGTTGTAATTCATTTCATTTTTTATCTTTCTGAATCTGAAGAGATAGTTTACCTTGAAGCAATCTCATATTCCATAATAAAAATAAGTAGACAAATAAAAGATATATATACAGTGAGAGACAGATACATACATACATGCATACGTACTTAGAATTCTAAACAACCAATTTTTAGCTATTGACATCCAGTATATTGTGCCTATGAAAGATTTTTATGTCCTTAAGTTTCCAGGGTTTCTGTATTTGGAGAGGAAATATTGTAGGTTTTGAAATCATAGCGTCAAGAAAGTTTAGATGTGTCAACCAAGGAATAGTGTAATTTACATTTTATATATGGTAAAACTGTTTTTACATCTATGATGATTTCCAATGTATACAATGGTGGTATTTTCCCCTCTATCAGAACTTTTAGGGACTCCATGCAAAATGTATCATGTAATTTGAAGAGCATGAATTTTTCCTAAATGTAAGGAACTTATTGGTAGGGCACAGAATACAGAAATGCACAGAATACAGAAATATATAGAATTGTCTTATGGTTTGGAGGGCACTTAAAATATGCCATGTAGCTCCTGAAGAAAAATTTCTTTAGCCCATGAAAAATGGACAAGTTCTTAAATAAAAGTACAATTTTACCTGTTGGAATATAGAAATACTTTGGTATACCAGATGTGAATTTAGAACAATTAATTGTAGGTCAATTTCTGAGTGGTATCAATAAATCATATGTGATTTTAGATAAACTATGTGCTCTGTCACTCATATGGCACAAAGCCTCTCTTACCTGTGCATTGTACCAAGGCAGGTGAGAACAAGCAAAAACATGGCTGGAGAAGCATGTTTCAAAATCTTACACATTAAACAAAAGCATTTTGGAGCACACCTTAATTATTCAGAATTCTGTCCAATGATCATGCCCTATAACTCTATATTTTGGATATGTGTCTATAATAACTCCTACAGATGGCACTTTTCCTATTATCTTTAATTATCTTCTTGGGACATGTTTGCTTCTGCCTAGACAAGTTGAGACAATCTCATTTTACAATGCACTAACTGGTAGTTATAATTTTCTTTTAAGAAACTTTAAGAAAGTTCCAAAGAGTTTTTTTTTTTCCTTTCCAAGGTAGATTGTTTTCTGTTACTTGACTATTTGAAAATCTGTTTTTAAATCCACTTGAAGATCTGTTTTTAAATGCTTTTTCACACATATCATAATTTTTCATTTTTTAAAATTCCACATATTACTTTGTGGGACATTTTGGGGTGACATGTTTTGCTTTCAACAAACATTTTTAAGATACTTTATAAGCATTAACAATGGTTGCATGTCCAGTGACATGCATCATATCACTCTGGGGCATATAAATATCATATTTACAGTTTACTAGCTGAGTGATTTGATTATTTATGCTTATAAATTCCTGATAGTTCAGAAGATAAAAATCCAGGACTTCATTACAATCTGTTTGGAAATTCATCAGGTCTCCTTTTTGTAGTAACCATATAAATATGTAGTAAACATATGCATTTTAATATATAGTAAATATATTTAACTGTAAGGCATCATGCCTTACAATTACAAGTGGAATGTAAACATGTTTTAGTAGTACTAAAATCATAGGCATTGGAGTAGCTGTGAAATTACTTTCAAAACCAGGTTAACATGGCCACATTTCACCTTAACAAATTAAGCTTGCAACTACAACATGGGTCCCAGAGGATCAGTGAATGAACCCTGTTATTCAAAATTATGGATGTGTATCTCTCCTTGGCAAGATGCAGGTATGACTTCAACACAAGCACAGGGTAATTAGTGTTTATATTTTATTTTATAACCATCAGTTTATATAGTCCCATTTCTTTGCTGTGAAAGCTAAGAAACACATTTGCTCATTGACAGATGGAGAGGCTGCATAAATTTGGTTCCTTGTCTTCTTTTGCTGATATTTGTTCACTAACTGAGAAAAAGTACTAAGTGTTAGTGAATGGTTTCCAGAATTCAGTGGTAAGAAATTATACACAATATATGGGGCAGTCTGAGTTTTAAAAATTCCAGCTATTTTTTCTTCTTACAGAATTTATTTTATTATTTTGTTTTTTAATGAATGCTCTCTAGTAGAGGGGTAAGATGGAGTTGACTCTGTTAATTCTATTTTCCCTCTGTTCGTATTTATTGTTGCTACTCATTCTCCTATACCCTTCCAGAAGTGAACTATTCTATTAGCGCTTTCAGTAAACAAAAATGAAGACTAATTTGAAAAATTAGGTACAAATCTGCAAAGATTTGAGGAGCAATTTCCAAAATTGAAGCCATTTTCCTTTTCAAATTCTAGTTTATTTCATACATTTCTCATTGGAGGGGGTCACTTGGTTTCTCAAATTAAAGGTGCTGATTATATTTTCTTTGTTGCATGCCTTCAAATTGCTAGGATTGACTGAGGCTGTTGTGTGAGACCCACTCTGCGTCATTTTGTAAAGCAAATCCAGTTCAAATGTATCTATGTTTTAGAAGGCAGATGCATGAAAGTATCCTAGGCTTTCAAGAATTTGAAATCGGCCACATACTCTTGTGCATTTCTATCTAATGTGCTTGACAAGTTTTGTCAAAATAGTAATGTGATAATATGACCTAGCTTTCTTATGACTCCAAGCTATGGACAGCTCTTAATTCAAACCTAAGGCTTTATATCTTTAGCTAAGCCTAGAAGTTTGTTTCTTGTTGTATTAATTAAAATAAAATTGAATTTTTTTTAGCATTATAGAATGCTATTTTGATCCGTTTAGACTAAACGGTTCCAAATCAGTGAGTATAGAAAGCTGTGAATGGAAATTTGAGAGCCATAGCTTTTCAAAGTCTGCATTCTGATGGACTGAATGCTAGAATCCTTTAAGCAAATTTCACATTGCTTTACTATCAAAAAAAAAAAAAAGAAAATTCTCAGCTTATTTCTAAGGTACATTTCTACAGAGAAGTTTGTTTTCTTCTGATGGAATTTCAATTTTACTTTTATATCCATTTACATGTTAACTGAGAGAGGCTGATAATTTTATATGAATCATGGCTTCTCTTTTATCACTGAAATAAAGAAATAAGTGCTGTTGGAGAGTTTATTTAAGTGAAACCTAAAATGAAAGATCTTGTAATGTAAAAATCCTTTTCTATGCTAAATTAACATTTACCCTGCAAACTATGAAAATTATCACATTGTTTTCATTTTTAAAGTGGTACATGGATGTTAAAGTGGTACATGTATTTGCAACATTTCCATACTCACTGAGTTAAACAAAATGTTTAGCACAGGCTTTGCAATTGAATGTATACTAGACTATACAGCACTGTTCATTTAATGAGCCACAGTTTTCCTGATCTGGATTATGCTCGCTTCTGGCTTCATTTATTCTTCGGCTTTCAGCTCTTGTGCAGGCTTTACCTTGCTTGAAAATGCGCTCAAATGTCTGGTATGAAAAACTACCATTTAGGGGCACTACTTATGTGACAAACATGGCAGTAAACACATCCCACACATCGTGGCATTAAGTTTCACAACTCAAAATAGTGGGAATGAGTATGCCCATGGCAGAGTTGGGGGTACAGAAAGATTAACTAACTCACTTAAGTGTTTAGAAACCATATCTAAGGTTTGATATCACCAGACTGATATTAAAGCCTACTTTAGCCACTGCATTATTCTTAGCTCAATTATCTTTGCAAAATTTAACTCCAAAGGGAACAGAGAAGACATTAAGTTGAGAAAATAATGATTATCTGTGTGTTTTAGCATAAATGATTTCACCTGCCTGCTTCTTACGTCACTTTCTAAAAAAACTCGCAACAATCTCAACACAAGCTTGTGAGTCTTAGCAGTCATCTTAAAGTGTGCCTGGAATGTATTAAATAAAGATTTTCAAACTTGAAAATAGCACTAAATAAATCATTCATCCATTCAATAAATATATACTGAACACCTAACAAGTGTTCTTTTACAGACACTTGTAATGTATATATGACCAAGAAAGACGAGAGTTCTGCTTCACCGAATCTTACACTCTGGAAACAGATACTAAGCAAGTAATCAAAGTATCATCAAGATAATTTCAAATTGTGAAAATATCCATGAAGAAAATAAAAATGCAGGGAATGGTAAGCTTCTACCGGCAATAAATGTAAAGGGAGATAACTCTAAATAAATACTATACATGTTATATTATACTTTTAAAATTCATACAAATTGGGCATCCTGCATTTGCTTCAATAGTAAAACGATGCTTTGGATTGCTATCAAAATTACTGAAATTCCTCCTCAATTTTAGATGAAATTGATGACCCAAGAAGATGGTGTTGCTTAACCTATGACTTCAAGTGGCTCTTTAACTCCTCTTTGTATTGCCAGAAGGACAAATATTTGAGACGGTGTCTTAGTTTGCCAGAGCTGCTATCACAAATACCACACAATGAGCTGACTCATAGTTTTGCGGCTAGAAAACGAAAATCAAGACATCAGCAAAGCTTGCTTTCTCCCTTAAGACTGTAGAGTTCTACTGCTAATTTCCAGCAGTCCTTGGGGTTCCTTAGCTTGGATTTCTGCCTCCTCTTACATGGCAATGTCCTCTCCTTTGTAGCTTCTGTGATTTCCGTGTTCTCTTTATAAGACTTCCTGCAATATGGGCTAAGACCCACCTTCATTCATTGGACTATAGCTTAACTAAAAAAAATTCCAAGAGGTCTCACTCATTAAGAACATGTCCAGATTAGGGTATAAAACTCAAGCTGCCACACAAGTTATTAGTGAATAACCAGCTATTGTTAGAAGTATGCACTCTACTCTTCTGTGGATTCCTTTATAGGGGGACACATGTTTTAATAGGATGAGAATGGGTTTAATCTTTTACTGATAAGATGTTTACATCTAAAGGTAATCAATTCTTAAATAAATATGACAGTTTTTGTTAGAAAACAGTAGGGACATGCCAGTGAGAAACTCTTATGAAATGTGTTGTGTATGTGTGTGTGTATGTGCGTATGTGTTGGTTGGCTGTTCTTTAAAGTTTCAATACTTTAAAACATAACAACATTCAAGTCCATTAAGTCCCCTGCTATTTGGAACACTGAAAAACTTGTTCTCAACTTCATGCTGGTACAAATATACTTAAAAGATCTTCCATACATGAGTGTCTCGTGATGATGGGATGGCCATTTATGAAGGTTGGCATCTGTGCCAGTTAAATAAAGAAAATAAATAAACAAATTCTGGAGCTGGAAACAAATGATTTATTTTTCATCATTTCAAGTCCTTAGCATGGGTAGATGAGTTACTTTTCAGAGTCGTGACATCTTTTTCATGTGTCAATCACTGGGCAGTTGGTTCTGTTTTTCTCCAAGAAAAGCTGCATGGGCATTTGCCTCTCTACCAGACCCTCACTGCTGATTCCATTTGGCCTCTGACTGATTACTTGCAGCTGGGGTCCATTTGCAACAACATTTTTATATTGTGTACAAGATTAGAGCAAACAAACTACTTTTACTACAGTATTCTCCAATTATATTCATTTCGCCCACTGATGTCTTTATTTCCTTCCTTTCCAATTTAGCTGTGTAATGTGAAAATTGGCCCTATTTTTGTGCCTATTATGATGTTCTTAATCCTTTCTTCCCACATGGTGTTAGTTGCATAAGAGGATTTCACAAACAGGCTCTTCTAATGGAAATGAAAGGATTTTCCTTTCGTGGAAGAATCCCAAAATGATCCTGCAGCTAACTTTGTAAACTTTGCTAGGAGGAAATGCATTCCAAACATCTATTTGGAAATCATGGAGCAGTTTATCACTTAAACTGGTATCCTTTATCACCTTAAACCTTTTTGTGGGAACTTAAAATTCTCCCTGCCTCTCAGGAACAGAAAAATGGAAGTTAGAGCTGACTAAATGGAGAAAGCTGTATAGGGAATCCTGGGACTGAGAACAGCTGAGGATGGCTGAATGTTTAAAATAAAAAAAAAATTCAATATTTAAGTGATAGAAAAGATACAAAGAGAAAAAATAGAGAAAGAAAATATTCAAAGGGTGATAGAGGGAATTGCAACAAATATGCCACAAAACAACTTTGTTGCATATTCTTTCAAGTTTAGGGAATCACTGTGGGGCAGTCTACCCTCTCTTGTTCAGTGATACAAGAATGGAAAAGTAAGAGGATGAAGTAATACAAGAAAATATCATACAACACAAATGAAAGGATGAAAAATAATTAAAATGGGACATACATTTTAAGATTTAAGAAATAAATATTAAATATATGGATTAACATACATAGTGCGGCACATATATATGCAATATATGTAATATAATATATATGACTTATAAGATCTATACATATAACATAAATCAAGTAAATAGTTTTCTGTCAGAATTCAAGTTTTCCCTCATAGGATACTTTCATGCAACTTCCTGGGTTCTTTAGTTTGGAATAATATTTTTAAAGCAGATTATCCTATAATAATTAGACTATCTATAATAATGTGTCAAAGAGTTTCATTAGCTGTGTTATATGTTTATATGTAATAAATGTCAAAAGTATTGATAATGCTGATAATATTGGCATTTTGTTTCTGCATCTGTTTGGAAACTGTTTGTAACGAAAGTTCCTCTGAACCTAGAGTCAGAAGACTCAGGCTTGGTCTAAGAGGCCCCCCCACGCTCCCATACATTAGTTTTCTTACCTTGGAAAGTCATTTTCAGGATCTTACCTTGGAAAGTCATTTCAGACTTGTTGTTCCTGTTAAAATTAGCCATTTTATTGCACTCTTTAGCATTTCTACTTTCAGGCAAGAATCTGTGTCTACCCACATAGGTAATGAAAAAGCAGGTATTTGGAAGCATATTTGAATGACTCCAATGTTAGCACCTTTATATGTTTTTATTAATTAGGAACCTCAGTAAAAAAAAGATAAAGTGGCCATTAACATTTGTGTTTGCCTGATAAAATTAAACAGAAAAACATATTTATTATTCTTAGCATTCTAGTGACAAAACTATAGGTCTCAATGATAAAATCCTTTTAAGATTTTTTTTTTTTTTTTTTTTTTAGCTCTCTCTCTAATCACTTCCTGCATGAGCTTGGCAGTGGGTTCCAGGGGGTTTGGGTTCAGGGTCAACCCTGTGACCCTGGGAGAGAGCTTCGCCTCCCTGATATTTTGTTTTGTCTGTTTCACAGGGTTATTGAAAGGATCTAAGACAATAACATATAAAAGAATACTTAGCAATCATACAAACCTTGGTAAAACCTCTGCTACTCATGCAGATCAGGAGAATACATGGTATGCTAGCTTAAAAAGGCTTTCAGTGTTCACAGTCAGTGGAAAGCACCAATATATTCAGATTGCAGCTATCTGCACAGTATTTGAAAAATAAAATAAAATTAAGATTATTCTCATTATTTTGTTATTATCATTATCATTTTTTCATTATGTTTGGAAACTCCCCACTGGCCTGTTAATTGAAAGAAGAGATTCCATGACAAGGAAAGAGGCCCAGAAACTGGATTCTGGAATCTGGGTTCTGGAATAGTCCTTACCAATTAATTATCACAAGGATTTGGGCGGCATTTATACATCCATAAGGCAAAAGGACTTCATTAGGTCCTGGAAGTTGGATTTTTTTTTCGCATTTTGTCATATCTATGTTACTAATAATGTATTTCTCATTGACGAAATAATAATTTTAAAGAAATGACATTTTATTGTCTAACTTCTCCTCTTTCTTATTTCATCCCTCCATGTTTTTTTCACTAGAGTCTAAATTCCTGAGAGACTTTTGTATTTGAAGGCTTATAGCTAATAACTTAAAAATAAATGTTGGTACCACAATCTTTATGCCTTAATTTCCTCCACAATTTATAAATTGTCTCTACATAAGTCCTATGCTATGACTACGGAGAGACTGATAATGTTTTTAATACTCTTAAAATGCAAATACTAAGAAAAAAAAACCAAGAATATATAAATAGTAAGAAAAGAAAGATATAAAGGAAGAGTCCATTCTATGGTATTTTAACAGATCACACATAAAACTAGTTCTCTACCTGACTTCCTTGTGAAGGAAACATTTCTGAACTTTGTCTCTTTATTCATGGAGGATTATAAAAATATATCAGTTCTAAGATCCTGTGAGAACTTGCCCAAGCTTTAACTCCCTGCCCCAAGTCTAAAACCAGTTGTGATGATTCCTGTGGCATCTTTTCCAAAACTTTCAAACGATGATTGATCCATCTATATGTTTTTTTAAATGACTTTGGCACCCTGATATCATAAATTAAAATAACAGTAATTACAGTTTCACAAATAAGACTGCCTTTGATTTCATTTAGGATTATATTATAGATAGTCATACACGCAATCCATATTTAATACTCAAATCAATAACATAACCATTGCCAAACATTTTACTTACTCCACCCAGTTTCAGGTTTTCTCTTGCCTGGATCCCAAACCTGTCAGATCCACACCACGCTCAAATACTTTGATTCCCAGTAAAGACTCTTCGTTTGCTACAATGTAAATTTAGTTGTGAAATTTAAACTTGTCTTTCTTTTTTTTGCATGGGCAGACACCGGGAATCGAACCCGGGTCTCTGGCACGGCAGGCGAGAACTCTGCCTGCTGAGTCACCATGGCCCGCCCGTAAACTTGTTTTTCTTTAATAGAAGTTTTTAACGGAATGAATGATGTATTGTTTTCACATTCATGGAGAAATCGCCATTTCAAGACTTTCACATATATAGTAAATGTATCATATAGATAGCCTCATGATTTGTAATGCACCACTGAATTTAGTTACTGTGTTAAACTTCAAACCTCCATTCCCACTCAGATTCTTCTAACCTACCCTAAACTGGCCAGTGTAGCCCACAGAAGCATAAAAAAAAATCATTGAATTTAGAGTTTTAGCGAGTGGGATCCTATCTCAGCTGGATGAAATACTTGGGAAACACTGGAGCTTTTGCTTAATTCCTTGTAAATTAATAATATTAGGGTTACATCATCTCTAAAGTACCTTATAAAGGTTTTGACTCTATAATTCGTATTGACATGGTTGATGTCAATCTCTTGTAATATCCCAACCTATCTATATTCCTTGCCTAGAAAATGTATTTATGGCTGCACTAGAATTTTTACTCACCATACCCAAAATGTTCCACTTCTGTATTTTGCCAAGCTTTAATCTCTTCTTCTGTCAACTATATCCATTCCTGATTTTCATCACTATAAGTGTTTCAATAATCAAACAAACCAACAGCGATGAGTACATTTTTTGTGCATACATTCTGTCATTACTAATTTTCTTTTACAACATACAATCTTTTCCATAAATGTGTTTATTCACTGTGATTAGTTCAAAACTTCTATCACAACTTCCTTCTGTTCCTAATAAAGTGAATGCTCAATAAATGTTAAGTGAAGGCTGTGATTGAATTACCTTTGGACATCAATATTTTAATAATTATAGATAATAGGATAATACCTTGTTTCTTACTTTTGAAACATGTTAGTACTTCAGTTCAAACTGAAATTCAGAGTTTCCTTATACAAGAGTAATTTCCAACAGAGAGACTTCACTGCCAGTCAGAAAAACAGAAAATTAAAAAATTATAAAGAGTTTTTTTATAGGAGTTGAGGGAAGTCACCTTTCAAACAAAAAAACCATTGGACCACCCAAGACTTAAGAAAAGGTTATGAGAGAAAAAATGAATAGATGGAGCCAAGGAACCAACTGATTATATTTGAGCCCAAAATATTAAAAGAGAAAATCATCTATATCAATAACTGAAAACTCTTTGAAAAAGGGACAATGACTTATTTATCTTTATATTCTAATTTCAAGGAGAAAGAATTCTGAAGTATATCATCAAACCAATTTGCACTTGTGTTTATTGTATTTGTTTGAAGTTAAATATTTACAGCTAAATGAATGTCTGTTATTTCTTTTCTCCTTTTTTAAGAACCCCCATTTTAATATCAACAGGTTTTCTGATATTTAGAGAGCAGAACGAAGCCGATCAGGTTGGGGTTAAGGTAATTCAGAACATAGGGGTAAGGAAGACAATGTCTATGTTTTAGAACCACACATACTCTTTGAGACCAAAGGAAGAAAAGTTTATTTGGTCTGAAACTGAAATTTTCTGTAGCGCATAAACTAACTCAAACTGTCTGTGTAGCTCATTTGAGCAATTGAAACACAGGGAGTCCAGAATTAGAAAGAAGACCTTTAATCCTTCACGGATTGTAATGCCTGGATACATCCTAGAGTATATTAAGCAGATAATCAAAAAGTATTGGCAAAGTCCCTTGAGGGATGGGAGAAAGAATATGGAAGTATTAAACCTTACCATCAGGGAATTCTCTGATGCTTTGTCAAACTTTAGAGACACCTGAATCAATAGGCCATGCCCTCAATCCTGGAGCTTACTCGTATGAAGCTTATGTAGGTAGTGGAAAAGCTTAGCCTACCTATAGGTATGTTTAAGAGTTACTTCTGTAGGACATTTTTGGTTGCCCAAATGTAGCCTCACTCTCTCTAAGCGCAACTCTGCAAGTGAAATCATTGCCCTCCCCCCCCATGTGGGACATGACATCCAGGGGTCAAAGTCTCCCTGGTGATGTGGGAGATAACTCCCAGGGATGAATCTGGCCCTGGCACCATGGGATCAACATAAGAGGCTTCTCTGGAGGTTGCTCTTATGCAAGCTTCAGTTAGATATTGCTACCTATCATAACTTGCCAAACCCCAACCAGGACCATTCCAGTCAATCTTAAAGAACACCTAGGGAAATAAAGAAGATTCCACAAGGGTTCCATGCATTAGAGTAACTTTCCAGAAACCTACAAACTCCAGATGGGTCCCTGGTCCACATAAATCCTGAAACCTAGAGGGCCCAACCTCTCTAGAACATCAGATAGTTCCATTTCCCTACCCCATATTAATGACAGACCCTTCCAATATGGAAAATTTAGAATTGCCATTGTCCAAACAATCCCAAAGAGAGGTATGGAAAGATCAAAGGCGATGGTGGAATTACACAGTGAAGATGGATTTAGCTAATGATTATGAATGCTGAATCATTAAATTGATATTTCTTTTAGTCTCCAGTATCTTAGAGCAGCTACAAGTAAAAACCTAAAATTATTGAAATGTAACCCACGTCAAACTCTGAAATATATTCTACAGTTAATTGTGGTGCTGTGCTTTGAAATTTATTGCTTTTCCATATATATATGTTATTTTTCACAAAAAAAGAAAGAAAAAAAAAGTCAATTGTGATGATAAAAAATATTTAAGCCTTCTAGTATCCTATACTCTGGGGCAGCTAGAAGGAAAAATCTGAGAGGATCGTATGGTAGCCCATGACAAACTCTGGGATCTGTCCTATAACTACTTGTTCAAGAATGCTTTGAAAACTATTGCTTTTTTATTTCTTTGCTTTGTATATATGTTATACTTAACAATTAAAAAGTTAAAAAAAAGAAAAATGTTTAGGTTACTGAATGTTTAAGTCTAAATTCACTTAGCAAATTATATATGGTCATTATAAAATGATAAAACGACATAAGAACGGAAAACCAAAAAATGTTGAAAATGTATTTCTCAAATAATCAACTTCAATAAAATATATAAATGCAAATTGAAAAAAAGAACAGCAAGTTTTAAAATCCACTGAACTTGTAAATGTATTACTAAAGTGTTTCACCTACAACATGTACTGCAAAACTGAATGCAAGTATATTTATATGTTTAGTTGAGTCTCATAAAACTGTAGACATTAAACATTTTTGAAAGGACAAAAGGCACCTTCATTTGGCTCAATCTAATCTATAATTAGACAATTCTGAAGCAGAAAAATATGTTGGTATGTAAGACTCAAAGCCCTTAAAAGGGAACCTTAATTGGGATGCAGTTCAACGTAAAAAAAAGAGCCATGGTTTTGAAATCAAACTGATCTAGATTTAAACACGAGAGCTACTAACCAGTCAACCGTGGCCTTAACAAACTAATTAAGTCTCTGAAATTTAGTTTCCTGTTTCAGAAATTGGGGCAGTAATATTTTCTTATGGTATATGATCTGGATTAAATGGAAATATTAATGCAAAAAATATATCTGTGTCCATTCCATTTTAAACATATTTTTTTAAAATAGAGCATTTCTAAGACAAACTATTGTTTCAAATTCAATAGTTTCTCTATGTCAGGTAAATCCCAAAATTGTCAAAATCAGGACAAGTTAGCAGTAAGATAGTACTGTAAGTAAGGAAGTAACTAAATCAGGATATATGCACACACACACACACTTGACTTTACATTATGAATGCCAAATGATTGTGACAAAAGAAGGGAGTGGATGAGGTTCAATGAGATAGGATTTCTTGTGAAATAATGACTTCTTATCATTTAAAATGATCAAGGAGAAGCCAGATTTTCATCTGCTAATGGTTGGTAAGAGACATTCTACTTTGTGCTGGATGTTGGGATAGATTATATGTAGTATATTTTCTGAAATCTAAAGTTCTATGACTATAAAACAAACAAACAAACTTAAAATCTCAGTTTAGAGCATCAAGTCAAGTTTTCTGAGTTTTGCAAAACTTAGTTCAAAGAAAATGAACAGACTTCTTATAAAAGGTTCAAATGATTTCTTAGAAATCAAATAGCTCTTGCACAAGAACTGTTTGATGACTTAAGAATAAATGAATCAGAAACATATGGATTAAATTTCTCATGAAATACAATGAGAGGAAAATAGTTCTTGGCAAAATCTTCTTTTGGACTTCTTGAACCAAAAATCTTTAGAAAATTGTTCAAGATGTTTTAATGACCCCCAAACGCAGTTGGATTAGCTCTGGTCTGCTATAAGCAATTTGAAGCCTTTCAATTTCTTTTTCTTTTGTCTCTGGACAAAGTTCAATTCAATTTTCTACCAGCTGTAGACGGTTTCTGTTTGGTACACAGACTTTTAATTGTTATTGTTTTTCTAAATTTATTTTCTTGTTTTACACATTTGGAAAAAATTACTAAAAAGTTTCAACTCTTAAATATTTTGAAATATTTATCATTACTATTTAAATCTTATCCAAAATGTCTTTCTTTGCCAAATCATTTGATTTAAAGGTGGAATTCTTAAGATCAAATTGGAATGGAGTGTTGATAAAATAAAAGGACCTGTAAGCAAATCTCCAGGGGAAGTGCAATATTTGATGTAATTTTTGCCTGAGTACTAAGAGAGAGAATGAGGATTCCGAAATACAAATGTCATTGAGAAATATCATTATGTTGATGAGGAAGCTATGTGTCAGTTTAAATTTACTGTGATAGTAGAATAAAAGGTGGAATTGGAGTTTTTGTAACTGCCAAACTAATGTTTAGAAAGATGATTTACCTGATTGTACTTATCTTTTAAATGTTATTCCGTGGAAATTTAGATTTTTTTCCTTGTACACTTAAACAGGTATGATCTGCTTTAGTTTTCAGGGCTGCTAAGACAACTACCACACACTGGGTGGTTTAGACAACAGAAATTTATTGTCTTACAGTTTTAGAGGTTAGACATCTATGTCAAAGTATCCACAGACTTCTCTTGGGGTCTATAATAAGGCTTGCCAGCAACCCTTGGGATTCCTTGGCTTCTAGATGAATCTTTGCCTCCACATAGTAAGTCCTTGTCTGGCTTCTCCTTACTGAATGCACCTAGCTGCTTCTAAGGACTTCAGCCTTATAGGGTTAAGAGCCATCCTGATTCAGTTTGGCCTCATCAAAATAGGATCTCTGGAGGTCCCATTTGCAAATGTGTTCATACTTGCCCAGGGTTAGGACTTGAGCATGTCTTTCTGGTGGGACATGACTTAATTTACTACCCTATCTAAAAGATCGCTTTGTACTTCTTTCCAAAATGATAATTAGTTCACATAACAATTTTCACCAGTGAAAACTTCCCATAGACCGCAGCATATGACATATACTATATGGATTATTTAAACATATTTTGAACAGTTCAACTTAATACTAATTGCATGTTATTTACATGGAAGTTTTTAAAAAGGTGTTAATAGATGTAGTAATAATTAAACAATCAGCATGCAAAAGTTTCTATTCTATAATTTAGGTCATGAGGGTTTAGGGTAAACAGTGTAAGAAACAGTTTAGATTATGCTTCTAGTGGAAGTAAAGCTGGGGAAGTAGCAACTTGTTCTTGTTTGGTTGAATCAGATTGTGGAGGCCAACTGAATCCTCTAGTTTGGTACAGGAATGAGTTAGTGAATTATTCACTGAATTTAAAGATTGTGAGCAATATGATGAATCCAAACATGTATTGACTAAAGAGAGAATATTATAGGACATCTGTCCATGAAGATTTTCCTGCGCACAAATAATAATCAGGCTTTTGTTTTGCTCATTTTCCTCCATCATTCAAGCAAACACACATAAAACTATCACTTCAAACCTAATAAATTTTGTAAGATATTTTTACCCCTCCAGTTATAGTCGGTTATAGACAGTTGTATGACTCCCCATTCGTTAAGTAATTCATTTCTAAATGAACACTAAGGTGCTGGGATTCAATAAGCTAAAAATAATTGCAAAATATGTTTTAACTATACTAAAATTTAAAATGCTAAAATTTAGCAAGAAGTAGCTCATTTTACTCATTTCTCCCAATCAGTGAAAAAAGCACTGCAGTTTGTAGGTTCAATTTCCTGTCAAAGTAAAATATGTGTGTGTGTGTATACACTCATATATAACCAACTGTGGTATAATTATTAGATAATAGCTTTAAGAAAAAATAGATATTCAATTATACAGCTGAAGATATCAATCTGTTATAGATTATGATAATGTGTACTAATACTGGTCCATGCAAAAAAATAAATTGGTTTGAAAGAAGCCAAAGGATTACCCATTCCTCCAGCTTCCATGGCTCCTACAGTAGTCTTTTGTAGTCAAGTGGAGCTTGGTAAAAAGCATCTTTTAGGGAGGTAATGGATGTCTGTTGAATGGACCTTGACCTATCTAGATACTTACAGCCTTATCAAGAGACAAATGAGTCCAATTTCATAATATGGTATATAAATGATTTTTTTTGTTTTTGTTGAAGGAATAGATTAAAAGGTTGACTAACTTGGATTTTTTCTACAGTCATATAATAAATAAATAAATAGATACTGGCCCAAGATTCTTAGAGTTTTGAG
Source organism: Myrmecophaga tridactyla (assembly GCA_004026745.1). Lineage (NCBI taxonomy): Eukaryota > Metazoa > Chordata > Mammalia > Pilosa > Myrmecophagidae > Myrmecophaga > Myrmecophaga tridactyla. The sequence continues at coordinate 203,293 of PVIY010000175.1, forward strand.
AGCCCTGCCCATGAAGTTGTGGTTCAGGGAAACATAAAACAAAAGCCAGCAATTTGTTCGGCACTCTTTATTTTATACTGCCAAGAGGGGAGTAAATGGAATGAGTTGTAGGCTTGACTCTGACAACAGCTCATGATAAAAAGTAGTTGGCCAATAACTGAGGTGCATAGTTCAGCTCACTCTGTGCTAGCTCTCCATGTGCCTGAGGGTTGAAATACTACACGGTGTCAATGCTTCAACACCTTTTTCAGTCTGCTCACACAATGTTAGTTTAAGTTGGCATCTCATCTAATATCCCATTGTTATTCCATATCACAGCAGAATGCCAAGTCATTGATTTAGATGCAGTGATAGGCATCAATCAAGTGACTATTTTTACTGGAGTTTAGGTTTAGAGGTTTCTAAAAATTTAGAGGGCTCAGAAGTTGACAACAATTCTAATAATTGATTGTGCTGCTCTCCAGGCATTCCTGAAGTCTTATCAATTGCTGCCCAGGACCAAATGGATTATTTTTCTTTTCATTTAAGGTTTTATTTTCTGTAATGCATTCATGTTCTTTTCAGGAAGTAATTTGAAAGTAAATTCATTTAAGTATAATCTAATATTTCTCTTGGGTAAATCATAACAGCTATCATTGATTGGCACTAGCAAACATTTACTCAATGTCTGCTATCATTGATGTACTGAGGTGGTACACTCTCTGAAAGTAGACTAATAAATAGGACTCCTATCACCTCCAAAGTTCTGAATATGATTAAGAGCAAAATAAAAGCATGGCATGCATATATAAAATATATATATATATAAAAAAAATAAATAAATTTTTTACTAATAAAGGTTAATGTGGTAAAACATCGTTACATGTGCCAAATGGACCACATATGGGAATCTCAGAATCTGTCAGACATACCTACCTAGTTATATCAATAGTGACCAGGGTTTGCCTACCCATTTAATCTCCAACCCTTTGCTTCAGCTAGAACTTCCTTGAGAAGAAGGTGGCAAAATGTGTGTTCTCTGTGGCAACATGGCTCCAAGAGGAAAATTTGAGAAGTTTTCCCTAGACCAGAGCGAGTAAAAGAAAGTAGAGCAAGTCATACAGTTCTTTCTGCTTAGAAATAATCCACAGAAGCAGAGGAGGAGCTGCCACCCTAAAATCTGGGAGACAAGCATTTCTCATCTGATTTAACGTGTCAGAAAATATGTCAGTACTAAATCATATATACTATATGTCATGCGCTATTTCAAAGGGCTTTTACTTGTATTGACTTGTTAGCCCTCACAATAACCCAGCAAGGTAGTGATGTTTCTTAAGCCCATTTTATGGAGTAGGAAATTGAAGGACACAGAGTTTCTCTAACTTTCACAAGGTGATAACATCTCATAAACAGGAAAGTTGGGGTTCACACTTGCAATCTGGCTCTGCAATATGTGACCTTCAACCCTACACATTATAATGACATGCAATATTCTAATAGAAATTCAGAACAGACAGAAATTACTTCTAGCTGGCTTTCTTCATGGAAAAAGATAGAGATCCTGGCAGGCAGTGAAGAATGAGTAGGACTTTCAAAAGATATCCCAACAGCAAAACTAGATACCAGAAAACAATGGACTAATACATTTATAAGGGGAAAATAAATTTTAGTATAGAACTATGCATTCAACTAAGCTATTCTGCAAGGAGAGGTAAAAATAAAGACATTTCTAAAAATAGGAAGGTCAATGATTTTACCAGCAAAAGAGCTGGTACAGGATGTTCTTTAATAACAATAAAATAGTAGTGGAAGTCTAGAAAAACAGTGGACTCAGAAGCTGGCAACATTTTTAATAAATTATAGGAAATAACATTTTAAGATAAACATTGGAATTAAAATGTAACATTAAAATTTTAGCTTACATTACTAATTTGGAGTGTGCTAAATGGAAATTAAAGTCACCTAAGTTCCGTGTCTTAAACTGTGGGACAATGGAAATGCAAATAATTTTAGATCTTGTATAATTTTTTTCTACCTATAGTTGTATTTTAAGCATTGTTTCAGCTTATGAAAGCTGTTAGAATGCAATATATGAGAAATGGAACAGCTTTTTAAAAAAATTATTTATTGAGCTGCAACTTTACAGTTCTATGGCCATGAAAATGTCCAAATTAAGGTACCAACAACAGGTTACCTTCACTCAAGAAAGGTTGATGCCAACCCAAACACCTTTATCAGCTGGCAAGGCACATGGCTGTTGTCTGCTGGGGTCTTTGGCTTCTGGACACCTCCATCAGTTGGGAAGCACATGGTGACATCTGCTAGCTTTCTCCCCTCATTTCATAAGGCTTCCCCAGAGGTGTTTCCCTTCTGCATCTCCAAAGGTCTCTGGCTGTGTGGCCTCTAAAGCTTTTTCCAAAATGGTTTCCTCTTAAAGGACTCCAGTAAGTGACCCCACCTTGAATAGATGGAGACACATCTCCATGGAAACCATCTAATCAAAAGGCCCCACCTCTACCTGGATGAGTCACATCTTCATGGAAGTAACTTAAACAAAATGATCCCATACAGCAATACTGAATGAAGATTAAAGAACATGGCTATTCTGGGGTACATAAGTTTTTGAACCAGCACAAATATTTAACACTAATTAATCAATAAGACAACAGAAATATAGTCTATAGATTCTAGACCAGAGGAGCAAATAAAGAGTAAATAAAAAAAAAAGAAGTGTGAAACAGAAAAAAAGCAGTGAATATAAGCTCAAATATACCATAATCACAATAAGTGGAAAGGAACTAAACTCACCAGTATAAAAGGATGGATATTAACTTGTATTTTTGAAAGTACCTAAAATATAAACCCAGTTCTGTGCTCTTAATAGAGACATACATAGGGCAAAGTATCTAAAATGCTTGAAATCAAAGAAATTGAAAAGATTGTAACAGGAAAATGCTAATAGAAGATAAACTACCATAGCAACATCAGACTAAATTCATTTAAGGCAAAATGAATAGAGATGGTAAAGCAAGTAATAGTGAGTAAATAAAGAAATCATGAACTTTTACGCAACGAATAATGCAAACTTAAAATGAATAAAGCAAACTCTATTAGAATTAGAAGGAAAAATAGAAGAACTACAAAGTCATTTCTAGTAAGATTTTAAAAATTCAACAATATAGATTTTTTTCAAGTACTTTTGAACATTGTAGCCATTTGCTCAGCTGTTGAGGTATCACTATATCCTCAGTTAATGCTTATTTGGTTGATCTGATAAAAAGTTATTTTTAAACTACAATTCTATTCAGTCTTCAGGGCTTGATGTTGTAGTAGTTTGTGTTATCCAAGATAGCTGAAACAGGATGCTCCAATCCATGTGTTTTTATAGATTGATGTTGACACTCTTTCCATTCAGAAATAGAATCTCTTATCTTAATTATGGACAAGACAGAGACTCTATGGAACGCTACATGATTTCTGAGTTTAGGTCATAAAAGACAATAAAACTTCTGTCTGTTTCTGTTGGAATGTGTATTATTGGAACCCAACAACCATGCTATAAAGAAACCCAATTCACATGCAGAGGCCATGCATAGGTGCTCTGGCTGACAGCCCTAGCTGAGATCTGGAAATTGTGAGTGAGGAAGCTTTTAAGATAGCTCTATAGCAAGTCATCGCCAGACTACAAATGCATAGGAGAATCAGTCGTTGAGCTTAATCACTCCCTGAAATGTGGAAGACAGCAGTAAAATGATTGTTTGTGTTTTGACCATACCTTTGGGACCCCTTTGTTACACAGCGATAGTTAACCAGGAAAATCATGATGGATAGTTTTGTTTAGAAATTCACTGTTTCTTCCATTTGGCTACCTTTGTGTGGGCCAACTTATTGTCCTTCGAGTAAAATGTGTTTAGTTATTTTAGATGTTTCTCACCAGATTCTTTACAAATTCTCATATACCAGTTAAAATTTACTTTGTAGTAATAATTTCCTTCTACTTACTTCTTGATTTCTTCTCTATCTTCCCCTTTGTACCAATAGTAATATTATTTTGACATTGATACCAGAATGAAGTTGCTAGCTATGCAGTTACCCATTGATAAAACTTTTAAGACTGTGATCAAGTAGTTTTCTCTGTATTAATTATATCTGTGATCACTATGGAAACTAAATAAAGGTTTGAAATTTCTGTGAAATGAATGTAACAATCCTGAAGATCTATGTCATGAGGTAGAGTGTTAAAATTCTACTTCTTCATCAAAGTTTAACCAACAATATAAATTTGGGAAGGTTTTCACATTACATAGATGAATGATGGAAAATGAACTTACAATAAGTTTCCTAAGTGGAAAACAGGAAAAGAAGAGGAAGTGTCCATTTTTGGCCTTCTCTCTTAAGGGTTATTTGTGAAAAGAGTCATCATCATTGACATACAATGAGAATAAAGGTAATTAAATTTTCAAAGATGAGCTATAAGCCTTTCTCCCCAAAGATTACAAGTTAGTATCAAATGGTAAAAGTGAATAATCATTGTAATGAAGTGAAAGGAAATGATATGATCTGTCAGTTTATTCTAATTTATAGATGACAATTTTACTTTTTTGTTCAAATGGAAAGGCTACATCCTCCCTTTTTTCTTTCTTTTTTTCTTCCTGCCTGTGGGTGTTACATATTTTCCCTGCTTCAACTAACCATGTCTGAGCAGGACAGCTGACCTTCAAAAGTAAATATGATTAAAGCTGAACAAATCAGGTAATTACAATAAAAACATGGTTTGACAAGCAACCTCTGGACAAAATTACAATTCTATATACACACTACACATTCAATTACAGTGATTGGGATGTGGAAACACATGCCTTTACCTAGGATACTTAAGGTGCCAATGTGCTATCTTCTGCCATCGATTAGAGAAGAGATTGGGAAAAAAGAAACATTTCAATGATTTTATGCAGGCTTACCATCCCTTAACAGCAGAATGGCATTCACCATAAAGCTTCAATCCATCTTTTAATTTTAAAGGATTTTTTATTATGTCATAGTCTAAGTTCTTTGTTCATATTCAAATATTAGAGATCGGTAATTGCATTCGACTTCCTAGTATGCATTTATTTATTTCCCTAGTGTGTGTATGTGTGTGTGTGTATGTGTGTGTGTGTTTGTATAGTACCATATTTGAGCAGATAGGATCATACATTCTGCTTTTTTTTGACTAATAGTTCGTAGATCATTGACCATTTTTAACGAAATCCGTATACAGTCACTGAGAAAATCAAACCTACCCCAATTTCTTTTTATAACAATAAAAATGTCTTAATAAATGAGTCAATTGAAGTCAATCTTATGACTTTATTTTGCCATAATTTGCATCTTAGTTTTATTTTTAATTTTCCTCTTCTCTATGAAAGTTCCCAGTGGAATATATATTTATTTATATATTTTATTATATATAATGGAATTTTTATATTTGAAATAGACATTTTGTTTTGAGATTTTGGGGTTATGTCAACATGGGGAACACATTTCATTTCCTTAATACAAAATCAACATTTTGCAGTTGTAGTGGCTTTGGTGGTGATGGTTGAAGAAAAGATTTCCTTAACTTGTCTGGATTCTGTTAATTATTACTTTACACTGTTCAAAGCCATTATAAACTCCTGAATATGGTGCAGATAGGGTATTAGGGATGTTCCTTCCAAGAACAGCTTAACCAAGGTGAGGTCATGGTGATGGGTGGTGTAAACTTGTACTATATCATCCTAAATATTAATAAAGTGATTATTAAAGTAAGTGAATTACCTCAGGATTCACTTTTTATAATACTGAAGTGATCATTTCCATATCTTCAAATTTGCTGGAGAATTTGAGAACTATTGATAAAGCCTACAGCACTCATTATTTATTTTTTTAATTTTTAGATTTGACACCATGCCAGTGATTCTAGACTCATCCATCTTTCTGGGACTAACAGCAATAACTATCCATGTTTCTCAAAATCATGCTAATATTTGTTAATGATTTTTATTTATCTTCTGGTGACATCCTATAGCCTACCTTATCTCACTAATTTGATTATTGCTACTTCTAAGTAAAATCCATGCCCTCTTTCTTTCATAGTCTCCATATTTTCAGCAGGATGTAGATTCTGGCTCAAATATGCTCTTTATTGATTCCCTTACCTTGAGCAAGAAATGATATTTCCCTGGCTCCAAAGGTCTCATTGTTAACATACAGGTCATATTTCTTGCCCAGTCTATCTGAGAATTTTGCTTTATTAATCAAAGGAGGCAAGGCAAGTGAAAGTACTTTGTAAACCATGAGATGCTGTAAAACAGAATGGTGTCACTATTGAACTGCTATGCACATTGAATAAATTCCTAATGAATGAATGACTAATTCACAGAGAGAACATACATGCTAACTGATTCACTTGCACTTTAACCCTAACACTCAGAGGTTTTTAAAGGAATTCTTCAACCTACATCATTCTTTTAACCAACCTTGTATTTTTTTTTCTTGTCACCAATCTGTAATTACAAGTTAGAAAGTGCAGATATAGCTAAACTCGATATAGAATTCCTTTAAATTAATTAGAAATATTCCTTTATTGTGCTTTCTTCTTTCTAAATGATGATTAAAAAAAAAAACACAAAAAACCTCTGCCAAAGCATGTCTTTGATATTCTGGTGCAAGTTTAGGGAAAAGTGTAATTGCAATACAGGAATCAAAAGTAAGACAGGTCTCAGTGGCCAGGTTTGGGATACAATGTCCCTATTTTTAATTGTCAACTATAAGTCTCTTCTGCTTCTTTGGATTATTAATTCTGAGAACTCCTCTAATTGTTTTTATTATTACTGGTGTTCATTGGTGTTTGCCAAATGCTTCAGATTGTTGTGTGTTTCAAACAGCATTAAGAATTTTTAAATTTTAATGCTTTACTTGAGAGATTTTTTTTTAATGTTGTTGACCAAGGAGTTATTATTCAAGATTCCCAACAAGTTAAGAAGGAATAGAATTAGATTTTTTTGTACTAATGCTTAGGAAGCAAATGGAAGTAAGAAAATCATGCTTAAATCACTCCCAAATGCACTTAGATGCACACACACACACCACTCATATTTGTCTATGCTGTGGCTGGAGTTGACTGAATAAATATCAGATAATTTTTTTTCTTTACTTATCTTTGTTAATGTTGAGATAATGAATGGAATATGTGGTCAGGTGCAATTATTGTCTCTGCTATTAGATTTATTGGACCTGGGTCCTTCAAAGTTTCCCTTTAGATCTCTACCTTGTTTAATAGGAAAAAAATTTTGAGATAGATTGGGCAGAAAGTATTACCTGTTGGATGGTATATGAAGATTCATCCAGCAGGATGCATGTTGGAGTTATTATCCATTTCTGGCTTAGAGAGTTCCTGGGAGAGTCACAAATCAAGCAATTCTAAGTAAAATTCTTGGTGGATGTAACTTTTCACTCATACTTTAAATTGGGGTGGTCCAAAATTTGACATCTGGGGGATGATGTTTGGAATTTGACCAGAAACATGCCACTGCTTTTGGAAAACAACAGATACTAATAAAGTCATCTTCTAAGGCTTTTATTCTTTTTATTTTATTTTTAATTTTTACTCTGCATTCATAGCAGTGCTCAAGCACATTTTAATGCCAAAAGTGTTGAGTTTTTTGCCACTACTGTTCACTCATCCCCTTGCAAATTACTAGGTGTATATCATCCTTTGGAGGTGCATGGCTCTTCTGAAACGTCCATTTTGGACTTCTAGCTTCCAGAATTGCAATCTGCTGTTTGTTACCTAATTTGTGATACTTTTTTATGGCAGTCCTAGGAAGCTAAAGGTGTGCAGTAAATACTCATTTAACGATTGGTGTCTAAATTGTACATTGTAGTTTTATAAATCTTAACAGCGGTTTTGAGTTTTGAGTTTGATGCTCAGGTTTTCCACCTGACCTTAGGTAAATGTTTCCCTTCTCTCGGTTACATCTATAAAATAGAGCTGAAAAACAATTCAATTACACTTCAGATATCACTATAAAGGCTAAAGAATGTGAATGTATGTGCCAGGTTTTACATTTCTGTAAAGAAATATAGCATATTATTGGTCAAAACTACATTTTCTAACATCATACCTTGAAAATTTTCAAATATCCAGGGAACTCCATTCAACCACCACCTACCAACTATTTTATTATATTTCCTTTATAACGTGTCCATTCATGCATCAAACCATCAAGATTTCATTTTAGCAAAAACATATATACTATTGAAGGATCTTAAATAGTATATAATCCAACCTTCTTTCATGGATGCTTAAGAACATAAGAACATAGAGTAGAAACAACTTGCAAACAGTAGGGCATGCATAACTGAAACTTGATCTTTTGGAATTTTTGTTCCTTAAAAAGGTGTTCATGATTCATATATATGGTGCTATGGATTCAATTGTGTCCCCTGAAAAGATATTTTAAAATCCTAGTGCCTAGTACCTCAGAATCTGACTTAATTAGAAAATAGGGTCCTTTCAGAAGTAATTAGTTTAAAGATGCAGCCATACCGGAGTAGGGTGGGTCCTTAGTTCAATATGACCAGATCCTTATAAGAAAGGAAGGCAGACACAGACAAGAGAGAAGAAATGTAGAGGAGAAGGCCCTGTGAAGATGGATGGGAGTGATATGTCTACAAGCCAACAAACACTAAGGATTGCTGGCAACCACCAGAAGCTCTAAGAGGCAAGGATTCCTACCTAGAGCCTTTGCAGGAGCATGGCTCTTCTGACACCTTGATTTTGGACTTCTATCCCAGAAAGGCATTCTGTGGTTTAAGCCACCTAGTTTGTGGTTCTTTGTTGTGGCAGTCCTAAGAAGCCAAGACAATGACCAAGCAACATTTTAAGTAAAAGAAGAGAAAGAAGAGAATGTTTCCATATTTTCTCTATACATTGGATTCTCCTCATAGAGAACTGTAAGTAGAGGATTAAAATACATTCCCACATCCCACCGGGTAATTTTTGTAAGTGTACCTACATCTCAGTGACAGTTCACTGCTCCTCATGCGTCTCATCATTCTGCTTAGCATTAGCATGTGAAAAATTGCATCTGTCAGAACTGCAAAAAATAATTATGCCCACCTTGGTCTTTTCTATTTAGCAATTTAGTCCTCAGATTAGTAACCTTTGTTTTGCCTACTGTGCAGTCATAAATTACTTTTATAGATCAAGAGAATTTGAACTTTCAAAAGTGCTGTTATAGCTTAAATTGTTATGATTTAAAGATATTGTATTTATAAAAGAGGAAATGAGTGACAAATATAGTAAGCGCTCTTTTTCCATTCCTATTCAACTTCTTGCCTCAGTGTAAAGACATCCCAAAATAGTCCTATAAAAGTGTTTGTCTACATAGGTAGGTACTGTGCATTTAAATAATCCTAAAAGAAAGAATCTAGGGCTCTCAAGGTAATGTCAATGGTCTCCAATCTCAAGAAATTACCACTTTGATGACTTCTATTTTGCTTCTATTAAACTAGAAAAGACTAATACATTTTGAAATACCAATTTAAAAAAGATGTCTTGAGATAAAAATTCAAGATTACTATTGTTTCTTCCAGGGAATTGGCATAAGAAAATATAGAAAGCCCATGTAAATATGAAAAGACTGTTTATCATTCAAACTACTATTCATATCTATAGTTTCATTGTTATTTAATTATTTAAAATTTGGCATAGCTTCTTCACTGAACTTATAAGCTACAGGCCACTGTTTGATACCTGGTTCAGTATCATAGAGTGCAGATTCTTTACATGAAAGCAGCTTCGCTTGACAGACATGTAAGAGGTTTTTTCACACACAGTTCGCTACTCCAATTAAAATGTCTCAAATTTTTTAAATTTACTCGAAAATATGTGGCTTTTAATTTAACATCTGAGAAATGTGTCAGAATCATATGCTAGAACATTTTTAATTGTCCACGATAGCTAAAATAATTGTCCTCAAAAGCCCCAACATATTCTCATGGAGAATCAATGTCCACAGATTGAATGTGCACTATTAATTTCATTTTGCTATTGGAGAAAATCAAAACATGACAATAAGTCAAGTGATTATACCCCAAGTTACTCGTTAAATGTATGGTGAAATCATTTGAGAAAGCTGGTCATCTGGAATTCAGAGGGTAGTGCTCCATTGTGTTTCAACATGCCCATGACAGAGCTGACCATTCCCACGTCATTTGGAAATACCACCCCAGGAAAGCAACGTAGCCTTTGATGGACAAGAACAAACCTGTTTTCCTCCTAGTCCACACCACTTTGTCAATCATAAAATAAAAAGTCCAGAAATAAATGATTGTTGAATCACTGAAAAGTGAATAATGAAAATAATATGGCAATCTAAGTTTATCCATCTTATTCAAAGCACACCCATGACATAAGTTTAGAAGGAATAAATTATTTTAGAACTACAACTGTGTATATTTCCCACTCTTTTTCTTATAAATTTACATTAATGAACATGCTTCAAAATAGGGCAATATTGACTATGTGACTATCCCAAATTTTTCATACCCTTTGGTCTTGGCTATAAGTTTCTCCAATAATGCCACGACAAGATCTGAAAGGAAATGGATAACAAAAGTTTTGTGAAATTCTGTCAGAGTTCCAAATGAATCCTGTTTCTAGTTCTGTCTCCTTAATGTTATAATTCTTTACTCCTTGAAACACCACATCCTTCACCATGGCAGATGATGAACAATGACACAGAAGGAAGGAAGCTTCTAGAAACAGCATCTTTGGTTGGAATTCTATTTTCAGAGATCTGTTATTCCAGAAAAATGCAGGAGATTTCTCGACCTGGAGCAGCACTCAGAGAAAGCACTCTAACATTTCTTACACACTGATTTCTCCTTTTGATATTACAAAGTGGTTTTCATCCTCTAACTTCTGATAGCATAGGTGTGGGACTTGGCCAGTAGAAGCATACCTAATTGAGCTCTTGCAAATTATTTCCTTGGGAAATAATGCTATTTATATTTATTGATTTTAATGTAAGACTCACTTATCTAATTGGTTTAATGCAATGGAAACAAAAACATTATGTTTATTAATCTATTTCAAATTCTATTCTCTTCCACAGGTTCAAGAAATATATCTCAGTAGGTTTTGGATAGAGTAGCTATTAATCAGCCTTAAGCTTTCATATTTACTCTAATTCAAAGCATTCAATTAACAAAATTTTGTATGCCTGCCACACACCATGAATGTTGACCTTAAGATTCCAGTTGTCATTCATGTTTGTTTTCTTTTTAAATTTATTATTACACACCCTCTCTGAACATTTGGCAAATGCTGTTTATTTGTCTCATGATGGGTGTCTTGGTCTCCAGAGGAATTTGGTGGTTTAGGTGATGTCATCAGCAGAGTGCATGCTGGTATGTCATGTCAGATGAACAAAGCAACAGCTAAGACTTGAATGAGAATCTGAAAGCAAAACATATGAGCTAAGCTTTCTTCCTTACACCCTTTATCTGGGATGTTTGGGATGAAATTGTTATGACCTATATAGCATGATTGTACTTAATCTCTGGATCCAAGCTTGGATGAAATATTTTTCTCTTTATAGTAAAGACTAGCTTTTTGCAATGAATTTTATCTGCTTTTTAGAAGGTAGGGATGACTTTCCTACTTTTTAGGGAAAATAATGATTTCTAGTAGCAATGTGATGTTGTATACTTATATACCCCATATAATATGTAAATTTCACAGGAAAAAAAAGCTTCTCCCTTTCTACTTTCTTATCCCCCCTTTTTCAATAAATTCAGCTGCTTACTAAACAGCTGTTTTTATCCAGTTATTTTCAGTTCATTCTTGTGAAGTAAATATGCTCTTTTACATAAGTCTCCATAATAAATTAGAATATATAAAATGTTGCTTAGAGTGAGATTTTTGCTCTAGTACTAAATATTTTACAATAGACAAGGGCTCTTCCATGAAAAGGGGAAGAAGAGCTCTTCAAAATATTTCCTCGCTAAGTTTAGGGATGTACTCTCCTCTCCCATTTCCATCTCCAGATACCCAATTTTAATGAGATTGCATTGCTATTTGTGTTTGTTTTAGAAATTGGGAGTTGCCATGGAGTCCAACTACTTGAACTCTTTTACCATACAAGTGGCAAAATTGAATCCCAGAATGAAGGATTGTTCAAGATCTCACAGGTGCTTAGCGGGTCTACTTTATGACCTGTTGATTCTACATAAAATCCTGAGTCATGGGTGCTTTATATGTGCAAGACAAACGGTTTATCTACGTGATTGGCATTATAACCTCTCTTCTAATGCATACAGGTAGTCCAGTAATAGTCTCACCATCAGAGACTGTTGAACAGCCAATTGATAGAATAAATACTCTCTGCTTGGGGACTAGTTAATAATGAAATTTCTTGATATAAAATATCCTAGGTCTAATGTGGAATAGTTTCTAGCCACAGTCAATTGTAAGGGGTCATTTTCTGGTGGAACTAATGCTAAATTTCCCAGGGGCTTTGGGTGAACCTGTAAGACAACTGGTGGACTTTGCTTTCATAAAAATCTGAGAATTAAAGCCCTGCTCTCGCTTAAGTACCTAAACTCCTTACTTTTTTCTCACTTCTCTGAGGGAATAGAGTCAGGGTATCTACTCCTACACATCACCGATTGCGACTCATTAATATATATATTGTATATTTTATGCATCCTATCTCCTCCAAATCGCCACTGGTCAGGAAGATTTTGTTAGGGTTTATTTCTATAGTTGACATTTTAAAAACAACACATTTTGTTTTATTTAGAAAAACAGTTAAACTTAATATGCTTTTTCAAAATTCCCTGAAGCCAATATTCTGATAACCCCTAGGCTTATACTTCTGGTTAAGAAGTCACACTTCTGAATTTGTATTGTCTGTGAAACCCCTATTTCTTCTTTTCTTGTTGTTTGCTTGTGATTTGATGGAAATGGTGAAACAGGATCCCAGCTTTCAGGAGATTTTAAAAAGTTTAAGAAATGTACCACATTCTACCCACACTACTGAGCTTTTTATAGGCTTATTATAAAAATACTTGCCTGGGAAATGAGAAGAAAATAGAAATTTATTTCAGGTTAAATCAGGTGAAAGAGTATTACCAAAGATGCTGAGTTTTCTCCTTTTGCCCCTTTTACACGTATTCATCCTTTCCCATAAACTCTCAATCACATAGAATCCTTTATATTAGAATAAACCAGTCCTTTCCAAAGTGTGTTGCAATTAATTCATTTATATGAGTTCCAATAAAAAGGGTTCCATGGACATCTAAGCAGTAAAAACAATGGCATAACATAGTCAACTAAGGATTATCAACAAAATCAAGCAGATTTATTCCTTACAGTTTTTCTCCATGGCTTTTGCCAGCTTCCCTTTGTCACTCTGTTATGGGTGGGTATAGGTGGCTGTGTAACCTATGCAATGTTTCCCAAAGTTGGCTGGGCACAGAAGATTCCTTCTCAGAAATGCATTAGAAATGCAGTGTTTTCCAGAATAGCATTGAGAAAGACTTGACCAATCTTTTCACCACCCAGCATCCTGTTTTATTTCCTGTATTTATACCTTCTGAGTGTGCTATTTACATTTCATCTTCATGTTCAGCAGGTTCTCCTAAGGGCCAGTGATTATCCGGCACACAATTTTTCATCCTTCTGGACCAATACGTAGCTATTACTTTTTTCAGAATTCTAAATGATATTAAAAAGCCAGATAGATCCAGAGTTGAGGGTCTCTCAAGTCTGATTTATGCTAACAGAGTACAGGGAATCAGCAATGAGATGATTTAACATTCCCCAAAGTCAAGATGTGATAGATAATTTCATGTTCTACTAAGGAAAAAGAGCACAGTGTGTACAGATTATTAGACAACATTCATATATTCCAACAGATAATCGTTTATGTCAGAAACCTGGTATATTTGTTGAATGTTGATAAATGAAGAACACTGTGCTGCTTTCAAGTACATTAGGGAAAAGTTATAATTCTTTTTTGTTTAAAATCTCAAGAAAACAGACTTTACAATGTCTCCAAAACTGCATATTTTACTGTTAGTTTAGACAAGATGTAGAAAAAAAATCTCAAAAACTATTTTCTTCATTAAATGGGAGATATTTGGGTCCAAAAGTTCTCACAAAGTAGAAATCTGCTTGACAACGATTCCACTGATACCAGAACATGACGCTGTCACCTCTGTTCCTAAAAAAATAAGTTTCCATGATAAAATTTGCTTCATTTAAATTTATTTAATGGAAACTTAGAGTGGAAATTGCATTACCATTAGCAGTTAGACAGGGTTTGTATTGCTAAAGAAGACATATTGCAGGAAAAGAAAGCAATATAGCAATGGTATTACAGCCAAAGATTGTCTCCCAGCCAGAGGTCTGCAAGAACTCTTACTGTCTTCCCTCGGCAAAGGAGTTTACCAGAGGAGCTTTATCTCTTGAATCACCAGCCACTAACTTGTACATGACCTATGCATTTTGGAACCAAGGACCCCCAAATGAAGTTTGGGCTGGTGTTTCTTAGGCTCTGCCGATCCCATGAATTCATATTCTTGCTGGATCATCAGCCCCAATAGCAGAGCCTTCTGGTGGTTCTCAATGAGCCCAAGTACAGATCATTCTTACTGCTATGAGTAAACAATGCTGATGAGCTCAAACAAATCACTTCTTGGCTGGACCCATGGTTATAAAGTAATGCTATGAATCAGCTCAGGCTGACTCCGCACCCAGTGGAATAAATCTTCATGGCACAAACTTTGAGAGTTTCTCATCTAAGGAAGCATTGTGGTACGACAACATCTTAGAATATTTCTAAATACTTTTTCTTCATTTAGTGAGTTGGTTTTAAAAAACAACGGATTTAGTACTTACTTACTGGGTGCCAAGCACTGTTCTAAGATTGTCCTAATATTATCTCACTTATTCTCAGAGTACAAACTTAAGCCATGTTATAATGGAACAAAAGAATGAAGACTTTCTTTCCGACATTGTAATATTAAAATTAAAAGCATGCATGTTTATCACGTAAGTCCCCATTTAGCCAATTTTCCTGTCATCCATCACTCTCATTTTTGAAGCATTTCAAAATACATTGCAGATCATCCCTTTAAATATTCAGCATACTGTCATTAGTTCAATATATGTTTACCATTTCAATCTTAAATCAACTGAGGGCTGTGCAAAGGTGGCTCAGTGGCAGAATTCTCACCTGCCATGCCAAAGACCCAAGTTCAATTCCTGGAGCCTGTCCACGCTAAAAAAAAAAAAAAAAAAAAAAAAAAAAAAAAAAAAAAAAAAAAAAAAAAAAAAAAAAAAAAAAAAAAAAAAAAAAAAATCCACCCAATATTTCTGGGAAAAAAAAACAACCTTGGTCTTGACATATTGTCATGGATAGATTCACTTTTTTGTGTATTTTGCTAAGGGCTTTTGCATCTGTGTTCATGATGATAGTCTGTGATTTTCTTTTTTTTGTAACGCCGTTGTCAAGTTTTGGTATTAGGGTTATTTTTTTTTTCATGAAAGTTAAGCAATAATTGTCCTTCCTAGATTTTCTGAAATAGTTTGTATAAGTCTCTTAAATGTTTGATAAAATTAACCAGTTAAAGCATCTGTGCATGTGTGTGTGTCAAGTTTTTATTAAGTTGTTCATAATATGAATCTATTATTATTTTCTCATCTGTAATGGGGAACACCTTTTTCATTCCTGATATGGGTAATTTGAGTCTTTATTTGTGAGCAGTCTGTAGGGATTTATCTATTGTATTGCTCTTTTAAGAAAACCACTTTTGACTCTGTTTATTTTCTCTCTTGTTTTCTGTTTTATTAATTTCTGCTCTCATCTATAATATCTGTGATACTTAGGATTTAGTTTGTTCTTTTCTATCTACTTAGCATGAATGTTGTCATAAATTTTAGACTTTGCTGCCTTTCTATTATAAGAATAGAAAGCTATAAATTTTCCTCTCAAAATTACTTCAACTGCATGAGACAAACTTAGATATGTTGAATTTTCAATACCATTCAACTAAGTCCAAATTCCCTTGTGATTTCATCTTTGAACCATAAATCATTGAAATTTGTGGAGTTTACCTTCCAAATATTGTTTTGTTTTCTAGATATCTTTTTTGGTATTGTTCTCTAATTAAATTTCACTGCAGTCAGAAAGCATGCTCAAGAATTTTAATTATTTCAAATATATCCCAGCTTGTTTTATAATCAAATGTAGAATCTATCTCAATTAATGTGCTATGTGCTTTTGAAGAGAGTGTGAATTCTGCAGTGGCTATGTATAAGATTCTTTTTCAGTATAAACATATTCACAAGGTGTAAGGTTAATGAATACATGCACATACTCATAGATATTTAATCAAGGTTGTTCCTCTTGTTCATTTTGGGGCAGGGGGTGGCAGTACTTGTTCTACCAATTGCTAAGAAAAGGGTCTTTTAAATCACCAAACATGATTGTGAGATTGTTTTATCTCCTTTTAATTTGGTTCATGTTTTACATGCACCCTTGTTAAGCACGCATGCAATCATCACTGTTGTTCTTATCATTGTGAAATGTTTCTTTTTAACTTTTATAACACTTTGTCTTTTAGTTGCTTTTATCTGAATACTCAAGCCTTCTTGTTACCACCATCTGCTTGATATGTTTTCCATCCATTTCCTTTCAATCTATCTGTGTCTTTATATTAAAGTGCATCTAGTAGATGTAGATTTGTATAAAGCTGAAATTGCTTTTTACCCATTCTAATAATCTCTGCTTCTTAACTGGAGTGTTTTTTATATCACTAGCATTTAATATAATTACTCATACTTTGGATTTTGTTCTACCATTTTCTGCATTTTCCCTCTGTTTTGTTACTTTGCTTCCTTTACTGTCCTCTTTTGGGTTATTTGTAATTTTCTTAGAAATCCAGATTTTTTAATCTGGTGGCTTTTTAGATTTACTTTTAGTATTATTTTTATTGTGGTTAATCTAGGAATTAAAACTATAATCTTAACTTTACACAGTCTGGTTAGAGTTAACATTGTACTACTTCATGTAGTAAATAGAAAAACTGCAACTATTATGTTGTATTTCTCAGATAATTACATCTATAATTATTATAGATTCAAAAATAAGTTACATTTTGCTTTAAGCAGTCATATGTATTTTAAATAAATTGAGAGGGAAAATTGTTTGACATTTATCCAGATACTCATTCTGATATGTTCCCTTCCTTCATCAGGATTTTTAATTCAATCTAGTTTGATTTTCTTCAGCTTGAAGAACTTCTTATGACATTTCTTATAGTTGAAGTTTCTTGACACAAATCTTTCGGTTATATTTTATGTGAAAATGTCTTCAGTTTGCTTTTTTTTTTTTAAAGAATAAATTCACTGGATATAGAATCACTTTTTTTTTTTACTGTTTTCCCTCAGAGTTTTAAGGATGTTATTCTATTGTCTACAGACATGCATAGTTTTAAAATAGTAGTTAGCAGTGTTTTGAATTGCTGATTCCCTATATATATATATATTATCATTTTTTCTTTGTTTTCTAGAGTTTTTATTTATTTTTTGTTTTCCAATTTGTGATTAGGTGTGCTTCACAGTGGCTTTTCATATTTTTCTTGTTTTATATTTGCTAAATGTATTAGTTAGGGTTCTCTAGAGAAACAGAAACAATGGGGAACACTCACAAATATAAAATTTATAAAAGTGTCTCACGTGACCGCAGGAATGTAGAGTCCAAAATCCACAGGGCAGGCTGTGAAGCTGACAATTATGGTGGAGGGTCTGCATAAGCGGAAACACCAGTTGTGAGAAGCTTGATAGAGAAGGCCTAGAATGCTTTGAAGAGACTGTTGGTAGAAATATGGACTCAAAAGATACTTCTGACCAGGCTTTAGACAGAAATGAGGCACGTGTTATTGTGAATTGGAAAGAAGGAGAAACAGAGAAAGCAGAGCAGAACAACATAGCCAAGAGAAGCAGAGTCCACCAGCCAGCGACCTTTGGAGATGAAGAAGGAAAATGCCTCCCAGGGAGCTTCATGAAACAGGAAGCCAGGAGACGAAGCTAGCAGATGATGCCATGTTTGCCATGTGCCCTTCCAGCTGAGAGAGGAACCCTGACTGTGTTCGCCATGTGCCTTTCCAGATGAGAAACTCTGACTGTGTTCACCATGTGCCTTCTCACTTGAGAGAGAAACCCTGAACTTCATCGGCCTTCTTGAATCAAGGTATCTTTCCCTGGATGCCTTAGATTGGACATTTCTATAGACTTGCTTTAACTGGGACATTTTCTCAGCCTTAGAACTGTATATTAGCGACCTATTAAATTCCCTTTTTAAAAAGCCATTCTGGTGTATTGCATTCCGGCAGTTATTGAACTAGAACACTGAGATTCTTGAATCTGTAAAATAATATCTTTCATCAAATTGGGCTAATTATCAAGCATTTTTCTTTAGATAGTTTTCCTTCTCCATTCTTTCCTCACCTTCTGGAACTCCATTTGCATAGACCTAACTCTGCATGTTAGGTGTTAAAGTATTTTTCATGGTCCTGTATGCTCTATTCATTTTTTCTCTAATTTTTCTCTTTCTTCTTCTGATTGGATAATTTCTGTTGATCATATTCATTTTTACCGACTCTCTTCTCTGTCCTCTCTCATCTACTGTTATTCCCATCCAGTGAATTTTTATTTCAATTTTATTATCATTTTTTAGCTCTGGAAAGTCCATTTGGTTGTTTTTAAATCGTTTTTATGTCTTTCTAGCAAAAGTTGGTAAACTTCCTGTGAAGGGCAACATGATAAACACTTTAAATTTTGAAGGTCACATATGGTGTCTGTCGCCTGCTTGTTTTTGAAGTTTTTTTGTAAATAAGCCTTTAAACACTTGATTATTATCTTGCAGACCATGGACAAACAGGGTACAGATAGTTCCCTTCATCCATGTGTTTACTCTGCACCAGAATTTGCCCACTTATTTTCACTCTTCTGTACTTTTAGGAAGTAATTAATTATATTTTTCCAGAGTTCATAGCTATCATCTGCAGGAGGGTCCATCTATTAGATACTCAGTTGGCCTTAATATAATCAAGTCACATTATACATTTTGAATTCAGAAAACACATGTGTGGTCGTTGTATATCCTTGAGTACATTACTGAAAACTCCAGTTTTCTTCCTTGCAAAATGAGAATAGTAAATTTTATTCCAACAGTTGTGGCAAATATAAAATAATTTACCTAATATAAAGCACATAAAAATAATGCCAGCTGTATAGTAGATACTCAATAATCAGCCACTTCTATCATCATTTCAGTAGTTAGATGGCTCTTTTGAAATTAACCATCCATCCTGAATATTTTCCCTTAAAAATTTCTCATTTGACCAGTGCTATTTTAGTTTATTACTACATATTTTGAGTACTGCAGCTTATGTTCATGTTTATGATTGCCTACTCCTTACATTTTGGCAGTATTTAACAAACAGCAGCTTTCTAGTTAGTTAATTTTAATGAAAATTCCAATGAGAATAGATGCACATCTCTCTCTTTTACATTCTTATTATTTTATTCTGGGGTTGGGGAGCATTACAGGAGACAGGGGAATATCTTCTAAGTGTGAAGACTAAACACAATGGAGGGCCATGGATTTAGGACATTTTATGAAAGAAACTGCCACTCATATTTTTAACATGATATAATTTTTCATAGTGAGTAATATTATTTTTTTCTGAGGGAAGCTCATATTTTTCTGTTTCATTCCCTCCCTACTTTTCCCAAGAGGAAAATTATTACACTTAAACAGATCAATGGATACACCCTTGGTTGCTAAGAGGAGGTAGGTCTCCATGTTAGTGTTGAGATTATTTTTGTCCTTCTGGGTTTAATAGCATAGCATCAAGTTTTTAAAATGTTAAACACAATCAGTAATTAATTTATCTGTTCATTTAAAGATAATTAATATCAAAATATATTTTGTATATTTTTTTTAACCAAGAGATACCCATTGGTATTTCCTGAGTACTTACACTGTTTTAAGCATGGGGCACCTAATTGTTTACGTTATAGTGATGGAAAGAAAAAGATCCATGCTACAATGATTATAGCAAAGCAGAAAATGTTTCTACTGAAGACTGCAAAACAAGAAATGGCAATGTTGAGACATAAACCTGTATCTATTTTAAATTTCTGATCTTTACTTGAGGCCCATGGGTTTGTTTTCAGGAGTTTCTCTATGTTATATTTCTAGGAAGTAAAAAAGCAAAACCTGCTTCCCATTGTGCAGAGAAATAAAGCAGGTATATAAAGCACCTGGAGTGTTCTTAAACAAATGGGGCAATCAGGATTAGTACAAACTGGACATATTGGTAAAGTCTCAGGAATCCATGTTTTGTGCTAAAATGTTAAATACATTTGTGTGATTACATTCTAGGAAAATTAATTGTGTCATAATACAGTATATGTAAATTTATAATAGTGAATTCTCTTATAATGGGCTCTTTGTATGGGAGGGGGAAAGATAGAGAATATGCCTTGAAAATTCCTCTAAACTTCAGTAAAATCTCCTAAATGAATTTTTTTGTGATTCCTGTGAAATTCTTTCATAGCAATTCATATAGGCTATGCTTTACTTAGACAATATCATATGCTGCAGATGTAATGTAATAAATGTATATCTAGATTCCATTTTTACGAAACTAAGGGCATTTCTATAAAAATGTGTTTGAATAATAAGAATCATTTTTAATAATAATTTTAATAATAATCATATACAAATTTCAAGTAGTAAACTTTAAAATGTACGTATAACTAAGAAAATCAAAGAGATTTAGTGACATATGTAGGCAAAACCATATATAACTACATTTCTCTTATTTACCCACATGAAATACCTGCTCTCCTTTAATTAGAGGAAAATATCTAAATGTTTAAAAATTGTCCCCAACTAACATTTCTGATTAGCACAATCAGGGTAGGGAAACGATCAGAAAAGAATAATTATATTAATGGTTTTCACTAACACTTTGTTCCTATGTTAAGAACATAAAACTGGCTCAAATGTTCAGGATAAAATAAAGTTCTTAAAATCTAGCTAAATTTATGGGAACATACACTACAACTTAATATTTGTCCAGTTCTAGTTGATTTTCTTCCAAATATGTTAGAGAGAATTTTTTTTTCTGCTCTTCCAAATAATAATCCAAAATCAAAATCACAGCCAATTTCAGAAACTTTAAGAGAAAGCAAGCGAATTCCTAATTAGATGCTTATAATAAAAGTTAAGAGCAACCAACTAGAATTTCTAGACTCAGTTCAAGATCTTGTAAACATAAATCTAGAATAGAATGTGAGTAATATGAACCTAAATCTCTTCCAATTCTAAAAGAAACTTATAATAGAAAAATCATCATTTTTTCTGACTTTTTCCATGAAACATGCCTACTTTAAAGAAACCCATACCTAGGGTTTCAGACTGTTGTCACAGTTTTTGATTATTTTAATGGTAATGCAATTGGCCAATGAAGAAAGCCTTTACCTTTCAAACAATTCCTGAAATGTGACTTGGAAACTAGGACACCTCTATTCGATAATTCTGAGAAATCTGCTTTTGGATGAAAGTTGGAAACATTGAGTATTGATATTATGTTTGGGGCACACTGCTTCTTGCAGTTTATGGAATAAAACCTTTGTGGTGTCAGAGAGTCATTGCAGATTTCTGATATGCTTACCTTAACTCTGAAAAGGTAATCTTCATTATTGGGGAAACTTTTCCTAAATGATTAATTCAACTGTGTAAATAACTTTATGATAACAGAGTTTTCATGGTTTGTGTCAGTTAAGAATTATTGCTTATCCTCTCCAAATTTACCCTTCAGCAGCTGTTCTATGATAATAGATTGGGCAATATAAGCATTATAACTTTAGTGAACACTCTGTAAAGCTTGGTCAGGAGATGGTACAGGAGGGACTTGTAGGAGGCAAAAAGTGTGCTTTGCTTTCTTTTCCAGGCTAATGCTGCATGGTCCATCACTGGGGAATGTGGGTGAAGACATCAGTGATGCACTGTCCTAATTATACACCCAAGAGTGAAATCCTTCTGTGACTTTGTGCCCTTGGCCAGAGCTTGATAACAGCTTTGCCTTCAGCCATCCCAGAGCAGACACCATGTGCTCCAGACCTCATGTACTGCAGGCTCCCTCTGAACAACTACCCCCATTCTTGGCTTGTTTAATCCCCCGAAGGTTGTATCAGCCCTGCTCACATGTCCCAGAAGGTTGTTTTATGTATCTCTCCCGGTGCAATATAACATGCTCCTGAGCTAGCACATAAAAGAGCTTCTGTTGCAAGGGCTGCTGTAACAGAGTACCATAGTCCAATTGTCTTAAAGAGCAGGGATTTATTATCTCACAGTTTGGGAGACTAGACATCCAAAATCCAGGTGTTGGTGGGATCATGCTTGCTCTGAAGTCTGCAGTGTTCTGGTGGCAGCTTGTTTGCAATCCATAACTCAATCTGCCTCCATCACATGGTCATCTCTCTTCCTGACTGCTTCCTCCTCCAATGTCTAAAATTCCCTTAGCCATATTGGATTAAGGCCCAGCCTGATTTGGTTTGGCTTCTTCTTAACTAATAACATCTTCAAAGATTTTGTTTACAGATGCGGTCACATATAGAGGACCAGGGCTTAGGACTTGAACATATGTTTGGGGGAGACATGATTCAATCCATAACACATCCTAATTCTCTCACATGCCAGTCCATGAGCCTCCACTCACTGAGGCCCTGGAGGTTTGTTTCATGCTTATAAAGTAGCCAAAGTCCAACTTTGGCCTGGGAAACCCAACAAACTTCTATGCCATCTGGTGGACAGGACCCACAAATTTCCATGACAGGTCTTCACTTCTAAGTGTGTTCTTCCCTGTGTGCCGTTCTGTATTCCTAGTATACCCTTTGGAGTTACATCTTTGTAGCAACTCTCCTACAATAACTTATAATTCTTCATGCTAAATTTCTCCCTTTCAAATTACTATATGTTATCAATCCTAATTGGTCCCAGAATGACAGATGCTCCAAAGAAATAACTTGTTCTTATTCCCTAGAGAGGAAACATATGATTCCTAGTTCTTGTTGTCTTTAATAATTCACATCCTGGATCCACCTCTTACAAGTAGGGTCATCTTGGACAATTTTATTAATGTCCCAAAGCCTCATTCATGCATGTAGTAAGCTAGGACAGTGATTGTCACATGGCATGTGCCAAATAAATAATGAATAAAATGCTATCTAAGGTATCTAACTGTGATCCAAATTATAAGATAAAAATTAAAAGATATTTTTGCATCATAAAGTTTATTGTTGACAGATAGCTATAAATAGTATATTTTCACTATCCATCATAGCTAACATGGATATGGGCTTTCCTTCATATTATTTGATATTTCCTTTCCATAATTATACTATGAAAATTTTATTAAGACATTTTACACTTGTCACTGGTGCTGATTGAAAAACAAGTGACTTTTAACCTTGGCAAGGATATTAATAATTGTGATGGTTAGGTTTATGTGTCCACTTGGCCAGGTGATGGTGCCCGGTGTTCTGGTCAAGCAAGCACTGGCCTATCTGTTGCTGTGAGGACATTGCTTGGACTTAAATCATGAGCACGTTGATTGCATACATGGCTGATTACATCTGCAGTTGGCTAAGGGGACTGTCTTCTTCAATGAGTGATGCTTAATCTAATCACCTTTTAAGGACAATTCAGAAGAAAGAATCTCTCTACCCACTTCAGCCAGCCAGCCTCTTCTGAGGAGTTCTTGAGGACCCCCATTGGAGCTGCCAGATTGGGGCCTGCCCTACAGATTTTGGACTCGTGTATCCCTACGATTGTGTGAGACACTTTCATAAACGTCATATTTACAGATATCTCCTGTTCTTTCTGTTTCTCTAGAGAACCCTAACTAATACAAAAATAAAAAGGGGAATTATCATAGAGCTGATCAAAAACCCAATGATGCTTGGAGTTTTATGTTCTCAGTTGAATGAAGCCTGAAAACATTATGAATAATGTTGGGGGGAAATGACTATCACAAAACAAAAATATAAGACATAATTAACCAAACTTTGAAGAAGTTTCAGTTATACATGGGCATATCTGGAATTAAAGCCCTGCTTTCCTGAATCCAATACGTTTTAGACTAACACTGGCATATGCAATAGTAAAGATAATCAAGCATGCTTATAATACACCCCTCAACTTGGGTACTGTTTTAGAAAAATTGCATTACTGTATTAAAAATGCAGTGTCTAGTTACAGTCAAATCTAGATAAAGGGACTAGAACACAGACGACCCAAGAAAATGAAAATCTTCTTCTTTATTTATGAGAGCAGATGTAGTTTCACAGGAAAGCTGTGCAGAAAGCATAGCTTCCATACATCCCCATGCACAGTTTACTCATAAGTGTGGTGCCTTTGTTACAATTGATGAAACGTTATCATAATAATTGTATTAACCATAGCCCATAGTTTGTATTCAAGTCCACTCTTTGTGTTGTATGGGTTTGTATTGTTGTTTTTGGTAATTTATATACAATGTAAAAATTTCCATTTTATCCACTTTCAAATATATAATTCATTGGCATTGATTACATTCACAAAGTGTGCTCTAGCACCATCGTCCATTGCCAGAATGTCTCCATTTCTTAAACTTCTGTTGGATATAACTGGAAATCAGTCCATAAAGGGTTAAAAAAAACCATGGGTGACATAATTGCTAAAATTTTTGGTCCCAGTATCTATTAACCCTGAATATGATGGTGGTCCTATTCAATAGACCATCGTATTGTGGTATTCCACAGTATCTTAGTTTCCTGTCCCCCAGCTATACTGCCTTAAATGGCTAGAGTAGAAATAAAAAGATATCATAGATCATAAATTTAGAATATAATATTTTTATACATATAGATCAGAGAGAGGAAATGATGACCATGAAAATAATTGACTAGTAGAAAATTCCCACTCCAGAAATGCATTATTTGTTTACTAGGAGAAGTAGATTTTATCTAAAAAAAGTTTCTGAATACGATGGAATATAAATACCCTGGAAAAATTAACAGGAATAAATCTGCAAGGACAAGAAGAGGGACTAGATGACTCCCAGTTGACCGATTTCTCTAAAAGTGGCATTATGCGAATAGAGAGAGAGGACTGTGGGATGAAGGCCAGTTATTCCAAATAGACATCAATCCAACAGAGCAAGGATTATGTGGGAGATATTCTGGAGTAGTGGAAAGAGCACAGACTTTAAAATCAGAAAGACCAGGGTTCAATGATATTGTGAGCCATGTATGGCATGCTTGTGTGTTTAAGATGTTTGTATGTTGTTTTATCAATAAAAATATTTTAAAAATAAATATTTGCCAGGAAGTCTGTGTGGATCTAGAGTACTCTAATGTTACAGCATAAAATCTTGGCTGTAGTATATATATATCTCCTTCATATTTTTGCAGGCTATAGCATAAATATGCTATGAACAAAAGGGACTATTCATTTTAAGAAAATAATTTTATCATTAAATTGATTAAAGAGAACATATTCGTTTCTCGTGTTCTTAAGCATCCTATTTGAGTCTTAATAGAGTTCAAATAAAACAGGTTATGTCCACTGTTCAAAATGACTTGGTTATTTGTGAAGCTTTATTCTTGATACTGAAGAAATAAAATGTGTAAAAATCTGCATTTTCACTAAAGTTTTGACAAGAGTAATGATGAAGCCTGTAAGTGCTACATAAATGTTTGCTAAATAAACTCTTAGGAAGAATCATCATCATGAAGGAGAGAAGAATGAAATGAAATGTCCAAGATGAGTCAGTCCTCAGACTGAAGTGAGACGGTGGCTTTGCCGCTGCTGGGATTTGGCCCCAGGGCCCCTGTACCAGCACTGAGAGACACTGCCAGATTGCCACAGGTGCTGGTTTGGAGCTGTTCTGTACCTCAGAAAATGCCACGTTCTTTTTTTTTTTAATTGTGAAAAATAACACATATACAACAAAGCAATAAATTTCAAACACACTGCAACAATTAATTGTAGAACAGATTTCAGAATTTGGTATAGGTTACAATTCCACAATTTAGGTTTTTACTTCTAGCTGCTCCAAGACATTGGAAACTAAAAGAAATAGCAGTATAATGACTCAGCGATCACATTCATTTGTTAGGTCCTACTTTCTCTGTTATAATTCTACCTTCTCCTTTGATCTTTCTTCCAATCCTTAGGGATATATGAGCTGTGCCCACTCTAAGTTCTTCATGTTTGAAAGGCTTTCAATAATATGGGATAGGGGGATGGAACTAGTTGATGATCTGGACAGACTGGCCCCTCTGCATTTCAGGACTTATCTGGTCCAGGGAGCCATCTCTGGAATGATCTTTAATCCATTCCTATGGGTGCAGACCTATTATGGGTGGGACCTTTTGATTAGGTTGTTTCAACTGAGACATGACCCACACAATTCAAAGGGGGTCTTAATCCTTTACTGGAGTTCCTTTGTGAGAGGGTAAAGAAAAAGCCCAGAGAGTTTAAAGAAACACCCAGAGAAGTTTGGAGAGAGCAGAGAGAAAAGCCCCAGGAGGAGCTGAGAGAGGAAACCAATGAAGCCAGAAGCTGACAGCAATGGAACCCAGAGAGAAGGACCGGCAGGCACCAGCCATGTGATTTCCCATGTGACAGAGGTGTCCCAGATGCCGGTAGCTTTTCTTCAGAGAAGGTATTGTCCTGTTGATATCTTGGTTTGGACATTTTCGTGGAGTGTAAGTTTGCAAGCTAATAAATCCCTATTGTAAAAGCCAAAAACAAAAACAAAAAAAACAAAAAAAGACTGCCTCCAGGGTTCAGTCTCTAGATTGCTGAATCTTTGTTTTTTCATCTCTATAGTGATGATAATATAAGACTTGCAATATTTTCTGAATATTAAGTGAAAAAACAGTTCAAAATCCTCTACTACTTTCCTATATCCAGCTAATACGCAAGGCACTATAGCCACTAAATAAAGAAAATATTTAATTGATGTAGTTAAATGACTAGAGCATTGAAACTAGGTTACATTTTATTAAGTTCCAGATCAGAAAAAATAATACAATGAGAACTGATTTGTGAATTATAATAAATATTCACCTCTACACTAAACATATGAGCATACTTTTTAAATTGTAAAATAGTAGTAAAATGTGAGTTCTCAGTTCGATCATGATGGTATTTTATTGTCTTGTAGGATATCATTGTCAGAAATCATCTGAAAATTAAAAATCAAAACAATCAAGTAAATGTCTATTACTTCAATGTTTCTATTGCATTAACAGTAATAGAATAATGTGAACATAATTGCCTTAATAAGTCTTATTAGGTTGCTTGAACTAGATATACTATAGGAAAAAATAGTCGGGTCATGATTATCAATTTTTCCTTTCATTGTTTTGTCATCACTTGAACTTTGAACAGGAACATAAGTGGGAGAGACAGAGGAAATGTTATAATCTTAGAGGTTCTTTCACAGATCCTAAAGCTCTTTCTAATATCTACTTGACAGGACTTCAAAATTATCCTTTAAATAGGGAATCTGTGACTCATGGAAATCCAAGATTCATTTCTTCATTCATACAACAGTTATTTATTGACTATTTATTATGTGCCAGATATTGGGTCACATTAGTGCAAAAAAAAAAAGTCCCTATCTTTATATAGCTTGCATTCCATTTGGATGGGGGTTGAGGAGGGAGGGTGGATGTGGGATCATAGAAAATCCAAAGATAGGATTTGCTCAAGTACATGAATGCGAATTGGAGAGAACAGTGAGCAGCAGAGCTGAAGCCACTGAATGAGATAAAACCTTTCAAATCCATGAAGATCAAAGAAACACTGTTCTATTCTTATATCAGTATTTACCCTAATAAACACAAGGCACTTTGTGATCAAAACGTGAAAACCTCTCTTCAGGGAAGAAGTTTTTTTTTTTTTGTTTTGTTTTGTTTTTGACTTTTCATCTGTGCCCAGTCAGGCTTGTTTCTATGCTAGATGATTGTAAGACATTTATTTCCACTCTTATTTCCTTCCACTGATGTGATAAATACAAGAAATAATTGCCTGTAATAAGATATATTGTTCATTTTGGGGTGATACGGTGTTGGCATCAAGGAGTCCTTTTGTTCACCATTCACGCCTCCTCTTACACTGCAACACCTAGGAAAAGGTGGAAAAGGTTTAAGTTGTTTCATCAAAATTCATCAATACATTCAGTCTGAGAATATTTGCATATTTCACACTGCTAATGAAATCCCTACTAGCAAAAAAGATTTCAATTTCAAAAACACTTCAAATTTGATATAGGTACACCTTGCCTACTGTGAGAATTTGAACTATTTTAAAACAGTATTCAGTAAAAATATTTTGTTATACTGAAAATTGGGAGAGTATTAGAGAGACCAATTTTCTCTCCCCAGATCACGTTGATTACACAATCACATTACTTATCACTTCCCTTTGCTTTCATTCCTCAGATAAAATCAATACCCATGCGTTTATCTGAAAATTGAAGCCATGTGAGGTAGAAATTTCTTTGATGGATAAAAATGAAATAAAAGATGACTACCCAGAATAGTGTGTGAACACAGGAAAAATGACTCTGAAGGAGACAAACCTCTTTAAGCAAAATACATTCTGTTCCAAGATTGTTAACAAGGATCATTCTATTGGATAATGACGGAAGCTTAGTGCAGGAAGAAAAGATTTGAAAAGCTAACTAAACTAAATTGAAAAGTCAAACTTCAGTAGGAATCATTATGTCTCAATATGCATTTCTACTTACAATCATACAAATGAGTGCATAAAAAGAATGTTTAAAATAAGAGCAATGCTATGGTATATATGCATAACCTGATCCCTCCCTGAAATTTTGGTACCTGTGTGATACCGAAGACTCAGAGTTAGAGTTCCGTAACTCTGAAAGTCAGCACTGTCACATACAGCAACTGGTAAACAAGCCAAAAAAGAGATCAGACTTCAATTAGAGATAAGAACAAAGCCAATCAGGTTGGGACTAAGGTAAATCAGAATACAGGGGTAAGGAGGACACTAACTGTAATTTAGAACTTCACCTACTGTGTGAGACCAAAGGAAGAGAGGTTTATTTTGCCCAAAACTTTAAATTTTCTGTAGCATATAATTTAACTCAGTGTGTTTGGATAGCTCATTTAAACAACCCAAACACATGGAATCCTGAATGAGAATGAGGGCTTATAATTCTTTATGCTTACTGTAATATCCAGCTATATCCCAGAGTATGTTGGGCAAATAATTAAAAAGTATCAACAAAGTCCCTTGAGGGACAGGAGAAAAAATATGAAACTATTAAGATTTACCACCAGGGAATCCCCTGATACTGTCTCAAACATTAGTTACCCCCAAATCAATAGGCCAAGCCCTTGACCCTTAGGCTTGCTCTTATGAAGGTTATGTATGTAGCGGAGAAGCTATAGTTATACCTAAGAGTTACTTCCAGTGGACCTCTTTTGTTGCTCAGACGTGGCCTCTCTCTAAGCCCAGCTCTGCAAGTAAAATCATTACCCTCCTCACTATATGGGGCATGACATCCAGTGGTGAAAGTCTCCTTGGCAGCCCTGAGAGATGACTCCCAGGGATGAGTCTGGCCCTGGCACTGTGGGATCAACAAGGCCATCCTGACCAAAAGGGGGAGATGAAATGTAACAAAATAAGGTATCGGTGGCTAAGCGAGTTCAAATAGAGTTGTGAGGCTATTCTGGAAGCTACTGTTATGGAAGCTTCAGCTAGATATTGCTAATTACCAATGTCTTTGCCAAATCCCAACCAAAACCATTGCTGTTGGACTTGAAAAGTACCTAGGGCTCTAGCTGAGTTTCTACAAAAGTTTCAAGCACGAGATTACTTTCCAGAAACCTACAACCTCCAGGTAGTTTCCTAGGCCAAATAAGTCCTAAAACCCAGAAGAATTAGGCTTTCCACGAACATCAACTAGTTCCATCCACCTATGCCATATTATCAACAGCCCTTTCCAATATGAAAGAGTTCGCATGTGCATAGCCAAAATGCCCCTAAAGAGTGGGAGATGGATCAAAGGAGAATGAGGAGCTATAACAGAAAAGACAGGATTTAACAGATAAGTATGACTGCTGAATCATTATTCTGATATTTCTTTTAGTCTCTAGTGTCTTGGAGCAATTAGAAGGAAAAACCTAAAATTGTGGAACTGTAAAGCATAATAGATTCTGAAATCTGTTCCATAACTACTTGCTGCAGTGTACTTTGAAATTTATTTTTTTGCGCATTCATTGCATTTCAGAATAGAAAATGCAAAAAGCCAAAGAAAGAGTAGAGGTCTTTCTTGTGCATAGTTTAAATAAAGCCTCGATTATTGAAAAGCAGACTATTCACAACTTACTCCAAAGTTACTGAGGCTTTGCAAATACAAATTGACTTCCAGAAATGTCCTTTAAAGACTTAAAGGAAATCCTCACAGGGAGTTGATTTTGTAAGCAGAAGAAATAACTTGAAGCACTGTTACTATCAAATGATTTGTATGTCTGTGATAAAATGTGACTGTCTTCTGGTTAAAGTTAGTATTATTCCTAGATTTGAGATGAGGGCTTAAATAAAGCCAGTGTCACTTTTGGAATAATGATTTGTTACTCAGAGGATTAGAAAACCCACAGCCATGTTGCATTCAGTTTCAAGCTTCTAGTAGAAAACTGTAAGACAATATGATTTGATGTCACTTGCAAACTGTATATATGGATATATTTGAAGCTTATTATTAGAGCCACATGTCCTCCTTCATAAGATTTCCCTCCCTTTGTACAATGTGAACTTCACCTGAGATGAATTATTACTCGATTTTTGTTTAAGGAATGACTCATACAAAGACATTTCCTTTTTCAGAGGCACGTAAAGAGTTACAAGGCATATTCCTTTAATTTCACAAAATTCTGTGAAAGATTTTGTGAAAACAAATATTCGCCTTCTGCTTTACATTACCTGCACATCCCTAGCATTTTATCAAGTGCCTGGAAAGTAGGTTGATCTTGCAAAATATTTGCTAACTTGATAAAAACAGCTGAATTGTGTGTTACAATCATAAAATAAATGGAATTTTCACAAAACGTAAGGTTTTTCCTGACTCTTAAAATAAAAATTGACACTGTGTTCTTTTAAGAATATAAAATCCTAAGATGTAACATATCTAACAAAATAATTTTGCATTGAAATTTTTCCTGCACTTTTTTGAGGAAAAGGAATAATAAATGCATATAATATTTTTGCTGATGTAGGTGAGGTTAGGCTGTAGTCATAAATAAACCCTGAAATCTCAAGTAGAATGATACAATAAAAATTTATTTCTTCCTCCCTTTGTTAGATGTGGATCTGGAAAACTTTCTAGAAAGCTTTCCTCCAGGCAGTAACTCAGATTCTGGGCTCCTTACACTGTGTTGCTTAGCAATGACAAATTCTTTTTCTCCCATCTTTGAGGACTGCAGAGAAAGATTGGGTGAGATCATATTCAATACTTGGGTAGACCCAGAAGTCCTGTATCATTTATTCAAACATCCCATTGGCCCAAACCAGTGCTATGATCCCAATCTAAATGCAAAGTAAACTGGGAAATTTAATGTTCCTAAGACCACAGGACGAAGAAACTGCAATCATGAATTAGGCTGTTTCTGCCAAAACGCATACGTACATTAAAAAAATTCAAACAGTAATCTGTTATGCCTGCTTAGTCTTCCATAGAATCCATTTCTATACATACCTCAAGAAAGTTTTGATGCATATAGACAAATGTGTCTTGTATGAATGGGCACACATGTGGATGTATTTCATGTTAGATCACAGGTAGATATTTCTATACATTTTTTTTTTTTTTGGCATGGGCAGATTCCGGGAATCGAACCCAGGTATTTGGCATGACAAGCGAGAATTCTGCCACTGTGTCACCATTGTACCCCCCTGATATTTATGTACATTTTAAAACATATTTGTTGGTTAACTTCATTGGTCTAATGATATGTGCATGTTAAAATTTTGTACATATTGCTAATTTCCCCTACAAGCATGTTGTGCCAATTAACATTCCCACCAATAATTCATGATGTGCACATTTCTTCAAATTAGTCTAGATAACACTTTACTCCATCAGACTGCTTCCATAATAGATAAAACATTATACATCTATATTTTAATAAGCATTATAGAATCATGACTGATTTTAGCATATTTTCATGTCTTCATTAACTTTGATTTCTTCTTAAAATTTAATTCATGTCATGGGTTTATTCTTCCAACAAGTAGTTCAATTTTTTCTTATTTTTATTTGCCTATCCAGTAAATGAGTGTTCTGTTTCTCTCTCCCCTGCCCCCACAAACTTATGTATAATTGTATACTCAGTTGTTGAATGATTAATGATTTCTAATCGATCTTTTTACATTTAAGTTTGGTATTAGCTTTATTTCTGTCCTATATGAATTTTTCCCCATTTTGTTGTTTTAGCCATGATTAATAAGCTATGGTTTATTGACCTACAGAAATGTTTGTTATGAGAATTATCAATATATTCTTTATATAGAATTGGAAGTTTGTGAACTGGTTAAAAAATACTTCTCTGCCCCTAGTTTGTTTTTTTAGTAATATGTTTTCCTTTAGTATCATTATGATTTGATGTATTGTGTCTAAATGGACTATAGAGATATTAGAAATATATTGCAGAAAAAGGAGATACGAGGGATCATAGTTTTGTCACAGCTGATTTTAAGGCAATTTTTATTATATTAAAAGTAAGTGCATTTGCATTAGGGTTTGTCTTGGCTTTCCGTTCTCCGTGTTGAGATATCATTTACCAGCACTGATCTGTTTTAGTTATTATAACTCTGCATTACATTTTAATGTTTGCTTAGTAAATCTCTGCTCGCTAATCTGTTTTAGGTTTTTGTTGGCCATTTTTCACATTTTTGTGACAATTTTGGACTTTGTCATTTTAGCTAAAAGTCTCTGGATAATTTTATTGATCATAATCCAATTTCCCAATTTATGGATTAAATCAAGAATATTGTCTTTAGAATAAAAAACTGTTAAATTACATGTTTTATGCTGAAAATTTGAAAGTGATATTAAAATTTACCATATTTTATGCAGTCTGAATTTAACTTTTGTAAAAGACCTGTATATATGCACCTTATTGCATTTTTTATTTCATTATCCTATAAATACTTCCATCCAAATATATATTATTTATTTTTAAAGTCCAAATTTCTGTCTATTTCTTCAAAGTGGTTATACCTTTATGGTCAGCTATTTTTTAAAAATCTAGTCAATATATTACCAAATGATTCTTCCTATTTCAATTCTGTTGGGATTACATATAAAATCCTCTTTCCTTAGAACAGATTTTTGTCTTCCTTTTCAGAATTTAAACTTCCTCTCTATATTGTATCTTCAACTTACTTTTCATTAACAAACCTGGAGGAATCACATGAAAAACAATTGAGTCATTCGTAAAAGCTCCCAATGGACAACCAGTACGAACTGCCAACTAAGAGCCAGTTTGGATGTCCAAGTCCAGTCATTCTCCCAGATGACTGAACCCCTAAGTGACATTACAGAGGGCAAATAATCCACCCAGCTAAACCCACCAATCTGGAGGACCATGATGTATTAAATAGTCATTGTTTTAAGCTGCAAAATTTAAGAGTGATTTGTTACATGGGAATAAATAACTGAAAAAAAAAACCCTCAACTTAAAGAAATTATAAAATTTGAACCAATGGATTAATAAAGTGGAATATTTTCTTTATGCTGTGGTGGAACCTGGGGAATTGATTGTGTTTTACTCTACATTAAAGCCTCCTCATCGCAAGAACACGAGTATATTCCAGTGTCTCTTTTGCACAGGGCTGGTTAGCTGTCTTTGCTTACCAGGCAATTCAGTGACCCATGGCAGATACTGTCAACACATTTTGTTTCTAAAATTTGAAACTATGTATTAGTTTCATTCCAAAGCATTTCTACCTAGCTCTTGAAAGGGAGCAATAAATAGTATATTGATTGCGATATAAAGTGGCCAACTCTTGACAATTCCTTCCAGAAATAATGGGGGCCATTTAATGGAGCTGGTCATCTTCAGTTATGACATTACACTTGCTGATGTGTCTTTAAATTTGGTAAATAACATTCAGTCAGCATGTGAACTCATCTGTATTTTTATGACATCAATTCTAAATTTATTTTCTGGATTATTCAATCATTATTAATCCAAAGCATTTTTGAGATAGACAAATTATGAGCCAGTCATATTTATGCTTCCTTTTCTTCAAGGAACTATACAATTGTAAGCCAAAATCTACCCTGATTGCACAAACAATTCTAAAATGTAGACAGATCTGCATAAAAGCATGTTTTAGCATATGAATGTTTGTATAACATGCATTTATCAAGTTTGTAAATAAACATGTTTGTGTTTATAGGTAAATACATGTATATAATTAAACAAATATTAAGAGACAGATCATCATATTTTTTCAGTATTTCATATAGTGTTTTCTGAAATCAGCCCTATCATATCTAAATATATCTATGATGTTATCTACATTTGGGGGTTGCATTTGGCCTGAAAAGCTCTGATGGCCAAAACACATTTCCAACCCTCACATCTAAACAATGAGCAACAAATAATCAGAGTAAAATTGTTCTACAAGCACTAACCTGTACCAGCGACACAGTGCTTCTTAGGAACAAAGATTGCACTGTGAGATTCTTTCTTAAACAGGAGTTGAAGTAGTAAACATGTCTTTAGACATATTTTCCCCTCAGACAAAGCTTCTGTTGCCACATTATCTTGTCAAATCATATGAGGTTTTGATGGATCAATACTCATATAGGTAACTTCTAAGGAACACCTGGCCTTCCAGGAGGTGACATGTTAATTAAATAGATAGCATTCTTTTTCTTAATGTGCAATTGCTTAAATTTTAGTGCTTCTTTCAGATTCTTTAAGTCCTGGTTTAATACTTTTGTGAGCTTGAGGGCTAAAGTCACCTAAGAAAACTGGTAAAATGCAATCATTTTGGAATTGTGACTAGAGACATTTTGGCTAAAGAAGAAAAGAAAATTTAAATGTTTCCTTTGATGTCTTTTGGCCTTTCTGTACTTCTAGTTCACCTATAAGTATGATGAATGCCTCTGAGAATTAAAGCAGGTATTTTGTAACTTAATTTTCTTTTGGAGAATATACGAAGGACCTTATCTAACAACTTGCATTGTTGTGATTCCCTATGTCAAAATGCCAGATTTGGCTAGTTTACAGATATTGAGAGTAGGAATGAGGAATAGTCAAGAATCAGTAATTACAAACCTTCCCTAAGAAATTCACCAAAATAGTTTATTGTCCTTATTTGCAAAACCAAGCAAGAGAAGGGGCACGGCCCCTTCCATAAATTATTGATTAAAATATGTTTTGTGAAAGGTGTGACTGATAGAGATTTCATAAATAATGCACTCATATTGGGTTCTTGTCCATTTCTTTTCATATCTATTTGTAATCCTTTAAAATAAAATTCAGAGTTAATGTTTCAAATATAATATGAACTTAATATTTTTAAGGCAGAAAGACATTTACTTTTTACACAGATGCAAATAATACATGAAATAGATGTTTCATGTGGATTATTTACATAGTGTAGAGAAAATCAGTAAGTATAATGTGATAGGGAGAATATGATATTTTTATTTATATATATAAGGGTATAAATAAATATGTTTTCCATTTCCTATGTGGAGTAATATATGATATCTCTATGTATTTAGACATAACGTGTCAATCTATGATCTAATATGTGTGTGTATATATATACACATGTACATATACACATGTATATAATATGTGTGTGTATATATATACACATGCACATATATTTATACACACATGCATGTGGATAAATACATAAACCTGACTACAAAAAATGCAGCTTTATGTATTAAAGACATTGTAATTTTTGTACTTTATTACCACAAATAAATCATCATGAAGTAATAAAGCAAAGAAAGCTGCTGTGTTTTTTAAAAATAGGAATATTTGACTCTATTGAATTTCAATTTTATCATCTTTGCTGCTTTGAAACTTGAATCACAATTCTATACACTAACAAATAATAATTTTATTCAATTTTACTGTGGTTTACCAACATCAAACAACAAAATTTTATGCGGTATCAGTGGGACTCTGATGTGGCATCTTATATTTTAGGGAGAAATTATCCTAGAAACAAAGTACTTGATAGCTTGGATTGAGGAAAAAACAATGTTTTAAGTTCCATGCCCGCCTCAATTAATTTTAAACCATTTGCAGCTCAACATGATTTAGAATGTTTGTTTTCCCTGTCATTGTTTTCTTCATTTGTAATATTTATATTTTAAGGAAAACTTCATCTCTCTTTTTAAATTCACTAAATTCATTCATTACACTATTTTTGTTTTACACGAACTGATTTCTAAGAAGATATCTGTCTGAGAAGAGAATATCTTCACTAAATCCCATATATTTCCCCACGAAAAGAAGACTACACAGTTATTTATGTATAATTATGTAATCAAAAGAGCATAGAATTTGAGGTCAAACTTCATTTGAATCACATTGTTGCTACTTACTAATGGAAAAATCCTGGAAGTCTTACTTTCAACTTTCTAGATTGTAGATTCATTTTCTTCATCTACAATAACAAGAAATTCTTACGGTGGGTATAAGAATACAGCTCAGCTCAGCCAAGGCAGCCAGTGGGCATGGCCTGAACCTCAAGCCCCGCCTCCACGAAGACTGACAGCTCGAGGCCACGTGGCTCAACCAGGCCACCAGCAAGATCCGCAGATGCAAGGCCCAGCGAGCCAAAGCACCACCATTGCCCCACGCCTTGCATCTGCAACCATTTGGCCCATAGTGAGGTGCCCTATGGTGAGGTACCACACCAAAGTGAGAGCCAGCAGGGGCTTCAGCTTGTAAGAGTTAAGGGTGGCCAGTATTCACAAGAAGGTGGTTCGGACCATTTTCTCCGTGGACCCCAGGAGATGAAACAAGTCCACCGTGTGTCTGCAGGCCAATGGGCAGTGGCCGAAGGAGTGCGAAGACAAACTCATTCTCTTCTCCAGGAAGCGTGCGGCCCCCATGCAGGGAGACAGCTCTGCTGAAAAGCTAAACCTGGCCATGCAGCTGACAGGTTCAGCAATCCCCAACTGGAATGTCTACAAGAAGGCAGGGCCATCGCGGAGGAAAACAAGAACTTCAAGGCACTTGCCAGTCTTCAATGGCCTGTATCAATGCCCAGCTTTTTGGCATCTGGGCAAAGAAAGCCAAGGGGGCTGTGGTAGTTAGATTCGGTTGTCAACTTGGCCAGGTGAAGATGCCTAGTTCTATTGCTGTGGACATGAGCCAATGGTATGTGAACCTCATCTGTTGCCCATTACATCTGCAGTCGGCTAGGAGGCGTGCCTGCTGCAATGAATGATGCTTGACTTAATTGCCTGGTGCTTAAATGAGAAACTCAAAGTAGCGTAGCCCAAGCAGCTCAGCGTACCTCATCTCAGCACTCGCAGCTCAGCCCAGGCCTTTGGAAATGCAGGAAGGAATCACCCTGGGGAAAGTTGTTGGAACCCAGAGGCCTGGAGAGAAGGCCAGCAGAGATCGCTCTGAGCCTTCCCACCTAAGAAAGAACCTCAGTTGAAAGTTAGCTGCCTTTCCTCTGAAGAACTATATGTCAGCTAAATAAATCCCCTTTTATTGAAAGCCAATCCATCTCTGGTGTGTTGCATTCAAGCAGCTAGCAAACTACAAGAGCGGCCATAGATCAGAATGTTGAGAAGAAAAAATGAAATGCTTTTAGGACTCGTAATAAATCAGTAAAGCTGCCTCCCCCACCTCCTCAAAACAAAAAATACATAGTACATGTTCAAAAATACTACTTTTCTTTTATTTGTCCTTGAAAACTTCCATTACATTCCTATTTCCTTGAAAAGAAAATACTTTCATTTATATGTTTCATTGGAAAATTCAGATTCTGGTCCCTAAAATTGAAAGAAATAATGCGATAGATAATCGCCGCTTTTCTTTTTCTGAAAAGCTACCAAAATGGGAAGCTATAAATCAGTTTTATATAAATCTGTTTTATTTATGATAAATAATCAGTTACATTTATTAGAAAAGTGATTTAAATTTTTATTGACTGTAATGGGAAAAGAAAGCAAATGTAGATTTTCTTAGTAAAAATG
Organism: Myrmecophaga tridactyla; assembly: GCA_004026745.1. Lineage (NCBI taxonomy): Eukaryota > Metazoa > Chordata > Mammalia > Pilosa > Myrmecophagidae > Myrmecophaga > Myrmecophaga tridactyla. The sequence goes on from PVIY010000175.1 coordinate 241,663, forward strand.
TGAAATATTGTTATAAACAGACAAAACACATTTTATGCCTGTTCTGAATTGAATAATAAATATAATGGATACCCTAGTGATGAACAATGAACTCTTTTTTAATTGTGGATGACATTTCTTTCTCTATTGATGATACTAGGGATAAAATAGAGAAAGAAAATTTCTGTTAGAAATGTTGTGTACCCCACCAGGTAAGAAAGAATACTGAGGATCAGGGATTATTAGTTTATGGACTGCTTCCTGCAGTACTAGGCTAATGTTAATATAGTTGGTTTAAGACAAAAGAAACCTAGCCCTTTAATTAGGCCTGGTACATCAGTATCCTCATTTATATAAAAAGAGGTAGGAAGAAAAACTCTTCCACTTCTACATTCTGATGCCTGTATCAGGAATCCAGCAATTGGACTGTAGGCTTTTTATCACATAGATGCCTCATTCTGAGGCACCACAATATTATTCCTTCCCATATTCCTACCACTTTGACATAACATTTCCAGAAATGCAATTTTTCCTAAATAAATAAGTCAGGGAGGACAAGAGACCAGAAGTAAGGAAGGAAATTTGAAAAGGTATCTTGAGGAAAGGAAGTGGTGCATTCTACCCAAATAAAGGTTGTGGGCAGCAAATGCAGACACAAAGTACAGATAGCAGAGCGAGGTAGAAGTTTTGGTTTTGCATGCATTTCAGGCTATCAGAGATCCAGTTTGGAAAGATAAAATTCCTTTTCCCACACTGAAGGTTTAAGTTGCTTAGAAGGTTGGTGATGAGCGGAATTTTGGAGGCAGCTGTCAGGGATCAGTGAGCCCTTCTTTATGGTAAGGGAAGGGATGGAAAGAGAAATCCCTGTTCCCCATGCAAAATATGAGGACAAGGGCTTCAGTGGGACTCTTGGCGAGTTTACTGGATCTCCAGAAGACTGGAGTTCACAGCTGCCCAGGGAGTGGCCCAAATTTCTCAAGGCAAAGAGCATGTGTGAGTGTTCTCTGTAAACCAGGAATGAGCTATGCACACAGGGGGAAGATAACATTGGGTTGTGGTAGACACGGAGCTTATGTCTTTACATAACTTTGAAAAAGGAAAGAATGCTGTAAGCATAAGGCAAAATACAAAAGCAAAATATTTAAAGACCTACATCTTTAATTACAGAGAACTTTTAAAAAGGCCAACCCCTTATTAATAACGAAGGGCAAAGGATAGAACTAGACAATCTGTGAACAAGCCTATTAATAAATTCAACTGTGTCAATCAGCAAAGAAAAATAAAATATCACTGTTCTAGTTTGCTAGCTGCTGGAATGCAATATACCAGAAACAGAATGGCTTTCAAAAAGGGGGAATTTAATAAGTTGCAAGTTTACAGTTCTAAGACCGAGAAGATGTCCCAATTAAAACAAGTCTATAGAAATGTCCAAACTAAGGCATCCAGAAAAAGATACCTTGATTTAAGAAGGCCGATGAAGTTCAGGGTTTCTCTCTCAAGTGAGAAGATACATGGCGAACACAATCAGGGCTTCTCTCTCAGCTGAAAGGGCACATGGCGAGCACGGCATCATCTGCTAGCTTTCTCTCCTGGCTTCTGGTTTCATGAAGCTCCCTGGGAGGCGTTTTCCTTCTTCATTTCCAAAGGTCGCTGGCTCATAGACTTTCTGCTTCGTGGTACTGCAGCATTCTCTGCTCTCTCCGAATCTTCTTCATTCTCCAAAATGTTTCCTCTTTTATAGGACTTCAGAAACTAATCAAGACCCACCCGAATGGGTGGATACATGTTGTCACTTAATCCAGTTTAACAACCACTCTTGATTAAATCACATCATCCAGGGAGATGATCTGATTTCAGCTTCAAACATACAGCATTGAATAAGGATTATTCTACCTTTATGAAATGGGATTTTGATTAAAACATGGCTTTTCTAGGGTCCATACATCCTTTCAAACCAGCACAGTCACATATACATGTACATACTTACAGATTCATAGTTGTATGCTTGTACATGTGTGATCATATACATATGATGTCTAGTTTTTATGTCTTGTTGAGAAGGTGGGGAAACAGTTGGTCCAATCTAGTTCTTGGGGTTTGAGTCATCTCACCATAAAGATGCAATTGAGTCTTAACCCCCCGTCCTGTGGGTGTGAAACTCTTTGTAAATAGGACCTTTGAAGATGCTATTAAAGTATGGCCACACTGAATCAAGTGGGTCTTAATCCAATATAGCGATAGTCCTTTAAAACAAAGGAACTTGGACACAAGCAGAATTCAGAGGAGAGGGAGGGTTGCCACATGATGGAGGCAAAGATGCATCTATAAATCAAATAGTCCCTAACATGGCCAGCGAGCTAGCACCAGAATGCAGTAGACTCCAGGGCATGTGGCTACCTGAGGTTGGATTTCTAGCCTTCAAATGATGAGATCATAAATTCCTGTTGTTTAAGCCAACCGGAATGTGGTACTTGTTTTAGAAGCCCTAGAAAAAAACTAACACAGTTTTTGGTACTGGGAAGTGGGGTGCTGCTATTACAAGCACCTACAAAAGGTGAAAGTGGCTTTGAAATTAGGTAATGGGTAGAGACTGGAAGAATTTTGAAGTGCCTGATTGAAAAGTCTAGGTGACCCTGAAGAGACTGGTGGTAGAGATGTGGATATTAGGAAGGTTCTGGTGAAGGCTCAGGAAAAAGAGGGAGATGAGCCATGCAGAAAGTTTGTCACCCTAGAGAATATATATGTTGTATGAGCAGAATTGTTGGCAGAAAATACAGGTATTAAAGTTGCTTCTGGTGAAGACTTTGACGAAATGATGAATGTGTTATTGGAAACTGGAGGAAAGGTTATAAAGTAGCAAAGAACTTGGCTGAATTAGTCCTAATGTTGGGTGAAAGTGGAACTTGCATGCAATGAACTTGGATATTTAACTGAGACTTCCAAGAAAAATGTGGGAAAGCACAGCATGGCTTCGCCTTGCTGTTTATAGTAAAATGAGAGGGGAAAGGGGAGGGTGTGGCTGTAAACTGAGGACTGAGCTGTTAAGCACAAAGGAACCAGAAATTGATGATTGGAAAATTCTTGGCATATAGCTGATAACAGGCAATAGTCATGTCAACTCTCATACCCTCCTATAGAAAATTAAGAACCAATAAGTTCCCCCCAAATATAAAGAGATATTTGCATCATTATCAAAGACACATATTAATTTCAAATTACTCTAAATTCTATAATAAGGGCTATTTTATATAATTACTAACTAGTGAGTATAAAATGTTTTACTGCACAGTAATTATTAGCATAGACAAGGGAAAATATTTTAATTGTTTGATAATTATTTAACTGCCTATATAATTGTCCAGCAAGTTCTTTGCCTCTTAATGTCCAGATTGATTATCTATATAATGTTAACATATGAAGAGGTAATGTAGGCTACTTTAAACTTTATCTTATATAAAACCTTGGAAATAGTGCTTAGTAGCTTTGTTGGAAAAATTAATTTGCCTTCTCCATCAAGCCCTTAAATATAGATCTTTCCCCAAGGATTTATCTGAACCCATTAACAAGTTCACTTTAGTTTATAACTTCAACTACAACCTTGAAACAGATGACAACTCCAACTGGTTCACCTGCCAAATTCCAGTCCACCACATTCAACCTATGCATGGTACATCTCAGCTAGTAAAAGTAGTTATAGCTAATATCCCCCCAAGAGCTCTTTTTTAATCCCACCTAACCCTATTTCTCTTTCTGTAATTTTTTTTTTCCTGTTAATGACATTACCGTCTTCCCCAATAACTCAGATTTGAAATATTGACATTTCTTGGGGGCTCCTCTTTTTCTTTGCTTCCTTCTAATTTCTATCAGGTTCTTAGCAGGCCTTCCGTGCAGCTTCTCTCATCTCCATGGTACTTTCCCAACTGACCCATACCCTAATCTCATATTAAGTCAGGAAAGCATCAAACAAAATTTTGTTGATGACTTTAGGAAAGCATCATACGAAAGTACTGGTACGGGGTGCAGGAGTGGTTCAGTGATAGCATACTTGCCTTCCATGAGGGAGACCCAGGTTCAATTCTCAGACCATGCACCAAAGAAAAAAAAATACTGGTATAAGCAGAGGATGATTATGTATAAATGAATGCAATACCAATTGAATTCCCTCTGCACTGCATATAAAGATGAGTAAGACATCCCTCTGACTTTGGGGAGAAAAAAAGAAATAGATGAACATCAATAAAGATAAGAAAGAGTAATCAAATTAGCAACAGGAAGAAGAACTAACTAACCTTGGCTAAGCATTACCTTCTTTAATCTTTATGATCACCCTGTGAGGGAGGAATGATGAGATTAAGGTTCAGAGAATTAGAGTACCTGCTCAAGGCCACAAGGTTGTGTCAAATCCGAGATTTAAAAAATAGTCATTCTTACTATAAAAACTGCACTGTGAACACCTGTGCTATAATTCATGAGTCCATGCATATATTTATTGGATACACATCATATGAAAACCTTGCTGCCATGCCTGGCAGATACAGTGGCAGACAGGTCTACAATAAATAAAGGTGTAAATGATGTAAGTGATTAAGTGAAGAAATGAAGTAGTTACTGATTATTCTTCACCAATTATATCAAGTTCATTTTGGGTGGTGAAGAACAGTTGGTGTTTTAGTTTGCCAGGCTGCTTGACAAATTCCATACTAATAGGTCAGCTTAGGGGAGAAGAATTTATGGCCCTAAAGGCACATGAATGAATAAAGAATCTGCGGTTCTAAAGTCACAGACGTCTCAAATCAAGGTGTCTATGTAAGACCATGCTTTCTCCCAGGATCGTTGGCAAACTTCCATGATATGGCAATGTCCTCAGTTTCCTCTGGTGGGGTTTTCTGTGATTTCAACTGTACCTAAATTTCTTCTGTTTATAAAGGACTCCAGGTATACAGATTGAGGCCTCACCCTGATTCAACTGGGTAACACCTAATTAGGATCTTAAAAGATCCTATTCATTTGTGTTCACACCTTAACTGATAATGCATTTTCAAAGGGTCCTATTTGCAAATGGGTTCACACCCATAGACACAGGGACTAAGATTAAGTACCTGTCTTTGGGTTAGGTAACATAATTCAATCTATCACAAATGGTATTTTCCAAAGAGAGAGGTTATTTATGAATATTCTGAACTCAGCTTTCTTCCAGAAGGCTGGAACAGTGTGATTGAGCATAGTCTTTTTCTTTTCTTTTCCCTTCTTCCAATTGTGTTGTTATGTACCAGCCATGGTTGCAAAGGTCAAATACTATTCTTAGTCAGCACTCTCTGGCAAAATAAAAACTTCTCTAAAATAAGGACATATATAAATTAGAACACTAATTTGGGAGTTATGAGTCCTGGTTTCCTTTCCCCAATCTTCCACTAAGTAGTTGCATGGTTACAGGGAGTCACAAATTTAGAGATTTCTATTCCATTATCTTTTGCAATGGAAAAACAGACAAAATCGGCCCACCTATCTTATCATGACTTTTCAGTTCATTTCAGAGATCACCTTAACAGAAAATCATACAAGATTAAAATAAAATATTTTATTTTTTAAATAAAATTTTCTTAAATTAAAAGTTTCTTAATTAAAATAAAAATGCAAATATAATTTACCCAGAGATAGAATGTTGATTTTAGAATTGACATTAGACATTTAGTCCACCCCACACTCTGATTTTAACAATGAGCAATTGAATCCACAGAAACAACATGAACAGCCAGATCTCACAAAGCTGATATCACAGCACCCAGGTATTCTATCAAGCTGGCATTTTCCAGCATTTTCCTATTCTGTTACTAAGTTTGTGGATACTTTCAGGATGAGCATGGGAAGCTGAAAATAGTAGGTGTGATTTGAGGATCCATGCTGAGATCACGTCTGGGAAAATGCTTTGTCTATTACAGAAACAGTTTCCTGAAAAATAGATGGGTACAACTTTTAAAGAGGAAGGGAATTTTGGGGAAAGGTCATATTTGCAACCCTAAACCCTCATCACATCACTATCAAACCATTTAGGATGCTTTTGCCTGTACATGGCAGGATGCCCAAGCTGAATTTACTTTAAAAAATTAGTAAAGGCATTAGAGAACGTCCAATGTAGGTATAGAAAATGCTGTCTTATTTGAGAAGTAGGGATGGAGATGGTATTTTTATTAAAGATATAATTATTATATCAAATGTCCTAACAGACCCCATATATTTTTATTTCAGTGTTCTACCTCACAGAATTCAGAAAACAAAATCTGAGTTAAAAGGAGGCAATTTGAGAATTTCTTTATTCTCATGCACAAAACTTCATTCTGTTGTTCTTTTCTTTTCCACATATATGCCATTTTTAAAAAAGAATTCTTTCTAGTGGTGCACATAGTTAAGTAGTGGTCAGCCAATCTGAGATTAAAATTTAAAAATGAAAGACAAATCTGCCATTTTTTCAGCATTCCAGTTGGGCATAGAATATAGATGTGCGTTCTTTCATTTCATTGATTTCAATTTCTGGGATGTTATTTTAAGCAAGCAAAAAGAACTCAAGCCTTAAATTGTTTAATTTCTGACATTATGCTCACAAAACTGGATCCTTGAAAAATCTAAATAAACTATTTTGCTAATTCATCAATGAACACCAATATACACAGTGCCCTTCCCCTTTTAATGATTAACCTTCAAATAATAGTTACATTTTTTTCTTACCTGTGTCAAAGTACTTTAATGTACACTATCCTGTAATTTAGAATTTCTGTCAGCTCTTCAGAGCCATTTTTCTCAGCCTCCAAGCTGTCTTTCAGCTAATCTGCTCTTTGTCTATCTGACTCATCTGCTTTCTAAATTCTTTTGTGAGCTTTCACTGCAACTTAGAAAATATTGTGGCCTACGTGTTAAGCCTTATTTTTCAACAGTTTTACATGAGTAGCTTAATTAAAAATATTGTGCAATTTTGAGAAGGATGAGTTTTATTTTAAAGTTTTTTGACATTCAAAAATAAACTACAAGTGATGCATAATAATAAAGAATGAGTCCTTTATATTGCTTTTGGGTCATTTAGAAAACGTTTCTTAGGCAAAAATTGTGGAATCTTTTGTTTGAAATATATAACTGAGTCCTCAAGCAAATATGGATCCTTTAATTCATAGATCATGTTGCAGTTTTAGAACCTCTAATGAAAACATACTACCTTGTATTCATTTTTGTAACTATATTGATCTTTGCTCCCTGTCACACTCTCACTGTTCCTTTAATTCTTTTCCTTTGGAAAGGATGGATGGGCAACTGGGAGAATTGATACACATTTTAGAAACTTTATGTTTTCTCAGCTCTGCTTCAGGCTAATGGGCTTTGAAGTTATTTTCTGTGGTCTCTTTCTAGTGCAAAAGTTTGGTCTCCTGTTCAAGTGTCACCTGTGCTAAGTAAGGAAAGCCCATCCATTAGGGTCTTGCAGCTCTGAGAAGGTGTCATGGTGCCTGGGGCAACCTCTAG
>PVIY010000176.1:0-249562 GCA_004026745.1 Myrmecophaga tridactyla
AGTAGAAAACCATTCATAAAAACCCATTTTTAATATTCTGTTTCTTAAGAACCACTCCCGGTACCAAGATGTATTAGTTAGGGTTCTCTAGAGAAACAGAATCAACAGGGAACACTTGCAAATATAAAATTTATAAAAGTGTCTCACATGACCGCAGGAACACAGAGTCCAAAATCCACAGGGCAGGCTGCGAAGCCGACGACTCCGATGGAGGGTCTGGATGAACTCCACAGGAGAGGCTCACCAGCCGAAGCAGAAATGGGGCCTGTCTCCTCTGAGTCCTCCTTAAAAGGCTTCCCATGATTAGATTTAGCATCACTAATTGTAGGAGACACTCCCCTTTGGCTGATTACAAATAGAATCAGCTGTGGATGCAGCTGACATGATCATGACCTAATCCTATGAAATGTCTCATTGCAACAGACGGGCCAGTACTTGCCCAATCAGAAAAACAGCTACCACAACTTGGCCAAGTTGACACGTGTCCCTAACCATAACACCAAGTAACCTGCCAAAGCTTACAAAGTCAAGAAGCTGGTTCCTGAAATCAGGCAATCTGGTTCCAGGGCAAGTACTTTTAGCTGCCACTTTGATGTGTCCATAGGCAACAATTTGTTCAATAAAATAAAATTTTCTTGAAGCCACAGTTTAATTAAATGAGATCAAATTTGGGGATTTTCAGAAATATTGGAAGGATGACACTTTTTTACAAATTATCATATTTGTGCAAAGCCCAAAGCATCAGAAACCTCAGGGGTTAGGGGCGGTGAGCCAAAGTGGTTGTAACAGTATAAATCCAAGTTATAGAAAGAGAAAATAGAAATTCCATCAGTAAAGAAACAAGAATACTCTCCACAAGGAGAATAAATCCCAGTTCTCAGGGATTTCAATTTGCGATTTGTGATGGACACAATATGATTTTTTTAAAGTGGAAATCTATGTGTAGTTAGAGCTAGACTGTAATATAAAATCCTAAAGAAAATGAATTTTCCACTTGAACATTCCTTTCAAGGACTGGTAACTGATCAGATTGGTTACTGGCAAGGCTTCAAATGGTTGTGTGTTGCAAAAGAGGCTTGTCACACTGACAAATCTGAGAAAAGTTTTCATTAAACACTGTTATTTGAGGAAAGGGGCATTTCATATTTATTATTTAGCTTTTGTGAATCCTCTAAATAGAAATGAAAAGTATAGTCAAGCACTAGGGAAAAACTAGAAAAGGGCTGTTGGACTCAAATAGTCACTGGGCAGACAGTGAATTGAGCGAAACAAGTGAAATGGGGACCAGAACAAGTTGTTTAGGTGTCATGGTTACTTTTAAGTTATGAGTGCTTGCTGACATTCATAAACATGATTCCAGGCTGCCAGATCTTCCAATTTTCAAGAAAAGCCAAACAGCCCAATTTGAATCAGAAATCTCCCCCCCCCCCAAAAAAAGTGGTCATTATGGGTTAGTTTATAAATTCATGGAAAGTAAGATAAAGCAATCTATTATTGGATTTTCAGTATGTACATATAATTAAGGGCAGATAGAGGAAGAAAATCTAGGGCAAAAAGCATCATTGAATAGATAAGTATAAGGACTAAAAAGTAAATGGTATCACCAAGGGCCTGGAAAACAGAATACTTCCAAGCAGGAGTACGCTGACATGCTAAAGTAATAGTGAGATCAAGCAGGTCAACATCAAAACTGTCAAATCATTGGATCTGAAAACTAGCAAGTTCTCACAAGGGCATAGATCCAGTAGAGAAAGAAGACAACAGCCAGATTGTAAAACCCAATTCTTTTTTATTTTTATTTTTTATTATAAACAATGAACAGACATACTAACATTCTTGACATACAAACATTTTGGACAATGTTACAATCAATGGCTTACAATATTATCACATAGTGTGTATTCATCACCATGATCATTTTTTTTTTTTGGACATTTGCATCTCTCCAGTAAGAGAAAGAAAAAATAAAAACCTCATATATGCCATACCCTGTACCACTCCTTTTCATTGACCATTGTATTTCAGTCTACTCAACTTATTTTAACCTTTGTTCCCCCTACTATTTGCTTATTTTTATCCATATTTTTTACTCATCTGTCCATAGTGTAGATAAAAGGAGCATTGGACACAAGATTTTCACAAACACACAGTCACATTGCAAAAGCTATATATCATTATACATACAATCATCTTCAAGAAGCCTGGTTACTGGAACACAGCTCTACAGTTTCAGGCACATCCCTGTAGCCACTCTAGTACACCATAAATTGAAATGGGGATAATTATGCAATGTGTAAGGATAACCTCCAGGATAGCCTCTCAACTCTGTTTAAAATCTCTCAGCCACTGACAGTTTATTTTGTCTCATTTATCTTTTCCTCCTTTCAGTTGAGAAGGTTTTCTCAATCACTTGATGCTGAGTCCCAGCTCATTCTAGGATTTCTGTTCCAGATTGCCAGGGAGGTTTACACCCTTAGGAGTCATGTCCCACATAGAGAGGGTGAGGGTGAGTGCATTTGCCATGTTTGCTGAGAGAGAGAGGATACATTTGAGCAACAAAAAGGTTCTCTGGGGGTGAGTCTTAGGCCTAATTTTAAGTAGGCTAAGCCTAGCCTTTGTAGGGATAAGTTTCCTAGGAACAAACCCCAAGATTGAGGACTTGGCCTATTGATTTGGTTGTCCCCACTGCTTGAGAGAATATCAGGAATTCTCCAAATGCAGAAGTTGAATTTTCCCCCTTTCTTGCCATTCCCCCAAGGGGACTTTGCAAATACTTCTTTATTCACTGTTCAAATCTCTCTGGGATTTATTGGGGCATCACACTAACCTGGACAATCCTACAAAATCTCATGTCCTATTCAAAGTCCCATGTGCTTATGGTGTTCAATTAAACTGTCCATATAACTTAAATTAATAAATGCACTAGTCAAAAGGTAAATTTGCACCAAATAAACATTTCTTGCTTCAGTCTCACACAGAAGTTGAAGTTTTAAAATATGAATGACCCCACCTATTTTCAACACCCTGCAATATAGACATTCCTTTGCTCTACCTCATGCAAAAACATTTTTTTAATTTGTACATTTAGTCAATATCATTGCACACTCTAGGCATTCCTAGATTATATTATTTCAGTCTTTATCATCTATTTTTCCTTATGGTTTCATATGTATCCCCAGCCCTCCTCCCTCTATCATTCTCACATTCAGTTTCAGTCAATGTACTTATATTATTGTGCTACAACCAAGTAGTATTGTGCCATCTATTTCTGAATTTTTACAATCAGTCCTGTTGCACAATCTGTATCCCTTCAATTCCAATTATCCAATCTCTACCCCATTTCTATTTCCTGATAACCTCTGTTCTTAACTAAAATTCTCCAAGTTCACTCATTAATGTTAGTTCATATCAGTGAGACCATATACTATTTGTCCTTTTGTTTCTGGCTAATCTCACTCAGCATAATGTCCTCAAGGTCCATCTACTTTGTTACATGTTTCATGATTTTATTCTGTCTTACAGCTGCATAATATTCCATTGTATGTATATATACCACAGTTTGAAACCCAATTCTTAAACCCAGGATCTACAAACAACATGAAATTGTACGCAAGGAGAACTCGCAGGAGAAAACAGTGTGCTAATTTGAGAAGAAATATTCTATGCTTATAAGTAATGTGGAAGGAGCTGTTCTAGTTTGCTAGCTGCTGGAATGCAACACACAAGAGATGGATTGGCTTTTAATAAAAGGAGATTTATTTAGTTAAAAATGTATAGTTCTTCATTTTTGGCACTAATTCATCTTTGAAGAAAGATTATATTAAAAATTTTTGAAGGTTCAGATGAGATTAGAAATCATAACTATTTAGCAATGTTAATCAGGATGGTTTTATTATTTGTCTGTCAATACTAAGAGGCTTGACATCAGATTTAGGATTTAGCTACAAGAAAAAAAGTATTAGGAGTGTTGGTGACAATGTGATTGTAATAGTTGACTAACTATTCAGAGTCTAATGGATTTAGAAAATATGAAACTGTCAAAGAATATTATGTTCCAAAGAAATTGAAGAACATGCTTAATAGGTGACATTGACAGAAAGGATATTTCTTTTAGATAGTAAATTCAGTAAATAATATCTTAAATATATTAGGTCCAGGCACTGTACTAAAGACCATAAATACCTTGAATTCTCATGGAATCCTATTAATAGTCTAATCAGATGGATAGTATTTGATTTTTTGGTTTGGAAACTCAGATTTAAAGGATTTAAACAATTTGCAAAATAGTTTAAATTTTCTCTCTCTCTCTTTCTTTCTTCATCATTGTAGGTGAAGAAATCCAGGTTAGAATGTTCATGCTGAATATGATTGGTAACCCAGATTATGGAAAATGATATGACAAAAAGGATAATGGTGAGTTAAATGTCCAATGTTAAACGATAAATCATTAAGGATAGATAAAAAGACAGTAAAATAATAAGAAAGAAAGAAAGAGAGAGAGAGAATGGGAGGGAAGGAGGAAGGAAAGAAGGAAGGACTTCAAAGAAGAAAGTTTGTGGAATAAAGATACTGAAATAATGGGAAGGTGGAGTTGTAAGCCAGCCCCAATTTTAAGGTTTAATTTCATTTGTTAAGGCATAAATTAATATGCCTGTATTGCAAAGACTTCTAATGTCGTGTACTAGTTATCTATTGCTGTGTAACTAGCTACCACAAACTTTGTAGCTTAAAACAACACATGTCTATTATCTCACAATTTCTGTGGGTCAGGAATCCTGGCTCAATTTAACTAGGCCCTTTGTTTCAGGACCTCTCACAAAGCTACAATCAAAGTGTGGACCAGGGCTGAGAGCTCATCTAAAAGTTTGGCTTGTAAAGGACCCACTTCCAACGGCAAGAGGCCGTTGGCAGGATTCAGCTTCTTACTGGTTTTTAGACAGTGGACCTCATTTATTTGTTGGCTGACAGCTGGAAGCTGACCTCAGTTTCTTGCCATGTAGTTTTCCCCATAGAGTAGCTCACAATGTGGCAGCTTGCTCATCAAAGCCAGTAAAAAAAGAGTTTGCTAGCAAGATAGAAGTCCGAAACTTATGCAATATTTTCATGGATGTAACATCTTATTACATTTTCTATACTATACTTGTTAGAACCAAATCACAGCTCCAGTTCACACATAGAAGTAGGGAACTAAACAGGGTGTGAATGTTGGAAGTGGGAGCTGTTGAGATTATGTTAGAATCTATCAACCATATATTTCTAATATCAATCCCTTATTTTGGATGATCTGCATTTCTGCTAACACAGTGATGAAAAGAGAATAGTGGGCGGGCCACGGGGGCTCAGCAGGCAGAGTTCTCACCAGCCACGCCAGAGACCCAGGTTTGATTCCTGGTGTCTGTCCATGCAAAAATAAATAAATAAATAAATAAATAAATAAATAAATAAATAAAAGAGAGTAGAAGAAGCTTAAAAAGATCCTTCCATTCTCATAACAGTATTTTTTGGTAATGGCACATCTATAACTTGTTCTGCTGTCAGTTGTTCAGGGGTTGAACAATTTTAAGATTGTGCTTCTTCTCTCCTCCAATTGCACTATCATTCTATGTCGTTTCTGAGTGAATATGCCCCCTACCCTCCTGCAGCATCTCCTTACTGGATCACATATATGATGCTTACTATAAGCTTATTAATTCACAGAGATTTTCAAGATAATGCCTCCTCCTGATCCTCATTTTTTAAACCCAAAGACGAGGGAAGAAAAATTGGCTTGTCATCCTAGTTCAGGAAAAATTAAGAGGTTCTTTTCTTTTCCCATCCGGATGTAGAGAAAGCCTCCATAATCCCACAGGCATGAATTGTAAATGTAATCATCAATATGAAAAAGATTAAAAGGCTCCTGAAGTGTTGGGCTTTGCTGCTTTGGCAAACAAAAGCCTTGTTGTTCCGAGAGCAGAAAGTGACTTCAGGGTTTCTCTATAATGGTGGTGAGCAGAGAAGCATTCTTAAATCCTGGGTCAACCTAGCATCAGTACGAAGTCAAAAAAAATGCAAAATATGATGGATATTGCCTTCAAAGATGAGAAAAGAGTAAAATGCCCCTTCACATTGTCACTTCATATTGTGTGTCTCTTGATTCTGGTGGCCACTTCTAGCCAGGCTCACAGAGACTTCATTGATGTCTAGGGTGTGGCTAGAACATAAGGTCTCCCTCAGTAAAATGTGTTGTTTATTGTGCTCAAGAGAAACACCTTCGTAATTCATTAGGCACTTCTGGGAATAGAAGCCATTAAGTTAGTCACAAAAGAGGACTCATGTAACCAAATGAGTTTGTTTTAATTATATGCTTTTCTCCTCCTCCCAAGTTTGAGAACTGAAATTTCAAAAATACCTGAGAACACAAATAACATAACAGAAAAAAGGGTACATTTAGGGCTAGGTTAAAAAATAAGTGAATAAGCAAAATAAAATGAATACTATAATTTTCAGTTTAATTCTGATTTCACTCTGATTTGGAAAGGATATACCTTCCTTTGGTATTTCAAAATCTAAGTCTAATTTCTCCAGTCTGGAGAATTACTTGGATTGAGACTTACATATAAGATACTTGAGTAAATGCTGCATTTCTGGGTTCTCAATCTATTTGTAAGGTCTATTTGCATTTCTGTAGGGTATGGTAGATATTTAAAATTATCACTCTCACTGAAAATCCCTGAAAAGTGTTGTCATATTTCCCCTAGATTTAAGGTTTTATTTTCAGTTTTCGCTTAGAGTTAGATGTAATCATTTTCTTATATAAGTATAAAATGAGAAAATATTTGGAAAGGTAAGACAGATGGTGAATAGTAAAAGGCCAGTCTATCTTGCATTTTACCTGAAATCTTTGAAGTTCATATGACTACCACTCTGGAGATGATGTAATAAGTAATAACTGACTAACAAACAGTGTCTCACTCAGCTGCACAACACATTGGGGACTTGCATGCTGGGAGTTCAATCCAGGAATGGGCAAGTCACTTACCCACATGATAACTGCAACACCATCTGTAAAATGAGGTCAAGATTGCTAAAAACTGTGAGCTAAGTCTGTTAACTTTGTTTTCAAAAGTGTCTGTGAGGAACTTCTAGAAAAGCAAATTCTAGTTACCACACCAATAAGTATGTTCATGGTTTTAAAAACGTTCTCATAGTTTCATTGCATATGAGCAGCTTGGAAAGAGGTGTGGAGATGCCACTTGAAAAAGTGAAGATTCTCAGAAATAGGGAGCTTGTTTGACAAGCTGCCTCCATTGGTTAAATCATCAATAGATTACATCGCACATAAATATCACATAGGCAAAATGTTTTAGAGATGCTTTGATCACTGGCTTATGGGAGATATGCAGTACAGTCTCGCAATATGTAGTTACTGAATTATGTGCCAAAATGGTTGTGGAAAACTAATTATACCTAGATAAAATGGAAAAGTAAAATGGATACCTGGGTATTTTGCAGGATTAAGCAATATTGAGGAGGAAAACAGAGAAACAGACACATAGATTAAGTTATTACTTGGGAGTTTTAAGTGTCATTTTGTTCACTTCAATGAAGGTAAGAAATCAGCAAATCAAACATTTCAACATAGGACTCATAACTTGAAATGGGAGATGAGTACTAGTGTAGACCAGCTGCATCTGCTTCCCAGATATTCTGTAAATTTGCTATCCTATGTCAGCAACAGAGACTATCTTAGATAAATTATAGCATGTCACAATGAAGAAAATGTATAAATTACATCTTTATTATAATTATGACACTACCCTAATATTTGTTTTAGATATGTTGTTAATAATTTCAATGTTATTTACAAATAATTGTTTCAGGTCATCTTCTCATGTGTAAAACTATTTGGAATAGTAAGTTACAAAGAATTCTACATAAAAAACTGGTAAGCCTACTTTTATAAAATAAGGTTAAGTTTTTAGATTACATATATATATTTATTTATATTTATTTTAAAGCTTTTTTATTATATTTACTAGTCTTTGATGTAATTGCACATATTCTGTCCTTATAATGCAATTGTATATTGTGTAAAAATCCATAAATATCCCATGTCTGTAGAACTTGTTTTCTTGAAAAGAGCATAGGAAAGCATTACATGATTGGGAAAAATTCCTTAGCATGGTAAGCAAATACTGTATAATCTATGCACTTTTAAATATCTAATCTGTGAAATCAGTTTGTACAACTAATACTTCTGATTTTTTTAATTTGTGGTTAGAATGATATGATAATGTTATCTCAGTTTTAATCTGATACTATTAATAACCATACAAAATTTGGTCTAGGTAGAAATTCGTATATTGCACTTGATGTTCTGTTCAATGTACATGCTAAAATATGGGGAATGCACAAATATTATACATGATTGCTAAATTCAAGGTAATTAATTTATAACCTCAGATGTATATATTTATGAAGAAAAGAGCTACAAGGCTGTTTGTGTGCCTAGTGATAAAATTTTAAGGGTTTACAGTGTTTAGGACAGAGAAATAATATGACTGGACTACTGAGAACATTTTATATTGAGAAGATTGAATTAAGGGTGAGAAAATAAAACATGTAAAACTCATACTGAGGGAACATCTCAGGGAGATGAAATTGCAGAACATGATAAGAAGATGTGGCATCACAAAGCGTATTCAGAGGGCAAGACAAAGAACAAAGGGGCCAGACTAATGGAGTCAAGACGACCATGACTGGAAGAGTAGGACTTTAAGTTCTAGATTATAAACTCTTGAAACCACCATCTTTTAAGATGCCCCCATGAAACATGATCACCTCAGAAATACAGTAGGTTATTTTCTGAATAAAGTATCCCTCATCCAAATCAAATGGAATAATTCTATATATTTTGGCCTCCTAAATGCTCTGAGAATTCATAGAGTAAAATGTATATTCAGCTTTGTTTAAGTCAGTGTTCTCCAAGTTATCTGATCACTGAAATCCATCTTCCTTTTTTTTTTATTTAATCACACGGTGCCTTATGTGAAGGTAGCTGTTGGCAGTGTGGAGGCATCAGTTTTAGAGCAGTAGGATGATGTGTTAAAATCAATGACGTTGGAAACATCATTTTATGATCATGATATATGGAAAGAATGGAGGAAAGCTGGAGATGGAAAGACCAGAGTCAGAGGGACCAGAGGGAAAACTAGCCAGCTTATCAATTTATTGTACCTAGTACAGTGGCAGTGAGAATAGATAGGAACATTAAAACTCAGAATAAAAATTTTCTGATAGTAAATTAAATATAGAAGTATGAGCACAAGGCAAAGTTAAAGATAATTTACAAAGCAATATATCAAAATTCATCCCTTTACATCCTGATGTATGCTATAAGGCCTCTAAAACAGGAGTACCACATCCATCCTGGAAACCCTATTTCAATGTTTTGACAACTCACCTGCCAGGAAATTGTCTCTGACTGTTAATCTTACTCATTCCAGCTATATTTCACCCCTCTTGTGATGGTCTTCCAGAATTTTTCAAGTGGATTGGGGCCCTATGGAATTTCTTGTTAATCTAATTTCTCCTGACATGCAGAGTGTGAGATGATTTAAACCTTTTCTAAAATGATTGGAACAAAGGCCTTAATTAATATTAAAGGGATGGCTTGCATGTATTTTGCACAAGTGGCTTTCAAGTGATTCTAGGTATACTAAATTAGAATCAAAGAGAATATATTGAGAACCATATGTACAAGATTTACTTTAAAATACTCCCAGCAGCTTTAAAACCTTATATTTTGTGTCAATAAATTATTATAACTCAGAGATGTGTGACCATATTTTATATGGATATCAAAATGTGACATAAAGGATGTAGGTTTAGGAGTCATTTGACCGCCCAGGATTTAAATCCTGCTTGTCCCACTTATTAGTGATGTGGTTAGGCAAGTTATTTCAAGGATTTGGGCTTTTACTTTTTAAATCACTGTATCATAGGGGTGATTATTTTCTCCTCAGAGACTATGAAATATGTTTATGCACATGAAATGCTTAGCATTGTGGCAGGCATCAGTATACTTGAGTCTCCTGTCCCCTCTCACTTCAAATTTTGAAACTTTGTATTAACTGAATTTTTAAAGTGCCTCTAAATCCTTTGCCATTAATTTTTACTTAAATCACTTTTCTACCTTTCATCTCTGCCCATTTTATGATAGTGATTCTTTCATTTTGTAGCACTTTTTTCTTTACCTACACCTAAAGACCAGGGTTTTATGGATTTATCATTCTCATCCTCTTTATCACTGTCACTCTTGCCAAGGTAAAGAAGCATTGTCATTTCCAGAAGAGATTCAGTTTGAAAGAAAGCCTAGGCCCAGTCTTTCTCTGAAGAAGGCTACTTTAAGTGGAATGTGTGTGTTTGGGGATGCAAATTTGGATCCGAAGTCCTACAGACAAGACAAACATGTACATTTTTTAACAGACATTTTCCTGGGAACGTGAATATAAGTATATAGCCAGGACATGCCTGCCTAATTATTGTCTTTGCTAGGAGGTAAATGGCTGGAATTCCTGACACATCTCATGGGCTTCATTGACCTTCATATCACTTTTTAGCCTGTGGACACCCAGTCCATGCAACTACTCTCCATGTACCTGGGGATCAAGCACCACTGTTCTGTTGGCCATGCCATAGCTTTCCACTGGAGATTCTAGTCTGGGTTTCTCTTGTGCAAAGAGCACAGGTGAGGAGCCCTAACATTGCTTCATTAGAAAATCTCCCCTCCTCTCAACTTTCTTACTGTAGCAGGGCACTGGCCTTTTTCTTCTTTACCTTCTATTCATACCATGTAAGAAATACCTCTTTAACAAATAAACTTCTTATCCCTGGCCTGCCAAGCTCAACCGCAACTTGAGTCAGGTTTGCTCTATTTGATTCATTTATTCATTTAACGGCAGTTATTAAGCAGCTATTATATGCCAGTTCTGTTGTAAGACAAACATAGACAAACACACTAGGATGGAAGTTTCAGGGGACAGAACTTTTTGTTTTCTCATTGTATCCCCACAGCCCAAAACAAAACCATGTGCTTAGGAGGCCTCAGTAAATATTTATTGAGTAAAATAAAGATTTAATAAAATATAGAGAGTAGTAAGTATAATGAAGAAAAATAAGCAGGGTTAGGAAATTAATGTAAAAGTTAGCGGGCGATGGTGACGCAGTGGCAGAGTTCTTGCCTGCCATGCCAGAGACCCGGGTTGGATTCCTGATGCCTGCCCATGCAAAAAAAAAAAAAGCAAAAACAAACAAACCAACAAAAGTTAGCATAAATTATTATTTTGACTCTTTTCTACTCCTCATGAAAAATCTGCCCCACCAAAAGTGTGGTCCATCTGTTTCCCCTCCAGCCTGACAGCATTCACTGTTGTCCCACATCCCATCCCTTTGGAATAACTCCCTTTATACTGGCTTCTTCCCCCTGAAACCAGTCTTTTTAAGACAATTATCATCTCCACAACTTAAGTTTGCAGACTTGTTTTGAATTTTTGTTACTCTTTGAAGTGTTTGCTCATTTTTAATTGGCACTTACAATTTCACTTTGAAAACACTTTCAGAAATACAAGATCAGACTATTTTATTCTTTTGTAGCTTCCAAAGAAAAGTGAACTACAAAAGCCTGAGATGACAGAAGTTTTACTGTCCAGAAGAAAGTTAGACAATAAGAATAATATAGTAAAATTTATATAAAATTAAATTCATTGATTTTTAAGAGATTGTATTTGGACATTTTCTTAATTTGGGGCTTCAGAATGCTTTATTATGAAATGATATTCATCTCAGAAACTAATTCATTTTTCTGGCTACATGCTTAACAAAAAAATAAGGTTAATAATCCTATAGCAATATCTAAATTTGAAGAGGTCCATAAATGCAACATCCTATAATTATTCACTGACAATCCAGGGGTAGAGAAGAGGAATGACTATATACTCACATATATACACATTTATGACCTCCTTTTAAACGGCGATAAGCCTATATTTAATATTTGAATTCCAAATACTCAACACTTGGACACAGCACTTGCTCAATACGTGCTTCATTACTGAATAACCAATTCTAGACGATCATTCCCAGTAAACATAAAGAGTGAATACAGCAAAAGGTAACATGTATGGTGTCTAAAAAATTGCTGGACTCTCAAAGGGGTGCTGATCACATCAAATAGGACAGAATATAAAGAATAATAAGAAATATAGATAATAGATCTTTGTGGATAATAAATAACAGATAAAAAGAAAAAAAGGCATTTTTAGCTGTTTGTCCCTATCACTCCCACCCATTCCCTTGCCATTTACAGTGATAACTACATAGTTTTGTTGAAACCCAGTTTAAGCACACACAGACCTTTCTACAGGGAAACACCAATTTAAGCAGCTATATAATTTGGATCTTTCTGTAGGTTCAAATTCCTTTATTAAAAATTGCTCTACTATACTAGTTCATCTTTGGTTCAATGATTTTAAAGTTTATGTTGTGCTTGCTTTTGATTTTCTAAGCTGTAAATTGTTTTTTTTTTTCTCTTAATATCTTAAGGTTCTTAACGTCAGAGTCTGTCCAAGTTATGATTTCATGATTAGGTTCCTAAAGTTGAATTTGAAGAAATAGAGATGTGAGTGAATGTTGGTATCTGATGGAATTTTCGACTGTTAAGGGAGAGAGTTTTTTTTTTTTTTTTTTTTTTTTGGCGGGGAGAGAGTTTTAAAATAAATAAATAAAGGACTTCGGATACAACTCTTCCCTGGTTCTTAAGAAAACAAATTTTTGAATTAACTGTCTTTGAGGCTACTCCTATCTGGCAGTCAGCTACACTGTTCATCAGCCACTTTAACACAATAAAGTTGAAAAATGGGATCAAAGAACCTGAAGATAGAAATAAGCTGAACAGGCACATAGGCAATAGCGTGTGCAAAATTAGGACAGGGGAAAAATCACCCCAAGTTAAAAGCATCCCAAATGGTTCTGAATGCAACTGGGATAATGATATGCTATTTCACATAAATATCTAATGGCTCAAACACAAGAAGCTAACTATAATGAACGGTCTTATTAAAATATAAAAATCACTGAGGGAGCATGCAGGAGCAATCCAATCTCGGCGGCAGCACTTTATGGGCAGCTCTTGGCTTGAAGATCAGTGAAGGTGCCAATGCTTCTTAATTTATGCTAAGTCTGATAATTGCAGTTCTCTGCAACTTTTCCCCCTAACAAAGCTGAACACATATATTGAAATGAAATCCAGCAGCACAATATGATTTTAAGGTGTTTGTACTGAAATTCAATTAAAACATCAAATCTCATATAATACTAAAGACTAGTTATAAATGAAGCTTCTAGGCACACATATTAGACTTAAACAGCAGAGAGCAGTTGAGATCTCATATTTGTCTTGAACTTGTGCTTGCTTGAAGTAACTGAAGTCAAACCAATAACATTTCCACTTTCCAAAATTTATATTTGCATACATACATTGAGTGTATCCTATAATAATTGAATATATCTTACAGTAATAATAATAATAATAATAAAATTAAAATTAAACTCAATTGTTCAGACTATGATTGCCAAATTCAGCAGATAAAAATATAGGGGACTCAGTAACATTTGTATTTTAGATAAGCAATGATTAATTTTTTTCCCCAGAAGTATGGTTCATGCAATTTTGGGGTCATAATTATACTAAATATATAATTATACTAAAGTTGCTAAATTATACTAGAAGTTATGTATTGTTTACCTGAAACTCAACTGTAACTGTGCTTTATGTATTTTATCTGCTAAACTCAGTTCAGGCAAATGTCAATGAAGATATAATTTAGACATAATTGTTTTATGAATAAATTAAATAATATGATAAAAGAAAATAGGTAATAGTATTTGAAATAGATGATAATAGAGAAAGATAATATTAGAGCCTCACGATGTTTGTGTTTATCTTCTACCAGGATATTTGGACATCATTTTACAATCTCCTAGCAGTTCGATGAAGCCATGTTACTGAATTCTAGAAGTGCGAGCACAGACAGAAGGTATGTTCACCTCATAGCAATCCTCTTTCCCTCTCTTCTCTTGTCTGCCAGCTGGAAGCAAGGCCTTTAGTGCAGGACTCCAAGGCTTCAGTTTTGCCAGAGACACTATATAATAGAGTCCCATGGAATAGGGAACCAACCAGTCTATCTACTGCCACTGCTAGGTGGTGCTGTGACAAGAAATAGACAAGCTCCTGAGATGCTGACCTTGTTTCAACAGCTCACAAACATTGTGAGGCTCTAATATTATCTTTCTCTATTATCATCTATTTCAAATACTATTACCTATTTTCTTTTATCATATTATTTAATTTATTCATAAAACAATTATGTATAAATTATATCTTCATTGACATTTGCCTGAACTGAGTTTAGCAGATAAAATACATAAGGCACAGTTACAGTTGAGTTTCAGGTAAACAATACATAACTTTTAGTATAATTCTCTGGCAGACAAGAGAAGAGAGGGAAAGAGGACTGCTATGAGGTGAACATACCTTCTGTCTAATAACTAATACAGATCTTAGTAACTTGAATAGAGTTTTGCAATTGAAATTTCAAATATATGATTGCTTAAGCAGACTGGAGGCCTTTGGTGAGGGAACAGGTCTAACTAGCTGGACAACTGGCTGGATGCCCCTATTACTCAGTTATCAAACATTTGATAAAACAATAGAAAGAAGACTAGGTGCCCACTGGACTCTATCTTTGGGAAGAGACATTGGTAAATGAATGTTATTAGTGTCTGTATATATGGTTATTGACTATGCTGGGCAATATATTACCCAAAACAGATGAGCCTAGGAAAGAATAGGCCAATTAGTAACATAAATGAAAGTGAGCAGAGAAGGTACAGAAATTTGGGTCTTTTAAGGATGGAAAAGTCCATTTGTCTAAATCCCAAACAATAAAAGGCTTTTAATCTACAAAACTCAGTAAGATTTATAAGTTAAAGAAAGTTACTCAGCCCAGCTAAGATTAAGAGTATAGATATCGTAGCTCTTGTTTTTGGATAGCCACCATGTGGTTGTCATTAACTTGAAAGAAGACATGGGAGTAAGGAAGCAAGGAAACAAATATGTCTGCAAAAGAATTTGGGGAATGGTTTCTGTCACATGGAGCTAAATAGGTTAGAAATCTAGCATACATTCAGGGAATTTTATTGCAAAGAAAACTAAAGTTTTTGATTGTTCAATCTGTAATACAATCTTTGAGCCCCCAAACTGGCTTCAATAGGAAGTAAGCTGTGAAAGTTATGCAAGCCCCAAATCTGCACTGATGACATGAGCAAAGAATGAAAGATACAAGGAAGAGGTAATACTCTTTGTTGCCTGAGACATTTTGGACTTGAACATATTAACTAGATGTTAACTTTGCCTCATTTCCTTTGGGGAGAGACTGTGGGTGTCCATGGCTGGAAATAAATAGAATAAAATGATATTTGGTGACCAGAAAGATAGAAAACCATGTTTCTCCTCTCCCTCTTCTTTTAAACAGCTATAATAACTTCTCAGTCCCTTTTTTTGCAGGTGAGGTCACATGACTGGGTTCTGAACCCCAGGAATGGCATGTGACATTCTATACCCTCCCTGCAGTCCTCCTTATGCCCTGCATCCCTTCATCTGACAGCAGGAAGCAGAAGACAGTCAGTCTCTAACAGATGGAGGGGCCATGGGATGGAAAGAAGCAAGTCTGAGTGATAGTGGGGAGCAGCACAGCCCTCCTCACACCAGCCACACCCCCATAAATTAAGTTATATTTTGGTGAATCCATGAGATTTTAGGATTAGCAGTTAATACATGCTGGTGAAAACAATAATGCAACAAATACTGTCCAATAACATTGTACAATGATGCTCATGTAAGGTTTAAAAATCAATTACAATGCAATGAGAAATAAATCTTTCCTTTGGTTTACTAAGCTATATCATCTAATCAGGTCTCTCATTTTCTGGAGAAAGTACACAAACTTTGACTCTGATCCCTGATATTGGACTGTACTTTCCCTAATATACAATCGCTAGATCATTTTTATTCTCTTTTGTGGATAACAATTTTTTTTTTTTAATTTGCATATGGGCAGGAGGCACCAGGGATCGAACTCCAGACCTCCAGCACGGCAGGTCGGAGCTCTGCCTGCTGAGCCACGGCAGCCGCCTGTGGATAACAATTTGAGGCGAAAAGTTTTGAGAGCTAAGCCTTTATTCAGTCTTCTTTCTTGAAATATTTGAATTGTTAGTTATTTAAAAAATCCCTCTCAAAGTTTTATAATTTGTCAAACCTAATACCATATTTCTTATAATCTTAAGGAGAGATTACATGTAATAACTATATAACATCACAACATAATGAGCCTATTCTATGTGCTATTACTGACTGATTTTCCCATAAAGGGGAAGAGGATCAAAGTAGAATTTGGAATGGTGTTTTGCACAGCCAATATTGCCTGGTTGCTACTTGCTGGCACTGTTTATAAATCTAACTATTGCTAAAATATAATGGATTTTCAAAAATTCAGAGTTAGCATGGCTTTTCGGGCCTTGTCATTTATTACATCAAAACCCTTAGGACCATCCTTGTTCCTTAGTTGTTCAGCTTAAATTTGAATACCTCAGAAAATGGGGGTGTTAAATAAATTCAAATATAGGTTATTTCATCATTACATTTTTAGAATTTTGACTATTTTTTCTGATGGCACATTAGGTGTCTTTTAATTCAGTGGTTTCTATATTTACTTCGCATTTGATACTTTCTAGAGACCCTTAAAAATACCAACATCTCACTGGACCCCTAGATATTCTATTTTAATTCGTATTGAGGGCACCCTGGGCATTGTGAGCGTAGCTTTAGTTACATTCCCTGTCTCCAGGTCCTGATTAACTTTGAGGATATCATTTTATAATGCTATCAATACTTTGTTAATGTTTCTTATAATGATGCTTGAAAAGACATGATACTAAAACTCTTGTCCATCTTAGACTTTATGATCAATTTCTGATTGCACTGAAAATTGTAGTCAGCTTGAAGAACATTTTTAACTCCTACAATTATATAATACAACAAGACAGATGGACTCCTGTTTGCAAGGGTCAGTGAGCATTACGGAGCACCAGCCTGGTGTTGCTCACTCGTAGGTGTTTTATTTGGATTGCTTGTAAGGCCTATTTTCTTTATGGATGCAGGAAAATAGTTAATCATGGCAGAATCAATAAATGTAGCTGTTACTTCCTAGGTGAAAAGATTAGAAGTGGCTGAAATGCTAATTTAAAATATTTAGTGAAAATTCCTTAAAATAAAGCCTCTATATATGATGGCCAATATGATTCTGTTCCCTTATGTACAATAATGTATAACATTTGACTTTTCTTTTAATTTTCAATTTTCAAAGTACTCACACATTTTCCTCATATAAGTCTAAATATCCTAGCTTTACCATACTTTTAACAAATAAACCGGCAAAAATATTAAATTTGTACTTTTTCATAAGTTTTCTAAGTATCAGTTTGTTCTGGAGAACTCTTAATTTTAAGATGAAGCATCTTATGAAACATTACTAACATTTTTTCCTTCTGCTAGAATTTTCTCTTTTTCAGACAACTTCATACTTATTTCCCCATCTGACCTTCCTTCACAAGAGGCAGTTACAGTATATCAATCATATTTTCTTGCTGTGCTTGAGTGAAGATCATGTTGTTTCATTTCAGAAATAATTTCCTGATGCTGTATTTAAGTAGTACATTTTACATCAATGGAAATAACTTTGTGAAAGAATGGGAACAGCCCTGATTGAAGAGAAAACAAAAATGATCCAGTTTGTAACTTTAAAATGGATTTTCCTTATGACTATCCACTTGGCAGCAGTTTACACCGAGTCCTCTAGGCTTATGTTTATTTTGAATATTTCCTTCCTGATGATATACAGAACATTAATATTGTAAGGTTTTTTTTTATAATTAAAGTCCTCAAACTCCACACATTATTGATATGATTAATGACGTCACTCATATTTCCACTGTAAAGTCTACACCACAAGTGAACTGTTGAACTGAGCAATTACAGAAACAGCGAACTTACCAGAAATAGAAGACCTGTCTGGATGATTTCTACCACAAAATATTCCCATCAGGTGTTCCGCTGAAAATTTTTTTCATGTTCTGAAATTAGATCATTTCCTCTACTCTGTACTACACTTTTATTAATAGGAAAAATGTATAAACCCATTATGGAAGTTAAGATTCATTTATCATTTTACATTTATTTTAGCATTTCAGAAAATGTTAAATTATATATATAATATATATGCATACATATATATTATGTATATATACATGCACAGACACACACATTAATATTAGAAAATTGGGAAAAGAAGAAAAACGACTTCTTTTGCTGGGTGTTCATACGGTTTCTGGTTATTGCTATTATTACTTTGCTTATTTACATATTCTGAAATAACAATTTATTAGTTTAATGACACCTACAAGAAATTCTACATAGTTAACATGACTACCAAAAATTGCAGTTTATATTTAAAGCTTGTAAATTATCTGGACAATTACTGATTGACACTCAGGTAAGAAATTTACTTTCTCCTATTGTTAAAAGTCACTCAAGGGCGGGCCACCGTGGCTCAGCGGGCAGAGTTCTCGCCTGCCATGCTGGAGACCTGGGTTCGGTGCCTGCCCATGCAAAAAAGAAAAAAAGTCACTCAAACATCATTTTAAGTTAGAGAGTTACGAAATATTCAATGCTGTCTCTCTTCTAGGCTCATAAGGTATATATGTACTTATGCAAGATATTAGTTCTGTTTTTTTATTGTTGAATCTCCATTTTTTTAAGTTACAGACTTTTAAAGAACTGTATCCCCCTAACATAGAAGCTGCATGGCCCTGGAGACTGACTGAGAGAAAGTGAAGGAATAGGTAACCTGAGCTTCACGATTAAGCAAACAGAGGAAGTCATTTAAATGCCTCAAATTAACAAATAGAAGTTTGTATTTATATTCAGAAAATGAAATTTAGAATGAATGTAAATGTATACAGAATTCAAAAAATGTCTTAAATACCTACATATTTCAAACAGAGTTTAAGATAAAGGGCACTAAATTATCTGGATAATTACTTCATTTCTCCATTCCACTTTTCATTTGTAAGTACAGCCATGGTATCTTTCTGCAAAATGATTTTTAATCCTTTAGACTGCTAAAGGGAAGTATAGTGAGCTAAATTATGTAAAATGCTCCAATTGCTGTGATAACTGTTTCCGTGTAACATTTTGTCATTCATTATCATAGATTTTAATTACCATTGGAAGGTAATTAGTAACATCTAGTTATATAATCAATGACCCTAAAATCTCTGACACAGCATCAAAAAACTACTCAAAGCATGTTGTAATGTTGCTTCACGTCAAGAAATTGGGCCTGAATTACACTTCTTTTGGGAAAGATGAACTTGTGAAATCCATGAATCATGTGCCCTAGCTCAGTGCTTTTCTGGCACACCTACAATTGCCCTTGAAGAGGCTAGAAAGAGGAATTTCACAAAGGAGAAAATAGATTTGAATATACTCTGCAACCAGGTATTAGTAGGTTGAACCAACTCTTTTTGTTTATCAAGCTGTCTGCACAGAGCATTGCAAGTTATCAAGTTATAACAGCATGCTTTTCAAAGGTATAAATAATAAACTTGAAGGAAGATTGAATCCAAGAGTTTAAATGTTGAGTATGATTTAATAAGATAGATTTTTCCCATTCATTGTAACCTTCAAAACAATTCATGACAAATTATATTCTAAGAAACAAAAATTAGTAAAAATCCAGAAACATTACTATAAGCACAGTTGTCATATACAATGGTAACTTAAATCTCATCTACATTTAGACAAAGCACTATCACAGTTATGTTTGAACTCAAAGATAAATAATGCGTTTAAAGTGCAGTAAAGAAAGGGACTACTTTAATAAACTCAGCTCTTAAGGTAATTAATTTTCACAACACGTCCCAGTGAAAGCTTTAAATGAAATGGTTTCATACATTAGGCAGTGCTTACATTTTACAAGGCAATTTCTAGGATAATGTTTAAATATCATTAATGGCTGTTTTTAACAAAATATAATGCTCTATGAAATGATAGGTTTTTATAAGTATGTCTGTGATAAAATTTTATCAAAGTTATAACACTATACTCAGAATACAATCAGCAGGTGATATGGTACTTAAAACATTGCCTTTTCCAAAGAACATAAATTCAAATAAGTACATGTGGCCTTTGAAGAGAAAGAATAATGGCATTGTTCCAAAATTTTCCCATCAAGATTTTTTAGAAGAAAAGTAATGTCAAATATCTTGCAAAAAATATTTTTATGGTGATTTTTTATGTACCATTTTGCATATAATTAACTGAAAATCCCCAGTCCTTTCATTATTAAATTCTTAGGATATTTACTTAAATTAGTATTCTCATTTACTTTCTACAATCCTTTTATAATTTTCTATTACTCCCTATTCCATCCTCTCCTTGGTTTCCTCATCTGCTCTTCTCTTCGTATAGAATGTTTATTATCTCTTCCTTCAATGAAATCTAAAATTTGCCTGTAAAATGTTATGACCCAGAGGGTTTTTAAGTGCAATTTTGTTTAGCAAATCAATTTTAATGACTGTTAGATAACTAATATATCTGATTATATTCCATTGCCCCTCTAAATCCATTCTCCACTTTCCTCTGTCATGAACTTTTTGTGGGGTTCAGCCAATGGAAGGTAGCAGCAGGAGATGGGAGACAGGAGAGGAGAGAGTTTAGGGTTTTATTTATTCTCCAGCTGTACTACTTCCCTTTGGTCTATGTTTCTGATAGTTGTTTACTTGGTGTATTATGTCTGGCTATACTTGTTCCCATAGCTCTAGTCCTTGCTGGGGTCTGACTACACAGTTCCCTCTCTTTACCCATGTAGGGCTAGAGATGGTAACAGCTTCCCAGTGTTGCTAGTCATTGTAGGCTTTTCCAATATGGCCAGTCACCCCAATTCTGCCCATGTAGCTATAATGACACTCTTTGTAAGAGGTTCTCTTCCCCCATGCAGGAGACCCATGTTCAATCGATTCTCAGCCCATGCACTTCCCAAACCAACCAACCAACCAACCAAGCAAACATTTCAACAAATGGTGCCCACATAACAGGATACTCACATGGAAAAAGAATCAAATGTGACTCTACCACACAGCATACAAAAAGAATATGCTTTTGCATATGAGGTGATACTTTCCCCAGAATCCTATTACATGACCTCTTCATCTAAAGTTTTGCATGGGATGGAGGACAATTGTTAATATTCTCATTTTAGAATTCTTACTGTATTTTTTTTTTTTTTGCATGGGTAGGTACCGAGAATCGAACCCAGGTCTCCGGCATGGCAGGCGAGACCTCTGCCTGCTGAGCCACCATGGCCCGCCCAAATTCTTACTGTATTTTTGGTTTTAATCATATCACTTTGTTGTTACTAATACAGTTTTTCTTTTTTGCATTTCTTTCTTTCTTGATAAGTCTCTACCTCTGAGTAGTAATAAAAATGAATTACTCCATGGAATCTGGATGTCTATGTCTGAATTGCAGTTTTACAACAGATAAGATGTGTGACTCTTTGTGCCTTGATGTCTTCATTTTCATCTATAAAATAAAAATATTAATAGCACTTGCCTCATGAGAGTGTTTTAAGGAATAATTAATTGAATTAATAGGGTCTAGTACATAGTAAATGATTTACAATTAACTTAATATTACTATTATGTGTAAAATATATCTTTTAATAAATGCAGGTTACTATTAGTGTGGATCTGAGGGTTGTAAGTTCTCTTAGATTTTGTAAGTTGGAAAATGTTTTTATTTTGCCCTGCTCCCTGAGTATAAATTTGTAACTGTACAGGTAATTTTCTTCAGCTTCTTGAAAATATCACTGTATAGTTTTCTGGCATTTCTCGCCATTTCAATGCAATTTCTTATAGTGTCCTATTATTGTTTTCTGAAAGCTTTTAATATGTTTTTCTTTAATCTTGTTATCCTTTACTTACTCTGGATTTGGATTTATTTTTACTTATGCTTCTTGGAAATTTCAGTTTATTTTCAATCTGATGATCAGAAAAGTTTCACTTGTTCAAATATTCTTCCTCCACCAAACTTCCATTTTGTTCCTATGGGTATTTGGAAACCCCCATTTTATCCTCTATTATCTCTACAATAGTATTGACCAATACAGCTTTATGTAATGATGGAAATGTTTTAATTCTGTAGCCTCTAACCATATGTGGCTATTGAGCATTCATTGGTGGATGCTATGACTGAAGAACTGAAATTTTAATTTTAGTACATTTACATCTAAATAATGGTATATGGCTACTGGCTTCCATGTTTGATAGTACAGCTCTAGAGTATTCTTCTCTATTTATTTTCTGTATTTATTTGTCTACATGGACTGAATTCTTGTTGGATTCATACATACATTCTGGATGAACTACTTAATGCATTTTTCCAAGTCACTAGTTCTTCCTTTGATTGTATAGCCATCGAAGAGTCAATCCTATTAGTTACATGTGTTTGATTGTTGTATTTTTTCTGCAAGATTTCTAACTGAGTCTCTTTCATGTGTTACTTTTTTCTAATTTTCAATTTGAGTTTATTTTGGAGTCTTTTTGAAAATGAAAGCTAGAACTTAATTTATCTCATTGAATAATTTTACCATATATACTTTCAAGTCTGTCAGATTTATCTATAAAACTATGTTTTTCTGAAGTTTATTCATTTTTGGATTGTTGATCTTATTACCTTTCTGAGCCATTGTTTGGTTTTTTTTTCATCTATTTCAGAATTTTGTCATATGAGGGTTTCCTTTTATATATTTTTTTATCCCTGCCTGTACGACAATTTATTGGTTCTCTTTAGCTGATTCACAGGGTCCCCAATCAGAAACAGGTTTTGAAGTTGAATTTGGGGCCTCCTGTGACAAGATGAAGTCAAAGATACTACAGATCTGGGTACTACATCCTCAGAATGTTTGATAAATATCTGGGTTTGACTTTTCTGTGCCTTGCTACTTTCCAAGGCCCACCAGAATGTGGGTGGTTGGAAACAGTACTTTCTGTTTGTTTGCTATTATCTTTTCACAAATAGCAAAGGCACCTGGGCTTTTGACTCCAAACAGTGGATCAGAGACCTTTTATAAACATTTTTTACTTTTACTTTAGATGAGTATAAATACCAGATTCTGTTACCTTTCTCTGACCAAGAGCCATTGATTCTATGGTTCAATTCCACTCACAATTTTTGTTTTACTTTATTTTAATTCTATGCTGAGCCTACATGTTTCTTCCTGGTGTTTCTTTTTAAGTTTTCACTGTTGTTGAAGCTGAGGGAGTATATCAGTTATGCTCTTACAGAGCCATCATACTTGAAGTCTGAATTGCATGTTTATAGCTTAAGCCCCCTTAACTGTTCTCCATTATGAGACATGAAACTGATAATCACTGATTTGAAATAGCATTCTATTTCATTTTATCAGGGATGCAACTTTAAAAAATAGAAAATAGTTTCTCATTATTGCAAGAACACTTACAAGGCAGCTTCTTTTTGCTCTAGAGTT
The DNA here is from genome assembly GCA_004026745.1 of Myrmecophaga tridactyla. Classification (NCBI taxonomy): domain Eukaryota; kingdom Metazoa; phylum Chordata; class Mammalia; order Pilosa; family Myrmecophagidae; genus Myrmecophaga; species Myrmecophaga tridactyla. The sequence goes on from PVIY010000176.1 coordinate 23,706, forward strand.
TTAAAAATTATATTTGGTAAGTTACTTTTGGCCTGAATTCACTGTTTTCCTTCTCATTGTAATGGCCGGTATAAGACATAACATGATACTAAAAGATGCTAATTTTAGAAGAGTACGTGACTTACATGAAAACCTTACAGCAATGAAATATGTATTTAATAAGCCTTTCATTGAATAAATAGGAACATTTTAAATTAGTAATGTTCCCAACAGGATTCTAGATAATGAAAAGGACGCTATGTTAATATTTGCTAAATTTATATGAAAAACTTTATTTGTATGACATCTTTTCATGAGCCTTTGACTTGCTATTTATAACAACCTTCTTTAAATGATTAATGCATTTACTTTGAAAAAATAGCACTTTAAATGTGCATGTTCATTCCAGAAAATCTTTATGTAGTCATGATGGTTAAAACCAGTCTATCTATAAGAATTGCTTGACCAGTGAATTTAATGTAAAAGGTTATGTATGAGTGCTCTAGGTTTGAAAATTCTTGCTTTTAAGGCACATGAGGGAAATTGTAAAAACTGGCTTCTTGGTAGGAGAACTGTAATTCAAATGTTTATCAACCTCAGGTCTATAACCTCTGAAATTTAAAAGACAGTTGTGCTATTTAATGTAATTTCAGTTTACTCAGTAGGGAAGTACATTTTACTATTACCAAACCAAAAATTTCCAGCAAAATTCCTCTCTGCTCCTACCCTAAACCAGATATATATACCTTTATAAAAGAATGTGCGAGGCATGAGACTGACTTCTGCGTAAAAAGAATTGCTCCTTGTGGAAAAGTTGTTTGATAAGTGTACAAGGCTCACAATGCTATACTGTATTCTTTTTCTTATCATAGAAATTTGCCCTGCTGTTTTTTAAGAAATAATACAGGTGTTAACCCCACTGAGCACCAGTTATATGCCAGAAACTACCCTAGGAATTTTATACATTATCTTTCATTTACCCTTCAGAAGAACCATAAATACAGTTCGTTATTTCCATATTTAGATGGGGCAGAGTGAAGCAGAGTCAAAATTGATCCTGGGTTTCCTTGACTCTAAAATGAACTTTACACTATAACAAAGAATCTACGGATGTAGTTATGGGGTGGATAGTTAATTAGCCCACTTTGTATCAAAAATCATTTATCTTGGTTTAATAATAATTCAAGAAGTTTGTTGAATGAATGTACTTTAGAATGGAACTTAAAATAAAAGATTGCAGTAGAATTTGGGATGAAGGTTTCTGCAACCAAAACTGGAGGGAGTAAAGAAGAAGATGTCAACTCTTTATTAGTTCCAAAGCACTTATTTCTGAAATGAGGCTTAGAACCACAAGAGGAAAGAAAGTATGGAAGACATTGCAAGGAATGGTGCAGACTCCAGAGAAGAATAAAGTAGTAAGAGAAAGCTGTACTGCTGGATGATTTTCTTCTGGGAAGATCTGACAGAAATGCCCCCCTCAGTGCTTGCATTTGCTGTATTGATTGGATAGAATATAGTTTCTATATTCTGAGTACAGGGCTTTTTTAGCAGCTGTTTTCCTCTTGCTGCATGCAACCTCCAAATATTTTCTTAATGTCTATTACAGGATAAGAGTAGGACTAAAGTTGTTTTGCATTTGAATAAGGCTTTGGTAAGGAAATTTGTTCGAGGTCATACCATTTGGAGTACAGGATACAGAGCATTCATTGTTTCTCTTCTCTGTCCTCTCCCCACTGTCTCTTCATTTTGATCTTTTCTTCAGTCTTACTTCTCCCTTGTTCTCTCCTCTATTATCTTTCTACTTTTGAATGTTTTCTTAAAGGGTAAGAAGAATAATAAACATTTTGAATCCTGCTTATTAATCTTTTATATAATGTGACTCTTTGGACACATTTTCCCACAAATGAATTCTCTCTCCTTAAAAGTTCTCTTCAGGGCGGCTGCCGTGGCTCAGCAGGCAGAGCTCCGACCTGCTGTGCTGGAGGTCTGGAGTTCGATCGCTGGTGCCTCCTGCTCATATGCAAATTTAAAAAAAAAAAAAGAAGTTCTCTTCAGTTAATTGGCTTCCAAAATTATTTCTCTAATTCTCTCTTTGTCCTACCTTTTAAATGTTTTACAAAGTTGAAGGATTGAAGATAATTGTGATAATTATCAAATTAATACAGTCTGGAGGACACTTTAAAATAAACCACTGACTGCATATAGTGAAATCCTTAGAATTGAAGGAAATTGCCTCCACCTGTTAATTTAGAACCAGAAAAAAGCCTGAAGATAGAATGAGACAGATAAGGCTAAAGCCCATGTACTGTTACTAGCATAATATATCTTGCTGAAAGTGAAAATAAATTTTATTTAAAAATGTATCCAGTTTTACCGTGTTAAAGCTAGAATTTAGTGAAGTTATACTAAATCACGCAGAAATTTTAACATGTCTGGTGAACTTTAAGCTTCATTGATTGTAGGTATAAAAACCTTGATTAAAAACTCAAAAATTATTAATGATGAAAATATTTCATTGTTTCTTTGACCTCTCTAGCTACTTTTATCAGTGCTAATTTAGATATATACCAATTAGTATAGTATAGGTATATATCGCTAATAAACAAGCATGTTAAATATCTATCTTTCTTTCAATTCCTTTTATTCAAGAAGAGACATAAATATTAGAATGTTATTCAACAAATTAGAAATGTTCATTTGAAAATACATGATATCATGCACATAGGGTGTTTGAAAATAAACAAAGATCACTAGAGATTAAAAAGTGTGTAATATATTATGTTGGGAATCTTAAAGGGAAAGAAAGTCATTCTTTTCTTTCTTTTCTTAGACATTTGGTAAAATAATGCATAGAAGGAGGTATGTAAGCCAATAGTGACACATATTTTAATTAATAAATATTTATTGATGATGTGTTAATACAAATGATTCTAGAAGTCATTTTGTTGTGAATGTATTTCCTTTTAAATGACTCTCTAAACCATTAAATATGTAAACTACATTTTTGGCAGAATATAAAGAAAGTATGCTTCATAGCCTCATCTGTGAATCATTCTTGTTTCTATTTCTTTACTACCACTATTTCCAGAATTTATGGTTTCACATTTATCATTTCCTGCACAATGTAACTGCTAGTTTTGTAAGGATATATATTGCTGTAGCTATTCCAAAATAAGTTTCCATTGTTGTTTTTGGTCTCCCTTTCTTAAGGACTTTGGCTTTTATCTCAGTGCTCAAGCTCAGAAATTGAAAATGTATAAATGTGGGCATTATATTAAAGTGTTACCACACAGGATGTCTACTCTCCTTGAATAAAGACCTTTTCAGGGTTCCAATTTCTTATCTTCAGTTGCAATATCTCAAAATTCATTCAATGGTGAAGTCAGAATCACTAGATAAGAGAAGGACTTAGGAGCAGAGTTCAGGTGGAAGTTGCAAATGGTGGCTTCTCGTCACCCAGAGATCTTGTTAAAAGGAAAATTATGGTTTGCATATTTGGAGTGGGGTCTGGGGTTCTGCAATCCTAAAACACTTTAAAAAGCTTGCTGGGAAATATGATTAACAAAATGTTTTCCCAATCCAGAAAATCCCTCTACAAGGGTAGAAGAGAAAGAGGAATGGTTGTATTATTGAATAAGTTTTTAAACCAGTGTGATGCTTCACAGACAATCCTCAAAGAGATTTCAAAGACAGAAAGAGAGCTCACCTTTTATATGTGGCTAGTTGGTTGCAACCCATTATATACCTATTCTCAATATATTTTGGAAGTAGATTTACAATTTGGAGCTAGGAGCCCCGGGAAGTTAAGCTAGTCATTTCTCCTCCCAGGAACCTGGGAGATGAAGGCTATATCTTCCATGATACATTTCAGAAAAAACAAAGAGAACTTACAATTACAGGTTTATTGACGTACATACTGTGCTAAAAGATGGGAGGGAGGAGGAAGCTTCTTTCTGGGGAACTCTATATTTTATTTTTTTTTCCCTTAGGAGCTAAAATGCTTGAGCAACAAACTGTGACTGTCAAGGATCTAGTGGACTAGTTTGAAACTTTATAACAAGCATGTGGTATTTTCTTAGGTTCTTGATTTATTTGGCCTGGATTTAAGGGAGGTAGTGATGAATATGCAGCTAAATTATATACTTTTGAAGCCCCAATCTCCCCAACTACCTCCTGTTTTTGCAAATGAATTCATAAAAGCAAAAGGTCAGGCCCAACTTTTACCAAGTCAAGAACTATTGCAGATGAAACTCTGATGCTATTGCAAGAATGAAATTGCTATTTGTTGACAAATAGAGAAAAATTTAGCAAGAAACACAAATGACAGGTAATTCAGGAGATAGCTACTACTCTGTGGTAATATTTTCAAAATCTAAGCATATGGTCAGTGGTTATAAGTATAAACTTTTTTTAACTTAAAGCATGACTTTGCCCATGCACAAGAATAGGCAGGAACAGAAGCAGAGGTGTGAGAGCATGGTGGTTCTCATAGCAGCGAAGATTGAGAACTATGACTGGACTTCCTGTATCTATGGGGCAAGTGGCTTCTGCCATCTGGTTTCTGCAAAAGATAATTCAATGAGTACAAAAAATACATCACAAGTTAAACACCTATCCTTACAGGTACTGAAATTTCTTCTCCTAGAAAAATGATTCTCAAACTTGGCAGTTCATTGCAATCACCTAGGGGATTAATAAAAATATTGATGCTTAAGTCTTACTCAGAGATTCTAATTTAAGCAAGGACTTAAGTATTGGGACTGTTATATCTTGTCAATGATTGCAATGTGCAGGCAAGTTTGGTTACTACAGTCATACAGAAACTGTTTTGCCCTGAAAGTTTATAAAGGGCTGAAATAAATTTATCCAGAAATATAACTCCAGCATAGTATTGCTTATTTGTGCACCGATATCAAACTTAAAAATAGTAGATAAAAGATAGATGATGATGATAGATAGATAGATAGATAGATAGATAGATAGATAGATAGATAGATAGATAGATAGAGATAGATTATAGAAGGAAAGAAGGGAAGAAAGAGAAAAATTCTGCCTATCAAGGGCTAGACGTTAGAATGCCAGAATTAATGAGTCAGCAATACAAATGTTAAATGGACTTTTGCTTGATAAGCCAACTTATGCAAAATTTTTAAATAAGTTAAATTTTTCTATGAACTGTTTTCCTCTAATTTGTAGAGGAACTGACCCTGATAAAATGGAAAGGGGAAAAAGTGAAAGTCACTTAAAAACATCAATTTTAAACAAAGAAGATTCTCTGTTGTAAATGGTCCAAACAGAATTTTAAATTAAATAATAATCCAAACAATATTATTTTTATTTTGTCCCATTTATATAGACAAAATTTTTGCTATACTAACATTTTTTTTTAAAAGTTGTGAAAAATTTAACATCCTTTCTTGAAGAAAACACTTCAAAGCATAGGAATAGAAGGAAACATCTTCAACATGATAAAAGGAATTTATGAAAAACCCACAGCTAACATTGTATTCAATGGGAAAAAACTGAAATCATTCTAAGATCAGGAACAAGGATGCCCACTGTCACCATTGTTACTTAACATTGTGCTGGAAATTCAAGCTAGAGTAATTAGGCAAGAAAAAGAAATAAAAGGTATCCAAATCAGAAAGGAAGAAATAAAACTTTCACTGTTTGCAGAAGACGACATTTGTAGACTATCCAAAAAAATCTACACCAAAGCTATTAGAGCTAATTATAGCAAAGTGGCAGGGTACAAGACCAACACCCCAAAATCAGTAGTGCTTCTGTGCACTAGGGATGAGCAATCTGAGGAGGAAATCAAGAAAAAAAATTCCATCCCCAATAGCAACCGAAAGAACCAAATATTTAGCAATAACCCCAAATTAGGAAGATAAAGACTGCGACTATAACTTAGTGAAACCCAGAGTGGAGAATGATGGTGATTAAATTGATAAACATAGGAATGTTTTCATGTGAGGAAGAGCAAATTAATGTCAGTATTTCAAGTGTTGAAATGGGATGGTGTATGGAAAAAATTCACTGAATGCTGGCTAGGGTCTATAGTTAACAATAAAATTGTAGCATGCTTCCATTAAATGTAACAAAGACAATATGCCAAAGATCTATGTCAACAAGAAAGGGATATAAGGGAAGGGTATGGAATTCTTGGTGCTGTTGTTGTTTCTCCCTTTTATTTCATTTTTTTTTTCCTCTTATTCTCTCTTTGTGGAAGAAATGGAAATGCCCTCATCTAGATCACAGTGGTGAATGCATAACTAGGTAATTATACCAGGAATCATTGATTATTTACTTAGGATGGATTACATGGTGTGTGAACAAAAAATTCCTTAAAAATTTGTATAGAAAGTTACAAGTGCTGGAGAAAACGTAGAGGGAAAGAGATTCACTGTTGGCAGTGTAGAAGAATAGTGCAGCCCCTCTGGAGGGCAGTGTGGTGGTTTCACAAGGGGCTAAGTATAGGTATGCCATATGATCCTACAACCCCGTTATTAGGTATATACTTGAAAGAACTGAAAGCCGGGACATGAATGAACATTTGCAGACTAGTGTTTATGGTGGCAGTATTCACAATTTGCAATGGATGGTGGTAGCCTAAGGGTACATCAACTTATGGCCTGAGGGGCAAACTGTGGTATATATGTACAATGGAATATTGATCAGCTATAAGGCAGAATGAAGTTGTGAGACATGCAACCAGGTGAATGAAATTTGAGGACAGTATATGGAGTGAAATAAGCCAGAAACAATAAGGAAAATATTATAATGTCTCACTAATATGTACTAATTTAATAATGTGCAAACTTGGAGAACTGAATTCAAGAACATAGGTTATCAGGAGAAGGCTTAGGTTCCTTGACTGCAAGCTCTTAACAGTATTCACGTCTATTCCTGAGTTGCAATTGTGATCTCTAAATTCTGAGATGCTGAGCTCTTTGTTTATAACCGATTTTCTCTACAACTTCAGTTATCTGTGTGAAACATAAGGCTAAAGCTAGAGTTCTTCAGCTATGAAAGTCAACATTATCCCATACAGCAACAGTTAAAAGCTGAAAAAGATCACACTTCGATTAGAAATATGAAAGAAGCTGATCTGGTTAGGACTAAGGTAAATCAGGCTAAAAGGTAAAGGATTATATTCACTGCAATTTAAACTTCAACTTCTGCGTAGACCAAAGGAAAAGATGCTTATTTGGTGCAAAGTTTATATTTTCTGAAGCACGCTATCTAATTTAACTTGTATGGTCAGTTTATTTGAACACCATAATTACATGGAATATTGAACACGGAGTGAAATCTTGTTGGTTTGTACATGTTAGTGTGTTACCCCAATACATCCCAGAGTAATCCAGGAAGAAGATAAAAAAAATATTTCTAAAATCCCCTTGGGGGACTGGGAAAAAATATGGAAATATTAAACTTCTCCACCTGGGGAATTCCTGATATTCCCACAAGCACTGGGGACTAAAAATTTAGTAGGCCAACTCCTCTATCTTGGAGCTTGTCTTTGTAAAAATTACTCTTGCAAAGAAGAAGCTAAGCCTACTAAAAACTATGCTTAAGAGTCACCTCCAGAGAACTATTTTGTGCTCAGATGTAGCCTCTCTCTCTAAGCTAACTCTGCAGGTAAACTCACTGCCCTCCTCTCCCCACTATGGCTATGTAGGACATGACACCCAGGGCTGTAAATCTCCCTGGCAACACAGAACCTGACTTTCAGGGATGAGCCTGGACCTGGCATCATGGATTGAGAACACCTTCTTGACAAAAAAGGGGGAAGAGAAGTGAAACAATGCAAAGTTTCATTGGCTGAGAGATTTCAAATAGAGTCAAGAGACCATTCTGGAAGTTATTCTTATGCATTATATAGATATCTTTTTTTTAGTTTTTAGTGTATTAGAGCAACTAGAGGAAATTCCTGAAACCGTTGAACTGTAATCTAGTAGCCTTGATTTTTGAAGATGATTGCATAGCTATATAACTTTTATGATGTGACTTTGTGATTGTGAAAACCTTGTGACCAACACTCCCTTTATCCAGTGTATGTACAAAAGTAAGATTAATAAAGACAGGTGCTCTTTTTTTATTTTTAATGTTTTTTTGAGTAATGAAAATATTCAAAAACCGATTGTAATGATGAATACACAGCCATATGATGATACTATGAACCATTGACTGTACACTTTGGTTGATTATATGGTATGTGAATATATCTCAATAAAATTGCATTAAAAAGGCATGGAAGAACTGCAAACACTAGCATTTTCAAGCATTTGGTGTAACTGAGAAACAATTGTAAAAATGAGAGAGAGAGAGAAGGAAAGACAAATGCCATGCTTATGCATTTGTTTCTGCATTCCTCAACTTATTTTGGTACTTCCATTCCCATGAAAGCACATTAACTTTTTTAAAAAGTTTTTTTCTTCCTTTTGATATTAGGATTTAGCAACTGTGTTGGAGAGGTTAGAAATCTCAGCACCCAAGTTGCCCTGACGCTCTGGCTCATGAAGAAGCAGGTGCAGTGTAGTGTATCATGACAGACTGAAATGGAATTCCAGCCATGTGAAGGTGAATTTTCCAGCTGCACTAGCACAGATTGAAATAACTCACTCATGACTGCAGGCTCAGAAAGTGTCAGTCTCTATCAAACTGTAGCCATCAACCACTTTGTACGGCTGCCGACGGCAGACATGCTGCGATTCCAACATAACAAGGGGAGGTTAATGCATTTTGGAAAAGTAACTTACGGTATTTAAACAGTTTCAGAGTCTCTACTTTTTCTACTAAAAGTTCTTGCCTCCAGTCTCAGAACATTTTTATTTGTTAAATAGAGTAGTGTATGTCTGGTGCAATGTAATAATTTCTTTTCTTCCCATTAATGATAAATATCTATTGATGCATTTTCTCTATTTTAACATGGATGAATAAAATAGGCAAACAACATAGACAAATTAGGAATGCTTATCAGATTTTATGATGATGCTTAAACAGCTAAAATTATGCATGCATGTTTTTGTTTCTGTTTCAATGAAATTTCAGTGCAACTTTATGCCCTAACTTTCAAATTAGCAAGATTAGGCCCTCTCAAAAATAAGAAATTCCATTCTTTATAGTTGACTCATATAAAGAAACAGCATAAAACAGTGTTGTGCTGGAGCTGGCTCATGCTGGCGCAGGCTCTTTCTGGCTCTTGAGAGTCAATTGTGCACATATTTTCCCAACTCCCTGATCAGTGATGTCACTTTAATAGCTTGAAATAGGCCTTGGGGGAAGGAGTTACAGCACAGAGATTATCAAGGTGGCAAAGTTCCATCCCCATCCTGAGCCAATTGTTAATCACTTACTAGGACAAATGCTGATATCAAAAACTGATCTAAGCCAAATTAGTCATACAACATGTATCAGATTCTTCAGATAAATATCACCTGGATTAGAGGTGGAAGGTTAATAGGTCTTTTTCCTTCTTAAAATAAGAGGAATGTAATAAAAAGACGTTTTAGACCATATTCTGTCCATTGTACACATATTAAATAATAAAAGGGAAAATGCTCATATGAATGTTCTTCTAGACTCAGAGAAGGTCCCAACTCTACAGACACTCTGGTAAGACCCTTATCTGAAAGACTCACTCCTAGTAAGAATGTATCCAAATGGAAGGCCCAGTCAAACTTTTAATAAATCAGTTGAGTTTACAGAGTCCTCCTCTCTTGAGTGGTGAAAACACGTATTCAAAAATCAATCACTTAAGAGTTCTGCTCTTAAAGAATTAGTTTGCAGGGCTTGCTGAATTATTCTAATAACTCTCATGATAATTAGTATTTTAATAATAATATATAATTAGTATTTTCACGCAGACAATATGGTATGATGTCAAAATATCTAGATAATAAAAAAGATTCCACTATTTCTCCATTTTGAGATAATTCTCCATGGCTTTTCTGCATGCATATCAGCTTTTGTTCTAGAATATTTTGTCAAGGATATTTGAAAGTCAATAGCTTTGGAAAAAAAGACAAATTCACACTCCAGAGCAAAGGACAGATTTGTTTCCTGTCCAGGAAAATAAATATATTTTTTCTTTAGGGGCAAATATTGGGCAGGTTTGCTAGAAGTTCCCTTATATGATTGGTGATCTCCTAAACTCAAGTTTCTTCACCCATGACACAAACTCATGGTGTCTGCAGCTTCTCTACATCATTTCTGTGAGACTTGAGGGTCAAGTGGAATTGTTGAGAATGTGAAGACCATGTTGCCTTCTGTACTATGTGTAATAAAGTCTTTTGTATCTGGCTAGGAGTCTTGTGTCTTCTACGAGCATCCATAAAATTATAGTAAACTTTAGCTTGCAAGTATTGTAAAATCTCAGACTCTTCATAGCTCTTGACACTGCAGATAGATACAGAATCTACGATTTTTCAAAAACCATGATAACCAACCAACATTTTAAGATATTACATTCATAAATAGGCTAAAAATTAATTCATTATCTTTGTCAATAAAATATTACTTTGTGAACTTTATATGAAAATCCCAGTCATTGCTCTCACTTTATAGATTGAAAAGCAAGAAAATTGTAGTACTTATCTCTGGACTCCATTTCATTATTATATTCTTCATTGTCAAACATAAATTCATTATAAAAAGGCAAGTGGATTTTTTTTGACATTGAAATATTCTTGAAATGTATTTCAATATTAAAAACATTTAGATTATATAATAATTGCATTATTCAATGACTTTCATTAATCACTATTAAAATGATAAAATTAATATATCATAATTAAATTATAGGAGGTAATAAAAAATATGAAAGGTCATCTTTAAAACAGGATTTTAGAATATTTTTATATCGCATAAATGTAATGTCAATAGGAATAAATGAATGAAAAATATTTTTATATTACATAAATGTAATGTTAACAGGAATAAATGAGTGAATTTTCAGGTTCATAATGTATTTTGAGTCTCTAAAATAGCAGTATGACTTCATTTTTTGACAAGATCACCATATAAAGAATGAAACAATATAAAAGACAGATTGCTTATGGAGAAAAAAACAGGTTTAATTTGTTTAAACTTGAAAAGGAAGATTTTGATTAAGTTTTTCATGCAGTTCCATTAACCAAACCAAGGAAATCACAGGGAGAGAAGTTAAAGTCTGATTAAAAGATAGGGAACAAAGAAAATAATAATTAGGCAATTCTCAGGACACAAAGAATTTGCCCGTGGGGTGCCCAAGGGATCAGTACTACACACTGCAATTCAGTGTATTTCTAAAAAGTCTGTAAGGGCTAGGAGGAAAATGTATGCTTTAGTTAGTTGAGACTTTATGAGATCTCTGGAAAGACTCAATTCTAAATAATTGGTTTGGGGCCAGCAAATGAAACATTCAACCCGAGAGTAAAGTATGTCATATTAAAGAGATCAGCTTAAGCTATTTATACTCACTTGTAAGTTCTAAATTAGTTGTAACCTCTCAGAAAATTGACCTGAGTCATTTCTAGAATTCTGAATCAAGATATCTCAAAATGAAATAGAGCTCATTTATATTAGCAGCCCACACACAAGAGGGCTCATCTTTCACTATGATGGCCACAGCCAAGCAATGAGGGACAGACCCAGTCTGGTAGATTAATCCTGAGGCTGCGTGCAGTCTCTATTCCACCACTAATCTGTGGTCTCAATTTGGGGAATCACACCAACACTCCTAAAACTCTGCAAACTGAGCCTCCCTATAAACATGTTGTAGTTTGGAAAAAATAATAATTATTGGGCAATTAAGATCCCCCAAATAACTTTTCGTTATTAATAGAAACTGAGTAAGTCAGCTTTGACAGATACCAAACATTCAACTTCTGATCTTGCCCCTTGCTTTATGAATTAGTTTATCTACTGACCAGACAAATGGATTACAGTGAAAATGTAATCTTTTATATTATAAAAGATTTCAGTTTTAAAATACTAAGAAAGGGAAATCGGAGGGTTCTGACACAAATATAAAGTCACGTTGTTATTTTGGGGTAAGAAAAGTGCTAGAATATTATGTCTATAAACAGAGAATAAATTATTGAACAGGAACTAACATTATTCTAACTCTGAACAATAGTTTTCTTTTTGTAGAACATTGTCTGAATTCTACCCTAAGACGTTAATTGGCAGTCATTGAGGAAAGTGTATTTTTGAGTGAGAAATGGAAGGATGACTTTCAAATGTTGTCTGACACTTCCCTGGGGAAATCATTTGGCATTCCTACCAGAATGAGTTTTAAGAAAGGAGAATAATCCAGGCCACCCAAATAACAGTAGCATAATAGACTTGAGGGCCTTTTCCCCCTTCATGCCCACTCCAGAACTGGACTAGTGCTATTGGCTATGGGAGCAAAAAGAGCATCAAAAGTAGCCACTTAGGTGACAAAGTTAGCATCAGTTATTAATGATGGCCAATTTTTCATCTGCTGATTAAAGACACCAGGTATAGAAGCACAGAAGAAAAATGGTCAATAATGAGAAGAAATGGTATTTGTCATCTAGATCTGGGCAGGAAAATAGAAACAACTTGAAGTTTCAAAGGTTCTGCAGGATAGAAGTTCAGATTAAATATAAAAATATTCTTTGGGATTGCATCTACAGATTCTAGACAGAGAATGGTACTGTATTAATTAGCCAGGGTTCTCTAAAAAACCGAACCAACAGGAGATATCTGTAAATAAGAGATTTACAAAGGAGTCTCTCACAACCATGGGGGTACAAGAGTCCAAAATGCATAGGGCAGGCTGTGAAGCTGGCAACTCCAATGAAGGGTCTCGATGAACGCCACAGGAGAGGCTTGCTGGATGAAGAAGCAGTGAAAGTTCTCTCTTCTCTCTTAAAATTTTTGAACTAACCAGATCAAACACAAGTGATTGGATCATTTCATTTGCATGAGACATCCCCTTAGTTGATTGTAGATGTGATGAGTCACAGCTGCAATCAGCTGACTGATGATTTGACAAACCAGTCTTCTGATTTATCAACCAACCACAAAATATCTTTGCAGCAATGGTTAGGCCAGCACATGCCTGATCGGACCACGAGGCACCTTGCCAAGTTGACACCAGAACCCAACAATCACAGGTACTTTATGATTGCATGTTTTCAAATGAAGAGAGGTCCACAACAAGTAATTCATTTCTCTCTAAAATTTCCTTTGCACAGAGCCTGGGTCACCAGGAATGCTCTTGATCAAAATTTTGAGTCAGATTTTCCATGTGGGCACTCTGCATATTAAACTTTCAATGTTTCGAATTTCAGTGTGTGACACTCACTGAACCAACAAAACAAATGCTCCCTTAGAGAGGCTGGTTTTGTGACATTATGTAGACGTGGTGCAATTGTAGTCATTGCCCACTCTGTGTTCTCAGACAAAATTTTGATGAGTTAGCAAAAAATAATATTCTCATCCCACTTTCACTACTCCATAACCTTGTTTCCTCTAGTTCCTGAAAAAAATAAAAATAAAAAAAATGAAAAATCTGGTATTCAATAAAATTCCATACCTGTCAAAATCTACCAAGTAGAAAAATGAGAGGAGGTAGTCCATTTTACTACTGAAATTTGAGTAGGAAGGTAACATTAATTGATCTGTTCTATTTTTCTTGTTCTTTTTTATGAAAGAAAAGGGTCAGAACTGGGATGATTAGCCTGATAATTTGAATAAAAAATATTGTTTCTCCTGAGATTTTCAAAAATGAGGAATATTTTACTTAAGATATCCGGGTAAGGTTGTTAGTATAAAGTATATGTTTTACAAACAAAAGGGTCAGGACTGGGATAATTAAATTGATTATTAAAACAAAAGTATTTTTCTCACAGAGTAGTTGCTAAATTGAAGTTTATTTTATTTTGCTTGAAATATTTTGGCAATGTGCTACCAATTCAATTTACTTGGCTTGAGACAATATATAAATGAAAACTACAACAATATAATTAAGGCCATAGAACTTGGCTTTCCAAGATAAAAATAAAGTGAAAAATAACTACTAATGAGTTATTTTAACATGTCTTTTGCCTCCTGCTCCAAAACATGACTTTTTTCTGACATTTCCAGAAAATGAGATAGTCCAGATCAGTTCATTTTAGTAAGCTTAAATTTCCTCTTTGAAGCAGCCATATATTTTGACAGAAATCTGTCCATCCCTGCTGCCAATAGAGGTTAAGAGAAGAGGTGAGCCCAGTGAGAAAAGTTGGGGACATGCAAAAGTAGTGCCAGGACCCTGGGAAAGAAGTAGTGAGACAATGAAGTAAAAATAGCATATATTTGATATAATTTAATCTCTGTACAACTATTTTGAGTCAACATTATAGAGAAGCATAAGAATTGAACTTAAATGTGATTATACTTAAGGAATTTTGTGGTACTTAAAATACTAAAGAACTCCATATTGTGCTTTTAAAATTTTCTTTTTCCTGTTTTATAGTCTGGTTCTATAGGTTTTCCATGTCCACCCTCATCAGCATATTGTCCACTGTCAGTGCTGACTGCTGACAATGTCCCTATCACTTTTTCTTCTGTTTCAAAAATAATATTAGATAAGATCTCAGATAATAAATTATAATGACATTAGCTATATAATTCCTTGCAGTATAGAAAACTTTCACATGTATTCTATTATTGTGTTATAGACTTAGCATAGTGCTGGCTCACTGATTGGTAAATCATATTAGGATCATATTTAAAATAATATTAAATAAAAAAGGAAAGATGCTTTGGCTTGAGGTATGGATTTTAGTACATGAGCTTTGTGACAGCTTTTGGCTAATCATGGCATTTCTTTGGTCTATTTTCAAGTTCTCAGCCATATTTGTTAGTTAAGGTTATTTCACTATTTATGAATATTGCTGACAGAGGTTTTGAAGGAAGTATAGAGTGAAGAGACTCGTAAGATCAAATTTTATTCAAATATTCATAAACGTATTAGACAAATGAGAGAGAATTAAAAACCAGCAGAACTTGCCTTGAAAATATTTTATTTTGCAGTATCAGAGTTGCACTGGAAGTACTCTCAGATGCAAAACTTTTGAAGGGTGCATATGGTTTCACTCTCCTAGAAAAAAATACATGTCAGAGAGAGGCTTTTGAAGACAAAATAGAGTGTGTTGTCTGCACCAGAGAGGTGCTTTCACCCATTTACTTTCACCCTCTTGAAAGTAAATGTGCACTTTTTCTGATTATTTGGTCTATCATCATTGTAAAGTGGTCAGTTCTCTAAATTTATCAGATGAAATAATCTGGCCCTAATGAAATTAATAAAATTTAGTGTGATACTAAGTGTTCCTATTTTTCTAAAGGATCCTCTTTTCTCTTCTTTTATTTAAATATCTTCTTCCAAACCAAATCCTAAAATGGGCTGTCATAGTACTCCTCTACAGGCAATGAGACTCTCATATCAATTTCTCATCTATGCTCCCTGCTCATGGAATCCCATCAGTGGAACGTCCCGGGCTTGATTTTCACAGGAACGTCAATGCATCCTGAAAACAAACTTATTCTCCTTCTAAAATGTGCTACTGGCACAATTTCTTTATAGCGGGGATTTTGGGTTAGAATCAGCAACATGTTCAGATGAGGATCCAGGGGACTTATTTTGAAGATACGCTTGCCTAATAAGTGTATATTGTTTTCACTTGTGTTAGATTGGGAACGCGCCAACGTCTTAGGAAAGCCAATGGTGACCACTTTAACTTAGAAGAACCACAACTTAAGTAGGTGATTCGAAGAGTTTAATTGTGTCTGCAGAGACCGGGATCTGACCCTTATCCAGAAATCAGAACCCCTAAGCAATCCTATTCTTGGTTTATATAGTCTTGTGTAGCTTGGGGCCAGGTGTTTTACATAAAGCTAGTGTTATTTCTATCTATAATTATTTGTTGACTACTAATTAATGAGCAAATCCCTAAGATTATATAAGCCTATGTTGCTTACATACTATTTCATATATTGCATGTTCAAAAATGGTAGAAAGTCTCTACCTCTGGGTGTGTCCTTTTCTATGCTAATAAAGCAGGGGTCACCTTAAGGACCATTTGGGAATTTCTGTGCCTGTGTTTGCAACTGGGTGAATCCAGCTTCTCTTCTTTAATGGGCTACAATAGAAAGTGTCTTAAATTTAGTTCTGAAAACTAAGCCTTGGCAGGGCTTAAGGTGGTCAATGAGTATGGGTTGGAAACAACCAGATAGATGTCTTTAACAGTTTTGTGATTGCCCTTAAATCTTGAACAAACCTGTAGTTCTGTGTTACATTTCTTGACTGCGAGAACGGGGCTGTTGCAGTTACTGCAAGTGCAAGATGTTGGCCTGAGTATAGGTTCTAAATTTGTATAATTTATGTATATCTCATTAGTTTTGAATTCCAGGTTCTTGGTTCCCTTTGTCCCATAGTTCTTGCCAGCTATCAAGTTCCCCTATGTAACTGTAACCGCTTCTTTGTAACCCTAATAACTCTGCTGCCATCCTTCACAACCACTCCAACAATTGTAGGGAGGGGAGGAAATAGGACTTTGGGGAACCTTGAAGCTATGTTGCTGTTAGCAGAGGCGAAGGGGGTATAAGGATTAAGCTTGCTTATCAGAACCCTGTCCTTGGCATCTTATTGTTTCCAACCTTGTTGAAATGACCTTTCTTCACTCTTGTTTATGATGCCATTGATTTTATAGCTCCAGAGTTAGAATCAACATATTTTTAAAATTCTAACCTTATTTCCTTTATCTAAACAGCCACTTTTCCAGTTTTTCATAATCCTGTCACTTAACCCTGAGATTATACATACTGGCATTTTAGCTGGCATACAATGTAATTTCTTTAGCTCAAATTCTTCTGCCTGTAACCATAAACAATCTATTTTTTACACCTCCCATAAGAAAGAAAAAAATGAAAGAGAGAGAGAGAAATTTATTATTTCCTAATTTATCTTATTTCTCATATCTTCTTGAAATATAAAGAATATGAGCTTTAGTATTAACTAGAATTGGATTTAACTTCTGATTTTAACACTTAAATAGCTAAGTGGACTGGAAAATGCCTCATGTATAGTAATAAGTTTATTTTGAAAATTAAATGAAAAAGTCATCTTTCAGAGAAGACTTCCTAGATTGCTCTAGTTAGAATTTATCTAATTTTTCAATGTTCATCTAAGAATGTTTACATTTATTTTACTATTTATCGTATCACATTCTGATTTTTATTATGTCAATTTTTGTCTCATCCAAGAGTTTACAATTTTTTTAGGCAAAGATTGTCTTATTAATTTAATTTACTGCTTCTTCTCCATGGAGACATGTAAAACAATCACCAAATCACCAACCATTCTACATCCTGAAATGGCAGTATCACATATTACAAATAAATCAAATCTAGGCATCAATAAGTAGGGATTATGCATTCATTTCATCAATAACTTCCTCTCTATTATTGTACTAACCACTTGACCTTTCTCCATAGCATTCTTCTAATTATGAAATAAAAAATGATGTCAGTACTTTTTAACTTATTTTTAGGAATATTGTGTGTGGGTCAGAAGGTGTTTATTTTAGAACCATTTAGAGGAAAAATGCCAAATGAATTTTAGTTAGTATTTTATGACAATATCCCCATCATTTTCATTTGCTTACCAGTGACTTCAACTCAATTGTTTTTTAAAAACATATTACATGTTATATGTTTTTTTATTATTTCTCTCCAAGGAAAACATAAAAAATAAGATAATTATCATGACGTTATTAATTTCTGTAATTAGTGATATTATTAGAAAGTTTTATAAAACAAACTTTAGTATATAGTAAACAACTTATAGTATAAGGGGTCTTGTGTTCCTTTACTTAATTGAAACATTAAGAAATATTTCCAAGAGTTTATTTCTACTCTATAGTTTCAAAACTAAATATAAAATGGAAAGCTCAATGTTCTTTACAACTGTCCACACATCAAATGGATTTGACCCTTTCTGAAGCACTTTCTATTTGTTGTTCATTTATCATGAATGTCAGGATTCTATATGTCAAGGGGATGCTAGTCAATGTGGAACCACATCCAGTGGTTCTATTTTAAAGGACTTTTTAAATATTAGAATTAGTTTTAACTTCAATTTGTCTTTAGAAATAGAGAAAAATAAATCAATTTCTTGAACCTTAGCTATGGGATATTTCCTTTCAAATTGCTTTTTTTCCCATCCAAAATAAAATAAAATTAGTATAATTAATAATAGGGGGTAAAACTATTATGTTCAATTTGTCTGCATCATCTTTGATTCATACGAAGTCTAACAAAACTTGCACACAAACAATATTCACATAAAATTTCTTGCACATCTTTATTTAGAAGTGAATCATCTCATCTTTTCATTTTATGAATTACAAAGAACTAGGCTTTCTCTCAACAATCACTGAAATTATAAATTGTAGAAAGTTTCAATAAATTAGTATTTAATGGGCAATAATTACTTTAATGGTGTGTTTTACTATCCATATTAAAGATATTCATCATAAATAACTTAAATAATAAGACACAACCAAAGGGTATGCTTTATCATTGATTTTACTAAAAATAACATACATTTATATAATAGCATATTAACTTCTAAGATTACATTTAATGTAATTATCATATGCTTTTTCATGAATACAAATATTAAGATAGGTAAGTCCGACAGGAACTAGTAATAGTTTATCTGCTTTGAGTAATTATTGTGTAGGAATGGTTTTAATGTTTTCCTCATATCAAACTAATTTAATCTTCAAAGAAATCTCTTTGAGTTAAGATATCATAGATAAAGAATTTAAGGCAGAGAGAACTTAAATAACCTGCCCCAATATTAGTGTTTTATAAAGTCTATCTCTACTTTTCATCTTGTATAACTTGCCAGCATCAGAACCCAAATCCTAACTAGTTTAGGAATCAAATCAGAATTGATTGGCTTATTGGTGGAAAGACATAGATGTGTGGTTTTCATTTATTGCTTGAAACCAGGCAGTTCCTATAATCACACTTCCCCAGCTTTTGCACTACAAAAAAGTCTCTTCCCCTAGGTATGGTTTGATTGTCTATGTTTTCTTTTGTGTTCCAGTGAGAGGGGTACACACCTGATCAGGGTGATGGGTTCACTGCCAACGAGATGAGATGCTGTCCTATAGCTTCCATCAGAGTCACATGGTGGAGAGGGCAGCAGGAGAGCAATGAACCAAATACAGTGCCGTGTATCTCAGAGGAAGATAGAGAAATGTGGGACAGAAAATACAGCTGATATTTGCCTTAGAAAACTCACAAATAGTTGGTGGTAATGTTGCGATTAGAAGCCAGTCTTCTGTTTATCAATGCCCTTGTTACAAAATAAAGGCATTAGCAAAAAATATCTTATTAAGTACATATGAAACCAAAATTGTTAGTTGTCTACCAAAGTAAGGACATTATATCCTGGTGGTCAAGATAAAAATTATACAAAATCCAAAAGCCTTCATGAGAAATTCTTCTTGCAAATATTCATGTAACAAAACAGAATCTTTTTTTATTCAAGTTAACCAATGCTAGTTGCTATAATACTCTCTACTTGCTTAGAAAATACATTCATTCCATAAATACTAATGGCATTCTTAGTATATGTCAGACACTGGGAATACAATAGTGAGAACACTTATTCTCCACTCTTGAATAATCTTAAGTCTAGTAGTCACAAGATTTATTAATAGGAAAGGAGGGACTCAAAATATACAATGCAAAATTAGCCTGTGTTTTAGAATCATGTCTAATGAAAATTATTTCCCATAAATGGAAATTTTTTTCCAAAAAATGCTTAGCTAGCTATATAATATAGAGTGTATAATAGGTTATACTTGCATTTTTTGCCCTTAGATTTTTACTTATAATATTGAAAGTCTACCTACTTGTGAATTTAAAATATTTCATTAGTTGCTTCATGATAGCGTTCATACCTCTTGTGCACTGCTTCATATTCTCCCAGCCTCACCTCCGATATGCATGGGCTTTCACCCTCCTTGCAGTGACAGGACCTCACCTCCTTGGCAGGTTGTTTGTCACTTCCATGAAGCTGTAGATGGGTGCCTGTGGCAGGGGGCTGAGCATCAGGCACGCACATCCCAGAGGTGTGGGGATGGATATCATAGGACAATGACCAGCAAGGTGTTAGAACATAAACCAATGCATAAAGCCTAACTCTTCCCCGCTTTGGAAAGACAATTTTGAGGTGAATTCTGTTCACTCCTCAGAGGCTTTAGAGGTGCTGGGAACCAAATGATCAACTTGGTAACAAACACCATGTCTATTTGCTTTTCCTTCTTCCCTATTTCACACTCCAAATAAACTATCTGCCTACAAACCCTTGTCTCAGGATTTGCTTTCAAGAGGAACCAAGTTTAAAACATCCATCTAGGAAATAATATATAAACAAAATTATAGAAATGTGGAAGCATTTTTACTAAAACTCTATGTTCATAAAGTAAATATTATTTTGAACTCAGATGCAACTGAACTAAATGAAGAAAATACACGCCTTGAGTAAATGGAAAAATACTTAATGAAATACATAATTCAAATATAAGATTATATTAAGCACTTCATGAGAGTCAGTAATAACGGCTTTGAAAATTTGATAAATGAGTATGATTCTTGACTTGATTTTAAAAAGACATACGTGTTGGTATGTGTGTGTGTACTGTACCTACGTCAACAAATAATTTCAGAAAGCTAACGGTATTTTTTTAAAGGTAAATATTTTAAATTAAAAAAGGGAGTGAGGGAGATGAAGAGAGTGTTCATGAAAGAAGAGGTGCTAATTATTAATCAGCATATGAAAACTGTGTAATTTCAAAAGAAAAGTAAGACATGCAAATTAAAGAAATGAGACAATTTTAATCCGTGAAACTAACAAAAATTTCCATAGTGTGTAATAATCAGTGCTGGTGAGGGTATAATGAAACTATCCTCTATGACTGCTTATGGCAAAAGGTTCATACATATTCAGATTCAGTTGTGATACTTCTATAACATATTCTGCTATGGCCACCTGTAAAGCAGGAAGAGCTCCCACCCAAAAGTTTTTTCAGATGTTGAGTTTAATTACATACCAAAATAATTTGAAAGACATTTTATTGCTCACTCAAGGGGCTCCTGAGGAGTGTGGGACAGGTGAGAGCAGGTACATGTTGACTGGGGCAAAGCACAGGATATAACTTTGGGTACATGGTGGGAATAAGGAAAAATCCCCACATGTCTACAGCAGATTTGAATTTTCCACTACTTGGCAAGGGGGAAGATGAGTTCATGGGCCTTCATATCAGCCACTTCAGTTGTGGAACCAAAAGGGAAAGGGGTTGTGGTGGTTTGGAGCTGTACATATCCCAGAAAATCATGCTCTTAAAGTAAATCAATTCTTGTGTGTGTGGACCCAGTATAAGTAGGATATTTTGATCAGGCTACTTCTGTTAATCCCCTCTTTCAAGATGGGGCTTAAACCTTTTACTGGAGTCCTCTATAAAGGGAACGAATACAGAGAGTGGGGGAAGGAGAGAGAAAGAGAGGGAAAGAAAAAGAGAGGGAGAGGAAAAGAGAGTGAGATACCACCAGAAGCTAGAATCAGAAAGCAATGAAACCAGGAAGAGAAGGGAGAGAACAGCAGATGCTGCCATAGGCCTTGCTATTTGGCAGAAGAGCCAAAGATTGCTGCAGCTGGTCTTCAGGAAGAAAGCATCACCTTGATGATGCCTTTATTTGGACATTTTCCTGGCATCAAACTGTAAGCTAATAAATTCCTATTTTTTAAGCCAACCTATTTCATAGTATCTACTTCAAGCAGTCTAGGAAACTAAAACATAGGGTGAGGCTTAAAAAGAAGTCAGCAGTCACAAATATCAAATATGAAGTCAGGCTTTTTATTAGATATTTCTATCCTAGTGAAATAATACGAAATGCAGGAGAGAAGGTACATTTCCTTGTAAAAACATTTCCCTCAATATTATATATAACAAAGGAAAAGGTGAAATAATCTAAACCTTCATTGGCAGTGATGTATTAGTTTTTTCTCCCTACTATAAACTACTATTACAGATTTAGAGGTTTAAAACAACACAAATTTATTGATCATACAGTTCTGTAGGTCAGAAGTCCAATATGGGGCTTGCTGGGCTGAAATTCTTGCATGAATAGGTCTACATTCCTTTTGGATAGGTCTGGGAGGAAATTTGTTTCCTTGCCTTTTCAAGTTTCTAGAAGTCCTTCTTGAATTTGCAAAACTAGCAACATCAGAACCTCTCTGACCTTTCTTCAGTGGTCACCTCTCCCTTTGACCACAGGCAAGACAGTTTCTCCATTTTAAAGACTCATGTGATTCAATTGAGCCCACATCGATAACACAAGATAATCTCCCGTTTTAAGGTCCTCAACCTTAATCATATCTGCAAAGAACTTTCTGCCTTGTAAGGTAACATATTCACTTGGTCCAGGGATTTAGGGTGTGGATATGTTTGGGGCAGATGGTTGTGCTGGTGGTGGGGGCAATATTCTCCCTACCACACGTGAATTGTGTATTTTGATCAATTTATATAATGGATGTGGAGCAAGTTGCTGTATGATATGTCATGGGAACACAGGGTCAGGTGGATGGGATCTTTTGATTAGGTTGTTTCCATGGAGATGTGAATCCAACTGTTCAAAGTGCATCTTAATTAGTTTACTGGAGTCCTTAAAAGAACTCTTGGAGAGAGAAAGTTTAGAGCTGACACAGAGAGCAGAGAGATGAAAGTAAGACATCTGAGAGGTAGAAGGCGTCAAGAGAGCCATTTGAACCCAAAAGCTGGGAGAGAAGGACAGCAGACATTGCCATGTGCCTTTCCATGTGTTAGAAATCCTGAACGCATTCATCTTTCCTTGAGAGAAGGTATCCTTTTGTTGGTCCTTAATTTGGACACTTTCATGACTTCAGAATTGTAACTTTTAACTTAATAAATCCCGTTATAAAATTCAATCCATTTCTGGTATATTGCATTCCAGTAGCATTAGTAAACTGAATATATGGTATGGTGGGGTCTTTTCTTAAACCTAACATCCCCCTGGGCTGCAGAATGAAACCAGATTGAAACATCTGCACATAACAGAAACGGATAGGTGAGGGCTGGGAGATGGCCATGGCGTGTGTCTGTGACTTCCCCAGCAATGAACTACAGTCCATTCTCATAAAGATTTTTAAATTAAATTTTAAAATGTGTACATTAAATATGAAGTAAAAATTAGTAAACAGTGATTTCAAGTCTGTACAGAAGACATTCTATAAAATACCATGTCTTTTATTACTACTGTTTATTGACTGACAATATCATATTAAATTTTAACTCAAACAAAATATTTATATTGAACTAGCATAGTATATAATTCAGACATATGCTTTCATCAATAGAGAGGGTTTAACAAGTGTAGGATATTTTTAAAATACATCTTTGATATATTTTACAAATAGCAGATATTTCATTAAACTTTGAGTAAAAGCATTTTTTGACAAGTATTCATAAAAGCTCAATAAGTTTTAACACCAGTTTTGTAAACAGCAGTATAGACATTCCAAGCTAAAATTTAAGAGCTTGATTTGCATTCTTACTAGACTAGGGAAAAGGAGGCAGACCTGTATGATATTTTCCCAGGGTGATTCTTGATCTCTCTCTTCATGTGAAACCATGTTGTTTTGCATCCACAAAAGGAAATTTGAGCTTCTTCCAAGTGTAACCTATATATAATTGAATTAGTTGACCTGTTCATTTAGGTTATTTATAATTATCCACCACAAACTGCAAAATGAATTTTATTACTATTGTTATTAATAGTAAAACTGAAACACAGACCATGCACTGTATACTTTATATTCACTGATTTTCAGCTTTACACATCAGAAAGTAGTTAATTTTTTTTTTCATTTCTATGGAGAAGGAAACAAATTTTGAGAAATTGCAGGGTAAGTGAGTACATTGACTGAATATTTAGGTTCAAAAGTCAAAGAGAACGGCAGTCAAACCCCAGCTCTGCTTTTTCCTAGTGATCAGGCCACAAGATTTATCGCCTCAGAGTTTAAAATTACTCATTTTTAAAATGGAATAGTATGCAATCCAACTATGGAGGATTAAATAAATTAAAACATGCAAAATAAGGCAATCTGCAATAGAATAAGCATTTGCAAAATTTTTTCTCCTTTTATTCGTTGTTTCTGTATAATTTACTCAAGATCGTATAAAAGGAAATTGGTGCAGTTATATAAAAGTAATTGCTTTATTCACCATTCACTAAAGTGCCTCCCAATGATTTCACTTGCCATGCAATTGATTTTTTGATGATTTTTGTGATAATATTTAATCAACAGTTCAAATGCCTTTTTAGGTCTGATTCTAATTTGTTTTTATAATTATACTCCTTCCTGAAAAGAATAACGTCTCTTCATATAATTTCATTTATCTGTGTTTGTGGATATGCATAGGATTTTTGTTTATCAGGATTTGCTCAAGAACCACATTCCGTCTGAAGTCTCCTTTTCTTTTTAATTTATACATTTATTCACTATCATTGTACAATCTAGGCATTCCTAGATTATACCATCTCAGTCTTTCTTGTTTATCTTTCCTTCTGGTTTCATATGTGGCCTCAGCCCTCTTCCCTCTGTCATTCTCGCATTCATCTTCATTCAGTGTACTTACGTTATTGTGCTACAATCAGGTAGCATTGTGCTATCCATTTCTGAGCTTTTACAATGAGTCCTGTTACACAATCTGTATACCTTCAGATCCAATTACCCAGTCTCTACCCTATTTCTATCTCCTGATAACTTCTATTCTAAACTGAAATTTTCTAGATTCACTCATTAATGTTAGTTCATATCAGTGAGAACTCACAGTATTTGTCCTTTTGTTTCTAGCTAATCTCACTCATCATAATGTCCTCAAGTTTCATCCATATTGTTAAATGCTTCATGATTTTATTCTATCTTCCAGCTGCATAATATTCCATCATATATATGTACCATAGCTTGTTCAGCCACTCATCTGTTGATGGACATTTGGGCTGTTTCCATCTCTTGGCAATTATAAATAATGCTGCTACAAATATTGGTATGCAAATGTCTGTTTGTGTCCTTGCTCTCATGTCCTCTGGAAAGATACCTAGCAATTGTATTGCTGGATCATATGACAATTCTATGCTTAGCTTCCTGAGGAACCGACAAACTACCTTCCAGAGCGGTTGTACCATTTGACATTCCCACCAACAGTGGATAAGTGTGCCTCTTTCTCCACATCCTCTCTAGCGCTTGTCTTTTTCTGTTTTTTTTGATAATGACTTTTCTGGTGCATGTGAGATGAAATCTCATACATAGGTTTTGAATATGCATGTGTGTTTTTCCACACCGGGGATAGTGAATAGTTTAGAATATAGATTATTTGACCTATAAAAAATGCTTGAATCCAGGCTAATTTTTGCAGTGTTTTTTTTTTTTGCAATCAGGAAAAATTTAATAAAATATTCATAAAATTATGGACAGGAGACTTATGAATGCCTGATGTTTACCAAGTATACGCTCTGTGTGAGTTTTCTGAGAAAGTTACACACAACAGAAAACAAGTTGTACATCAATGCATCACTAATTGGTTGGTTTCCTGATCTCACAGAGCAGAGTTTGCTTAGCAAAAATTAATGGACCAGAGACCCAGGTTCAATTCAATTCCTAGTGCCTGCCCCATGTGAAAAAAAAAAAAACTAATAGAAATGTGTATTATGCATAGAGTAGCTATATTGTTTATTGCTCAAACTGGAACATGATTAAAAATGAAAGAAGGTTCTATCAATAATTATGTCAGGACAACAAGTACGAGTAGGACTGTCCCAGGAAAGTGGAATATATGGTCAAACTCCTTATCATCGAGGCTCAAGAGGGTCTTTCCTCTCATTCAGAATCAGAAAACGTGTCTGCATCTCACAGCTGAAAGCCAGAAGAGTTTATTCCAGATTCTGGTAGGTGTCCAGTCCGTGATCCTAGAATCCCATCCAATCAGATGAGTATTCTACCTTTTGGAGAGAAACAGAAAGGGAGAAGAGTGAAAAGAATGCAGAGGCCTTCTTATTATAATTTTATGGCACAAACTGTGAAGAGCCATTAATATCCTGGGAGTTATACCAAACAGTTTACAGCTAGCTTTATTTAGTTCTCTCTATAAAGACAGATGAGGAAAAAAATGTCAATATTGAGAAGACAAAAATTATTTTAACTCATAAATTGTTTTATTTTTCCCAGTGAAATGATTTTCAAACTGTGATTTATAATCCATTAGCAGGTTATAAAATCAATTTAGTGGGTTGTAAACAGCATATTTTCAGGAAAACAGAGTAGACTAATGAAGAATAAAATATAAAATTTCAGAGTGTATCACATGGAATAGGGCTCTATTGCTTGGTGAAATTTTGGTTTTAGATGTGAGTATTGTGTGTGTTCTGGTTATGACAGATATCTTGGGGAAATGTGGGTGGGCATTTGAAGAGCCATCCATCATAGAGTGGAAATGGAAGAGGTGGGTAGGAGTTCCATCTCTAATTTAATCTCCACAAAAAAGCTCTCTAGATTTTATTCTCTAGTATTAATCTCTCACTGCCCAAATAATTCTACAGCATGTTAATTAAAATTGTATGATTTGCTTTATCTTTGCAACTATTTATATGTCTGTTTCTCTTGCTAAAGTGAAAACAACACAATGGGAGGATACATTTGTCATTCCTGTTTTATCCAAGACACATCTGTATAGTTTCTAGAATATAGAAGATCCATAAAAATATTTGTTGAACTGGAAACAAAATCTGATAGAATTAAAACAATATGCTCAGGCCTTAATAGGTTATTTTAATTAAAATAGTGATGCAATAATAGCAAGTGTTTCATGCAAACAGAAAAACAAAGTTGGTTTTCTTCTTTTATAGAAGAGAGTTTGAGGTCAGTGTTAAGAGATTGGAGTGGAAACTGAAGTTCTTTTTCAAAAAATGATGGCAGAAATGCTACATTTCTTTTTAAGACTTCATCAATACTGATTCTTAACACAAATGACATTTAGTCATAGTTTTTTAGTTGTTCTGATTAGTCTGCTAATAAACATATTCTGGGTGCTTACTTCATGACAGGTATTGCAGACATGAAGTTTCTCTATTCAAGAGCCATCAACAAATCATTGTAATTCAGTGTTGCAGGTCTGAACAATGGAAGCAAAGATGGAAGTATATATATGGGAAGGGATAGTAACCAAAAGTCTTAGAGCATCAAGAGGCTTTCTGGAAGTACAAAGCCTTGATTGAAGTACAGAGGCTTCTTGGAAGAACTGATACACTGAGAGAGCAAAATGAAAAGGTCCTTCAGGGAGAAGTACAGAGACCCTCAAGTATGAGGCAGGATAATAGTGCAAGGTAGCCAAGAACCCATCCCAAAGGGCTTTCCATTGCATGCTAAAGAAATTTAGCTTCACTCTGCACAGGACTGAGTTCCAGGGAAGTCTTTGCACAGGCCAAACTTGCATTTTTGAATGTAGACTTTTGGTAGAATGTGAAGGATGAGAGTGGGGGAAACAAGAGGCAGAGAAATTCCTTATGGAGTTTTCACTTCAATAATCCAAATGAGAGCTAATTAGGGCATAATATTGGCAATGACTTTGGGGATAAAGGAAACCAAATAGATTTAAGAAAAACACATGAAGTAAGATAAGCAGGACTTGGAGATGCTGTGGACGGAGTTGTTGCATTGTACATCATGGGAACACAGGCCCAAGCACCACAGAAACTTTCAGCAAATGACTGCTTTATTACTGGTGCAGGGAAAGAAAGGTCCAAAAGAACAGGGAAAGAGATCCCATCATCTCCCATCTCCCAGAGAGGCCAACTGCTTGGGTCAAGGTCAGTGAATGACAGTTCCCCACATCCCACTTCTCATGGGAGAGGAGAGAGCCTGTGCTGCATGAGAGTACAGTATTTATATAACCCCAGAGGAGGCCACCCTGTCCCTGAGAGTTCTCACCCTCATAAGCAGCTGGAATTGCTTGTTCCTGGTTTTTGGTTCAAAGTATGGTTAGGCCATTTCATTAGACCTTACATTTCTCCAGAGTTGCAGAATGGAAGTAGATGGAAGCATCTGTATACAATAGAAATGGGGGATGAGTAGGCCAGGGTTGAGAGATGGCCACTAGGTGTGTCCCTGATATCTCCAGCAGTTACACTGAAATATAATTGTAAAAATAACAATCCAAAAATAAATTATTTGCAATAATTGATGACCTTAACATACCTCTAAAACTCTTTATCCCCCTACATTTTGTGGCTATATATTTTTAATTTTCTTTTTATGAGTCCAAAAGTTTAAATATAATTTTGTATGATGAAAATAGAAAGATAGTTTAGTTGCTTCTTTAGAAATGCTTATCATTTTTAAATTATTGGTAGTTGGGATTCATAGAGCAGGTGGTCTCAAATACAGATGTCTTTAGTGTTTATATAAATGATGTGGGTTTCTGTCATAGAAACATGGAAATTTGGATTTATTTTATTTTGGACAATTATCAAAAAAATTTTAAAAGATATTCTTGTAATTGTACACGCTGGATTGTCAAGTGTTTCTGACAGGAGAGTACTTCTGTTTTGACCGAGCATTAATGAGAACTAAACCTTCTTCTTATATTTTTACTCAGTTGATGCGTGGAAGTTTCCCAAGACTACATTCCATATATATTAACTTTGTTTCTCCTTCTTTAGCCACATATTTTCATTTCTGGGAACTACAGAACACATTCATATCACTACATAACTGCTAAAGCACTTTCATGTCATAATGCTGGGCTAGTTAGTGGCAGAAGTGTTCCTGGAAGCTTTCTGATAGCTGAAAAGTAATAGTACATGGAATAAATTTTGAATCCTACACAAACATACCTTCTCCTACACCAGATGCTAAAAATACTAACAACCATTCCTACACTATTTGACATGAGAGTTATGATGGGGAAAAATTGGAGTGGAAAGGGACAAAGGCCTTACTGATTGAGGTTTAATTATGTCACTTGATCAAATTTTATAAAAGTTTATGAACATTTTTGGTAGTTTGAAGCTAAATGCACCCCAGAAAAACATGTTCTTATATTTAATCCACTCCTATGAGTGTGAACCATTGTATGTTTGTTCATTGTTTATAATGAGCCCATTGTAAATAGGAACTTTTGATGAGGCTACTTCAGTTATGGTGTGGCCCACCTCAATTAGAATGAGTCTTAAACCTATTTCTGGAGTCCTATATAATCAGGATGAAAGTCAGACAGAAAGCCATTGGAATCAAGAAGCTGAAACAGGACACAAAAGAGAAGAAAGAGACCAGGAAATACTTCCATGTGCCTTGCCATATGACAGAGAAACCAAGGATCACCAACAGCCAACCCCAGAACCCCACAGTTTCTGGGGAGAAAGTATCACCTTGATGATGCTTTGATTTGGACATTTTCCTGGCCTCAAACTATGCATGAATAAATTCCAATTGTTTAATCCAACCCATTTTATAACATTTGCTTAAGAAGCCTAAGAAAATTAAACACCATCCAAACACAATGTAGGGACCCCTACCAAGAATATGGAATGAGACTGTGGAAGTGGAATTCCTTGAACCTTAAATTTCATTTGCTGCCCTGTAAGTATACCTCTGGGTGAGGGGAAGATAGATTTCCTGGAGTTCTGTCTAACAAGGAAGTGAATAAGAAGAAAGATTCTACAGCAGACATAGTCATAATTGTTTATCTTCCATGCCAGTAGAGGGTGATTCTTCTTGACAACAGATTACTTCATTATCTTTAGGAGCTTGTACCCCAAACCATTCACTTTTTGGGAAGGGTGGGTTGGGGGTGAAAATCTGAGCAAATCCAGGATGGGTATGTTTAAGTATATGGCAAACGAGTTAAACCGTCTTTCTTTATGAAGTCTTTCCTTATTGGCCAGTATGGTGCTTTTCAGACTTTCCCTGCTCATGCTGACTAACAATTTTGAAGTTTACTGGTCAGGTATTTTGTAGAATATTCTTTATTGAGATTTTTTTATCATGATTAGACATGGGTTATGGGGTTTTTGGAGGAAAACCACAGAGGTAAAGTGCCATTCTTATCATATTACATCAAGGACACATACTGCCAACCATGACTTATCACTTTTGATACTAACCTTGATCACCTGGGTGAGTTAGTGTTTTTAGAAAGAAGGCAGTGTGCACAGCCTGCACTTATGGAGTGACGAGTTATGTTCTACCTTCTTGAGGGTAGTGTATCTATATATATTGCTTGGAATTCTTCTGCATGGGATATTTGTTATGTCCCCTCTCCCCATTTGTTGACATAGTCAATCAATTATTTATATCTATATGGATATTTATTTTATACTTTGGGCTATAATATGAAATCCAATAGTTCTGTATGTATTTTATTACTCAGTGTTTCCATCTTTTGCTACTAGAAATTTTACAGTACGTTCCTGTGTCCCTTGGATATATCTAATCAAGGTGGGTATTTTGGAGCACTTCTTTACCTTCTGGTTTTAAAGGCAGATATAGGCTCATTTTGTATAATTCATGCCCCATTCCTAGAATCATTTTTACATTGAGTTCTGATTCCACTTATTGGAGAATAGTATTAAAAAACAAGATCTGGACCCTAGGACTTGTCGTTATTTCTGAACGTCCTTTTTTTTCCCCCTTTCTTGTCTTATAGTACTAGTTAGGACTTCCAATGAATTATTCAATAAAATTGATGAGAAAAGTCATCCTTGCCATGTTCCCTGCCTTAGGGGGAAGCATCCAGTCTATCATTATTGAGTATAATGTTAGCTGTAGAATTTTTGTAGATGTTTTTACCAAAATGAGGAAGTTCCCCTTTAGAGTTAGTTTGTTTAGAGTTTTCATCATGCATGGGTGTGATTTTGTCATCTGTGTCTTCTGCATCAATTAATATGCTCATATGATTTCTCTTTTTAGCCTGTTGATGTGGTGGTATATCTTGAATGATGTTTGAATGTTGAACCAGTTTTGCAATACCTATAATGAACACTGCTTAGCCTTGGTATTGAGTTCTTTTTATACACAGTTGGATTTGGTTTGCTAATAGTTTGTTGAGGTTTTTTGCATCTATGTTCATGAGAGATATCAATCTATGGTTTAGTGGTTTAGTTTTGTTAAAAATTCATTGCTAACCTAATAGGCTGAGTTAGGGAAGATTCTCTCTGCTTTTATTTTCTGGGTGGGATTATGGAGAATTGGTTTCATTTCCTTTTTAAATATTTGGTAAAATCATCAGTGAAATTATGTGGGTCTGGTGCTTTTTTGTTTTCTAAGGTTAGCAATTATTGATTCAACTTCTTTAATAGAAATGGTACTATTCAGATTATCTATTTCTCCTCATGTTACTTTTGGTAATTTATCTCTTTCTAAATTATCAAGTTTAGGAGCATAGAAATGTTCATAGTTTATTTTTATTATTATTATTTTTTTATCATTTACTGCCCTGGGAACCAATAGTGATGTCTTCTCTTTCACTTCTGATGTTGATAATCTGTGACTTCCTTCTCTCATTTCCTGGTTAATCTAGATAGAGATTTTTGAATTATATTGATTTTTTTCAATGAATTACCTTTTGCTTCATTTATTTTCTCTTCTGTTTTCCTGACTTAAGTTCCATAGATCTTTGCTCTAATTTGTGTTATTTCTTTACTTCTACTTGTTTTAGGCTGAAATTTCCCATCTTTATGTAGATTCTTGTGGGGGAAGCTAATATTATTAATACCCTATCTTTCTTCTTTCTCATACTTGCATTTAACTCTATAAGTTTTCCTTTAAGACCTGCTTTTGCTGCATTCCATAAATTTTTTTTGTATACTATATGGCTATATGGTGGGTACCACATTTCATTCTTTTTCCATGTGAGTATCCGGTTATTGCTGCAGCATTTGTTGAATTTTTGCTTGTTTTTTCTTTTTTGTTTGCTTGTTTATTTATTTATTTTTTTTGGAAAGTGCATGGGCTGGGAATTGAACCTGAGTCTCCCCCATGGCAGGTGAGAATTCTACCACTGAATTACCCTTGCAACCCCCTGTATTCCATAAATTTTAATAAGTTGTATTTTCATTTTCATTTAGGGGAAAATATACTTTTTAATTTCTCTAGAATATTATTCTTTGATCCATGTGTCATTTAGAAGTGTATTTAAGGAAATATTTGGGAATTTTCCAGCTATCTTCTGTTACTGATATATTATTTAATTCCATCTTGTCTGATAATGTGTTTGTATGGTTTTTATTCTTTAAAATTTGTTAATGTGTGTTTTATGGCCCAGAATATATTCCAAGTGAGCTTGAAAAGAATGTGTATTCTGTTCTCATCAATGATTATCATTTGATTTTAAAAGAAAATGTTCAATTCCAGATGCAATTTGTCTTTCTATTTGCCTATGATAGTCATTCTAAGGTAGGCAGGAACACATGCAAAGTGGCATTCTTGTGAATCAGATGTGGGAAAAAATCTGCTAGGTATCCAGAATTAAGATGGTCCTAATATTTTAAATGAAAATTTATTTTCTTCAGTGATTTCTTTTTTCTCTGAAAAGGGATATACATTTTTCCTCAATCAAATATTTGAAGTTTTGAGAGGGAATAATGTGTTTATTAATTCCATTAGCATTTTGAACAGAGTTCAGCCTATGTCCTGTACAAGTTCAGCCTATAGAAAAAAACTAACACATTCAATATAGAAAAAATCTAACAATACATTTATCTTAAAATGTGCAGAGAGGAATGACATTTTGATATTGTATGTTGTTCATCAGGTGCTGATTTGTTGTTTTTTTTTTTTCTGGGAGTTCTTAAGAGTGTCTGTAAGTCTTGATCACTCAGGTAGCTATTGTCTTAATAATGCCATCCCAGGTTCTCCTTTATACCTGTTCAAAACTACAACTACCAGAGCTTCCTTAAATAGGCAAATCTAGGGGATCTATCCAAAGCAGAGTGATAGGTTTCTCCTCCAAACTCCTGCAGTATCTATTGTTTGAACCATCTCTATTGCGGGGCAGCAAGTGTCTCTGTGGGCACTTAATCCATGATCTTCCAGATGTTTAGAGAAGCCTCAGCTTATCTGAAGGATAAATTGGACCCACAGTGTAGAAGAAGGGAGGGGAGTCAAGGCTCTGTCCTCCTGGAAGGGCCTCATTTTAAAGGAAGAAGGCATTCATTAACATATTAGTTTTCAGTGCAATAAGCTCTTGGTAGAGGAGAAGAGAGATTTGAACTGAGAGCAGTGTTTATATTTAAGATGGTCTGTTATAGTATTACCCATGCACTCATTCTGAGTTTTTGGGTGAGATAGCATAATAGAACAACTATAAGGTAAAAACTTTGAGACTGCTTCCATTACAAACATATCTATAGTAACTTAGTTCTGAATCTTCCCACTTTTGACCCTGAAACCAAACAGGGCAACAAGGAAAATTAAGACACGAACACACAAATAATATCTTCAGTGAAATTAGGGGACTGAAAAACCCTAAAACTTTTCAACTTTCATCCATCAACCGTATTAAGATTCCCAATAATGAACTATCTTAAATTCCTGTAATAAACCTCAGTCACTCATTTAAATTATTATTTTAATGAACTCCTTGATTGCATTTGCCAATCAAGGGATCATTAAAATATAATAATCTTTTGTAAGTTTTAGTTTCAAAATTATATTCAACTCTTGAAGAGAATTAGGAAGTATTTACTATGTTTCAAAGTCCTGTAAAATCTTTTGTATCATTGGAATTATCCATTATTTAAATGTTGGTGGAAATGCCCAGTGAAACAGCCTGAGCCTGATGACATTTTAAGTAGATATTTGAAAGCATTCTCTATTAATCCTATAAAACTGCTCTTTAGATTTTTCTATCTCCTCTGTTATTGTAATTTATAGGTTGATATTTGAAAGGTTTGCCTACAAGGACAGAGAATTTAACTGGTTAATACTAAGTTGTATTTATACCTTTCAGTGAAAAAAATGAGCAGTTTACAAACATTTAAAGACTAAGTATAAAACCCAGTTAACTTTCAATGAAGCCCCTGTATCCTTCAATAGAAAACAAGCAGTTAAGGAGGAGGTTTAGGATTTGCTAATTGAATTTCAGAGCTTCCAATTAGCCAGAGCAGAGCTATTGAAAATGTCTAGGTCCTGATTGCAAGAATTTGGGACCCCAAAAGATGGATTGGGAACACTTGGGTAGAAGTCTTAGATTTTTGGCTCTGCTAACTAACTCACCATCTGCGCCAAACCTCAAAGCTCTCAGAGGTGACTGACCCCTACCTAATAATAGCCAGCATTTTCCCTCTTCAGAAAGATGTCACCAAGACCTCTGCTCTATGAGGCAGCAGGTTCCTCTCCTAGGAGCTGCCCACTCCTCCTTTCTGATGGCTGGGCTGAAAGCTAGGACTGAACACAGCTGGACTGGACATAGGCTGAACTTGTACAGGGAGGAAAGAGACACACTCTAAGGGCACTGCAAACATTAGTCAGAATATACTTAGAGGAGCCACAGGATTGGATTTTGAAGTTTTGGATCAAGGAAGCCTGAACATAAGAGCAGATAAGCAAGAATTTCTTGACTTGAGAGTCTTCTTTCTCAGAATACAGTATGGGGAAGGACTCCAGGGATAGGAAAACTCATTGCTACAGTGGCTTCAAGAAGCCTCAAGAAAGCAATGACCCATGCTGAGTGAACTGGAACTGCTTGAGTTGCCCTGGTAGGTAAGTGAAGGAACAAATGGGAAACATCACGCTGGGGCAGATTCATTGTGTGAAAACAAAGATCCAATGAAGAATTATGTCTCACAGAGGACCCAATGGACACAACATTCACCAAGGCCACAAAGAATACACAGACATCACTAAAACCTTAGTTGGAGAAGTGGCCCAGAGCCGGACTCATTGACATCCAGGGGGATGTTAGAGCCTTGAAAAATAGAGACAAGCTGGCAGTGCCTAATCATCAGAAACCACAGAGCTGCAAATTAAAAGGACTAGCAAGATTGAAATAGCAGATTGTGGGTTTCAACTTGCATGAAATGATGGAAATAGTTAATAGAATTCAGCATCCCAAAGGCAAAACATACCAATGAGTGTACTGCTTAACATCTACAGTCAAAAGAAGCAAGAGGGGCTGAGGATGGTCACTACAATAAAAAGTCAAAATCCCTTGCTCAGATTCTAGGCCTGAGCCAATTTTTAGTCCCAAAATCCTTTGAAAGGGTGAACATATCCCCAGGATAAAAGATCTGAAAACACTGTAACAATGTTCCTTCCATCTTTCATAAAACAAAGACCTAGAGTCATTTACACAGATGTTACACTAAGAAAAGGGGAATACTGAGAAGATAAATGGACACAAGCTCTGAATTGACATTGATACTGGATGAGTCAAAACATCATCATGCTCCACCCCAAACTTTTCAGATAGAATGGGGGCTCTAGAGGCCCAGTAATAAATGGAGTCCTGGCTAAAGTCTGGCTGACAGTGGGCCCAGTAGGTCTGCTAACCCACCAGAGGGTAATTTCTGTGGTGTGTGAGTATATAACTAGATTTCACAACTTGGCAGTTGTTACCCATTGGCCCCTCTTAAGTTAGAGAAGACCAAGTAGAAGTCTCTGAAATGACCCCTGCTCCCTTGGTAAAGATAGTAAATCCATATAAAGCCAAACCTTACAGCCTAAGAGCTCTGTACCCTTTCAGAAACTTTTAATAACTAGCAAGAACTGGCAGACACATATTTCTAAATGCTCCAGAAAACAGTTATGGGGCTGCAGTAACAGGGAAAGGGCTATCAAGAAAAAGGCTACTTAGATATGGTAGGATCTCGTGGCACCCTGGCTGGTTCTCTCAGACTCCCACTGGCTTGGCATGGAAACTGTTTTCTAAGGAAGAGGTGACATTTGTATCTGTGTAAACAGAGGAATTCCTAGGTACATAAGTGCATGTCTATGACAAGACTCATGCACAGAAATGATCAGAACACCTCAGGTCAATCTGCAGACTGGGAAAGGTGTTTTCATTGTTACCTTGTTTTGTTGTTGTTGTCTTCTGGCCTTCAAGAAAAGCTCTATTATAATACTAGCTGGATACAAGTTTAAGGAACAGTGTGCTGGTTTGAAAGGATGTATGGGCCCTAGAAAAGCCATGTTTTAATCAAAATCCCATTTCGTAGAGGTAGAATAATCCCTATTCAATACTGTCAAGAGTGGTTGCTAAACTGGATTAGGTGACAACATGTCTCTACCCATGGGTCTTGATAAGTTTCTGAAGTCCTATAAAAGAGGAAACATTTTGGAGAATGAAGGAGATTCAGAGAGAGAAGAGAATGCTCCAGCACCATGAAGCAGAGAGTCCAACAGCCAGTGCCTTGCAGATGAAGGAAAACGCCTCCTGGGGAGCTTCATGAAACAGGAAGCCAGGAGAGAAAGATAGCAGATGATGCTGTGCTCGCCACGTGCCCTTCCATCTGTGGGAGAAACCATGACTGTGTTCACCATGTGCCTTCTCACATGAGAGAGAGGCCCTGAACTTCATCGGCCTTCTTGAACCAAGGTATCTTTCCCTGGATGCCTTTGATTGGACATTTAAACTAGCAATTCATTAAATTCCTCTTTTTAAAAGCCATTCTGTTTCTGGTATATTGCATTCCGGCAGCTAGCAAACTAGAACAAACAGATATCTCAGAGTCTAAATTCCAGTGATAGCATATTAAAATCCTAAAATGTCCAGGTTTCAACAAAAGACTACCAAACATACAAAGAAACAAGAAGTGATAGCCCAGGCAAAAGAAAAGAGTAAAGTGCTAGATATCATCAATGAGAAGGG
The DNA here is from genome assembly GCA_004026745.1 of Myrmecophaga tridactyla. Lineage (NCBI taxonomy): Eukaryota > Metazoa > Chordata > Mammalia > Pilosa > Myrmecophagidae > Myrmecophaga > Myrmecophaga tridactyla. The sequence continues at coordinate 60,644 of PVIY010000176.1, forward strand.
CCAGTCTTGGGACATACCGGACAAAGACTTTAAAATTATCTTAATTATTTTCAAAGATGTAAAACATTCTTAAATAATTAAAGGGAATCAAGAAAATGATAAGTGGACATAAAAAGAATATTAATAGAGAGAGAGAAATTACAAAAAGGAACTAAACAAACCTGAAGACCACAGTAAAGGAATTGAAAAAACTCCAGCAGGGTTCCATAACAGATTCCAACTAGCAAAAGCACCAAACTATTTGAAGACAAGATAGTAGAAATCATCCAGTCTGAAGAGCAGAAAGAAGAAAGAATGAAGACAATATGAACAGCAACTGAGGAATCTGTGGTACCAAAGGTAACGCAAGTGTACCAATATTCATATTGTGGGAATCTTAGAAGAAGAAGGCATTGAGTAAAAGGGGGCAGGAAGAATATTCAAAGAAACAGTGGCTGGCAATTTCCCAAATTTAATGAAAAATATAAATATACACAATCAAGATGCTCTTTGAATGCTAAACTGGATAAACCTAAATAGGCCCATGCCACAGCACATTATAATTAAACTGTTGAATGACAAAGGTAAAGAGAATACTCAGAAAACTGCAAAAGAAAAGAAACATGTCTCATACAAGGGACCCTCAATAAGATTAGGTGCCACTTTTTCATCAGAAACCATGGAGGCAAGAAAGTAGTAGGATGACATATTTAAAGTACCAAAAGCAATAACTTGCCTATCAAAAATTCTATATTTGGTAAAACTGTCTTTCAAAAATGAAAGAGGAATTAAGACACTTCCAGATAAACTAGAGTTTAGGAAGTTAATCACTACTAGACCAGACCCACAGGAGATATTAATGAGAGTTACACAGGTTGAAAGAAAAGAACATTAAACAATAGTGCCTTCTGAAGTCAGTACATTACACTTCTAAGAATACAGCACTGGCCCATATAATATAGAAGACTGCAAGCTTCATGTCCACCAGAAAGCATTGTCCATAGATGAGGCACTTAAAAAGAAAACAAAGTGACTGGTCAACTGACAATTCCAGCTTTCCTCATCAGTCATCCTGGAATTGGTACAATGGGTTCCTGAAAGTATTGGATAACTATCTAATTATTAAGTGTTGAAATTGCCAGCAACAGAAACCAAAGATAAGTCATTAAATTGGTGATATTCTTAAAGGAGACAAAATCTAGACATCTGAAAGCAGGTCAAATACATTGGGCCATTTGAAAACAAGGGCAAATAGTTTGTCTTCACAGGAATAGACACCTATTCTGGCTGTGAGTTTTCTTTGCCTGCACTCAGAGCCTCAGCCAACACTATTCTCCAAGGATTTACAGAATACTTTGTTCACAGGCATGTCCCAAAAAATACAGCCTCTAACCAGACTCATTTCACAAGGAAGGAGTCCAAAGGTGGGCCCATGATCATGGGAGCGACTGTTTATTTCAACTCCTGTGCTGTCCAGAAGGAGCTGTTGTCACAGAGCACTGCAATCACCTCCTGAAAGTAGCTGACATGACACCTTGTTTTCAAGTCTCAAAAGGTTGAAGAGCCATTCTTCAAGATGCTGCACATGCATTAAATCAGAGACTCTATGCACCCCAAAAGAAGAGTTCATGTGGCTGGGTAAAAGGGAGTGGAAGCAGGAATGGCCCATTTATCATCATTCTCAATAAGCTACTAGGGGCCTTTTTAAATTTCTAATCTCTCTACTTTGAGCTCTGCACACTTGGAGGTCCTGGTCTCCAAGGTGGGCACACTGTTGACAGGATGCATAGCAAATTCCTGTTAAATGTCAGAAGCAAAGAGAGCTCATCACCTTGAGAGAGATAATGATCCTAATTAGCAGGAGGAGATGGGAATGCTTCTGCATTATCAGGGCAAGATGGAATACATATGGAACTCAAGTTATCCACTTGGATGATCAGTGGCCGAAGTGCCACTGTGAATGGACCTGTACCATAATTGGTATGACAGGGCATGGTTACCAAGGGTTCAAAGCTTTTATGAATGAATATTTGATTACAACACCAGACAATCCTCCATTACCTTCCTTGGTGATAGCAAATTGAAGATGATATTGAGTAAAGATAGAGAGAGAGGTTGAATACCAGTTTCAGCCATGAGACCAACTACAAAGATATGGGTTGGTTCATCACACCCATATCCTTCTTTAAGTTTCCCCTTGGGAAGTAAGGCACATGAAAACTCTGAAGTGATGGCTTCCCAAACTATGAAAGAGCTGCGGTGATATGTGCTGTGCAAAGGATAATCCTGCAAAGGATGTGGACTCTGATGGCCTTGGAGAGAGTCTGTTCACATCTCATTCAAGAAAACTGCTGCAGGATGCATTGCTTTTTTTTTTGCCTGTGTCTCCTGCATGGCAGGCCACTGAGCCACCTGTTGCCTGCCCAGGAAGCATTGCTTTTTTGGAAAGCCTCCAGCTGCTCTCTCTTTAATATGCATAGTGTTCATAATGAGGACACACTTTCCCAGGGTTCCTCTAGATAATGACCAAGTTTTAGGCATAATACCTGATAAGCATATAGTAAAAGATATATTAAAATCAAAAGATTTTTGTATGTTAAAAATTAAAGACAGCAGATTAAAGATGATGAATTTAAAATTGCCTTAATTTCTTTGACTCTCATGCTCTCTCCCTGTAAATCTGGTCTGGCCAGTAACTGCTTTGGTCAATCATGCATTGTGGAAGCCACTGTGCCAGCTCTGGGTATACCTTTAAAAATACTGACAATTTATGACTCAATCTCTTGAAGCGTCCTTGAGTATTCTGATAACACTATGCTGTGACATCCATGTGAAGGAAGGGAGAGGCCACGGAGCTCTTAGATACCAGATATATGAGTGAAGAAGTAACCTTCAAAGTGGTTCCTCCAGCTTCAAACATCCCATCTGAGTCCTTCCCAGTTTTCTAAACAACAAAATCATGAACAAAATAAGATGGTTGTTCCAAATCATTGATGTTTGGTACAGTTTGTTAGGTAGCAATAGAGAAACAGTTAACATTTTCTAACCCCCCCCCCAAAAAAAAGGAGATTAAACAATTGTGGTGAAGTTAATTTTAAAAGTTAAGACTGTTTGAGGGTCATGTAATATCAAGGAAAACAGAAATTTTTACAACACCTGTTATGAACATAAGACATACTAAAATGAGTTTAAACCCTAGTTTTCATACTTGCTGAATGAACTAAATCTCCAAGACTAGTTTATTAGTTAGCTTGCTTATTGGTTAAGTTTGGACAATAATAACTTCTAAGATTTTTGTGAAGTTTTAATGGCAAGATATATGCACTTTTGGGGGACTTGTTTAATAGACTCCATCAGCAACTGTCAGTTACTTAGTGTTTCAGTTCATCTATTATCAGTTCAGATGAGACACATGACTCCCATTTCATACTCTGCACTCAGAGTCATTCCAAATTCTGCCTGAGATATTAATCTGGTAGCAGAGGTGCTCTGTAAACAGTATATATTTGATAGACCACTGCCCATGTCCGAGAGAAAAAAAACAACAGTGTAGGTTCTGTTGATCACCCTTAAAAGTGAATTTTGGAGACCCTGGAGATGAGTACATAATGCTATTTTGCAAAACTGAAGGAAACAAGACTTCCTTTAGAGAAGATGTATCATTTTTCTTTGAAATCAATTTCAATAGCTCTACCAATGACCTGTGTCAAGCAGGAGTGCATTACTTTTCAGGTTTCAGCATGACTTTAAAATACAATTCTACTAAATATAGTCCAAGAAATCTGTCATAACCACCTCTATCAGAATGAGCTCAGCAGGACAAAGATATGTGCTCAGAGAATTAATTGGAGAATACTTAATAATTGGTGGCTTACAGAATTTGAATGGAGTTAAAGGACCCAACAGGACCAGTAAAACACTTAGGAACTACCAACAGTGAAAAACGATTATATTCCCTGGGGCTAATGGAGAGAGAGTAGAGTTACACCGTGGACCCCCTCCCCATTGCTCATGGGACTTTCTTTGACCACACCTAAATAGAAAGGGCTGGCTGGAATGGTCAGGTCATACAAGACCATATCATCAACACCCTGGAGCATAGAGAAAAGATCAAGGAAGTAAATGATGGACCAAATGGAGAAAAACTAGCATGCAGCCTGACTGCTGCTTTTATCAGCAAGATTTTGCTTGTCTGCTGTGAATGACACAGAACTGGACCTGATGTTGAATAACTGTCAGGCATACTTGCCCTATTTATATCCTAATGCCATTTTCAAGTCAGATTTTCACCAAACAAAGGGTGAGGGAAAGTCAAAACATGTAGATTTCAGAGGGAATACTTCAAACAAAAACTCACTAATAATCAGAAAAATGCAAATTAAACCCACAATGAGATATCACTTATATCCATCAGATCAGCAAATTTATGAAGTTTGTAATCAGCTTGTGTTGGTAGAGAGATGGGTCCCCAAGAACTCTCTTGCACTGTTTGTGGGGTATAAATTTGTTGTTTATATTGAAGAAGCTAGGAAGAATTTCATCCACTAGAGCAGTCCCTTCCAGTCCTAGTGGGCTGAACAGAATTGGACCACCGGTCCAAAGGATCATTCAACCCATTTGCTGACATTGCTCTCTCAGGAGAAATCAGCCTGTGACCTGTGCCCTGCCCCAGCTTCCAAAAGATGCAAGCCCTCTCTTCTGCAGATAGACTCAGGGTTGTATGTGTCCTGGTATCAGAGCAAATGAAACTCCCACCTGCAATCTGACTTGAAGCCAGGGAAGAAATATCTTCCAATAATCCCTCCAATTCTTGGGGAATTGAATGACAACATAAAGCCCATGAATATACATGTTGTAGGCACTTGGGAGATGAGAAGGGAAAATGGGAAGGAAGAATAATTAAGGAAATACTCAATGAAAATTTCCCAACTCTTACGAAAAACATCAAATTACAGGTCCAAGAGGCACAATGTTCCCCAAACAGAATAGATCAAATAGTCCTAGTACAAAACACTTATTAATCAGATTGTCAAATACCAAAGACAAAGTGGGAATTCTGAAAGCAGCAAGAGAAGAACGATCTGTCACATACAAGGGAAGCTCAGTAAGATTTCTCAGCAGAAACCACAGAGGCAAGAAGGCAGTTGTATGACATAATTAAGATACTGAAAGAGAAAAACTACCAACAAAGAATTTTATATCTAGAAAAACTGTCCTTCAAAAAATGAGGGCACTAAAGGTACACTGACTTTAGGAATGAAAGAGGGAACTGTGGTATATACTTACAGCAGACTACTGAGTAGCTGCAAGAAGGAATGAAGTTCTGGGCAGGCCATGGTGGCTCAGCAGGCAGGAATGCTTGCCTGCAATGTCAGAGGACCCGGGTTCGATTCCCGGTGCCTGCCCATGTAAAAAAAAAAAAAAGTAATGAAGTTCTGAGACATATAACTAGGTGAATGAACCTTGAAGACAATATGCTGAAAGAAATATCAGAAACAAAAAGACAAATATTACAGGTCTCATTTATATGGAATAATTATAATATATAAACCAGGAGAATTGAAATTGAGGGCTAGATTATCAGGTTAAGACCTATTATAGAGGTTCTTAGATTGCAAACTTTTACAGAACTCACTTTTATTCCAGAGTTGTAACTGTTACTTCTAAATTTTGAGATGCTGAGCTATTGGTGTATAACATGGTTGTTCCCTGGAACTTTGCATATTTTTGTGACACCTGAGACTCAGAGTTAGAGCCCTGAAGCTATGAAAGTCAGCATCACCCCATACAGCAACTGCTTGAAAAGCTGAAAAAAATGATCAGACTTCAACTGGAGATAGGAAAGAAGCTGATCTGCATAGGACTAAGGTACGTCAGAATACAGAGTAAAGATGATATGATCTATATTTTAAAACTTCAACTTCTGAGTAAGAGCAAAGTAAGAGACGTTTACTTGGTACAAGATTTATTTTTTTGGTAGCATACTATCTAATTTATCTTGTATGGTCAGCTTATTCAAACACCATAATTACATGTAATCTTGAATAGGGAATGAGATCGTGTTGGTTTGTACAGGTTAATGTGATGTCCTGATCCACCTCAGAGTAATGTGGGCAAAGAATAGAAAGCTATTTGCAAAGTCTCCTTGAAGGACTGGGGAAAAAAGAAGAAATATTAAACTTTCTCTCCTAGGGAATTCTTGGTATTTTCGCAAACATTGGCGACAACCAAATTAATAGATCAAGCCCTTGATCTTGGGGCTTGTCCCTGTGAAATTTATTCCTGCAAAGGAAAATCTAAACCTGCTTACCATTAGGCCTAATAGTCACCCCCAGAGAAACTCTTTTGTTGCTCATATGTAGTCTCTCCCTCTAAACCAACTTGGAAGGTGAACTCCCTCCCTCCCCACTATGTGGGACACGACTCCCAGGGGTGTAAATCTCCCTGGCAATGTGGGACAGAACTCCTGGGGATGAGCTGCATCCCAGCATCATGAGGTTGAGAAAACCCTTTTGACCAAAAGGGAGAAGAGAGAAATGAGACAAAATAAAGTTTCAGTGGCTGAGAGATTTCAAACGGAGTTAAGAGGTTATTCAGGAAGTTATTCTTATGCATTATGTAGATACCCCTTTTCAGTTTTTAGTATCTTAGAATAGCTAGAAGGAGAAACCTGAAACTGGACTCTTGAGGACGACAGTATAACTACATAGTGTTTGCAGTGTGGTCACTTGACTGTGAAAACCTTGTGGCTGATGTTCCCTTTATCCAAATTATGAACAGATGAGTAAAATAATAAGGACACTAAAATAAATAAATAAGAGGTTTTTAAGGTAAAAAAAATGGGTAGAATACAATACTAGTGGTCAAGAGAGGGAGGGTATAGGGGTATGGGATGTATGGGGTTTTTCTTTTTCCTTTTATTTCTTTTCCTGGAGTGATGCAAATGTTCTAAAAATGATTATGGTGGTGAATACACAACTGTGTGATGACATTGTGAGCCAGAGATTGTATACTTTGGATGGACTATATGGTACCTAAAGATATCTCAATAAAAATATTTAAAAATAAATAAGTGCATGAAAAGATGAATAAAAAATAAAAATACATGAACAACATGCTTGCACACAGAAAATCTTGATGCTTCCAGTTTTGCTCATATCTATGTGAAAGTGGGTTGCTGACAGTGACTTATAAAAGTGAAACACAGTAAGTTGCACATTAGAGCTTTTTTTCACGGGTGGATCAAATACAAATGTATCACATACATAAATTTTAAATAAAAAAAAATAAACAAACTTGTACCAAGGAAATATAACCTATGTGTACTATGTAATAAATGTCAATGCTGTAAATGTTTTTGCATTTATTTAAGGCTATAAATATTCAAAAACTACCTAAGGTTGGCAAATAGTATTTTTGGCGAAAAAATGTCTTTGCTCTGAAATTATGAACTTCCTTCATTTTGTGTATTGAAATATCCTGTCCTTTCCTTTTCTTTCTGAAATGTTGGAAATGGGGTTTATAATTGTTGTTCTTGGCAAAGTTACAGTTTGGCAACTCTGTTGGATCTCTCAACTGCTTCGGGAAGCTTTACTCTTCTGAAAAATTTAAGTCTGTGAACCATTGACCCATATTGTTGTTCTAAGGATTAAAGAGGCAAAAATTTAAAAATTCTACATAAATTAAGAAATCAGTACATTTGATTAGTTTCATTACTTTGTTTTACTTTCATCTACCATTTCTTTATTATGTTGTCTCATAAACACCAAAGCCAAAAAGAATTAAAATGGTAGAAACTGAAATACAGTTGTAGCTTAGTCATATGTTATCACAATTCTTTGGAATATGTATTTTTCAGTGATTAATATATTATAAAGTTCTTGTGTTGTTTAAAATATATATATACCCAAGGTAGGGTGCAATGGTAATTCAGTGGTAGAATTCTCGCCTGCCATGCAGGAGACCTAGGTTCAATTCCCAGCCCATGTACATCCCCCCAGAAAAAGAAAAAAAATTCAACAAATGGTGCTGCAATAAAGGGATACTCACATAGAAAAAAAGAATGAAATGTGACCCCATCATAGAGAATAGAAACAAAAAGGCACCCAAGGGATTCTAAGGGGCCATATAAAGAACTATTGGTCTATGATTGTAATTCTTTGCAGATCATATTTCATTCATAAATTACTCTATTAAGTAAACAGTTCTAAACAATCCTGGAAAGATTTTCTAGGACACAGATGCATAAATCTGGGAATTGTTAGCATGCAAATAATTGGGGAGAAACTTTTAGGTGAGTATCCAATGAAAATTACATGCTCTTTCCTTGAAATTGTTCACTGAATTTGGCCTGCATGCTTACCAACAGTATTTTAAATCCATCCCAGGGAATTAAAGGCCATCTAAAATCCATTTATGTACCTCCAAAAGGCCATCGATACCAGGTTAAGAACACCTAGGAATAGAGGAATGTCTGAAGACTGTGCCTTTCAAACAATTTTTCATAAATCTCCATTTCCAGGTTGAAGTTTTTAATGATGCTTAGATAAATAGAATAAGATTGTAAACTCTTTCAAAAAACTGGAGAAGAGACAATCTGTACTTCCAAAATCAAAAGCTCTTTCATATACTTTAAAAAATGTTTGGAAAGAGGGTATTATAAAAATTAAGGTATCAGGACTTCTGGGAAGATATTGGAACAGGATAGAATAAGTTTATCCCTGCTCCAAGGAACAGCAAGAGAAGTTACAGAAAAATTACAAGGACAGTGATTCCAGGGTACAATTGATCTGAGAGGGTTTTCTTCACTATGTAGGGAGTTCCTGGATAAAAAAGCTGAGGAATTGAGATTCAGAGAACTAGGTGAATGGGCTCCATAAGGACTCCACTGGGGACAAAAGGCCAGGTCTGAGAAAGTGCCTGCTACTGCAGCTAGCTCTGGAGCCCTGAGTTCCCTTGGAGGACACAGAAGACAGTAAATGATCTTTCCCTGTTAACAGAGACATCCTACTAGTAGACTGAGCCTACAGTGCACCTTTCCAAATGAAGGCCCAGAGCCCACAGGATTGTGCAGACAGGGAGATGGGTACCAGGAAGCAAGCCAAGCCACGCGCCTTAACCTCTCCGCATCCATGTGTCCATGTGCCAACTCCACAATCGCGACCCGCACCCTGACCCCTGTGCCCCAGACACCTACATCCCAGCCCCCTGTGCCCCACACACTGGATCCCTAGCCCTCCATCCCTGTACCCCACCCCATCCCACCCTGCCCACGTGTGGTGGGGAAGTACTAGAGTTAAGGGAAGGTTTGGATTTTCTGTTCGGTGAGGGTATGTTTATCAGTTCTTTTTATTGGGAGCAATGAAAATTGTCTAAAATTGAAAGTATTGATGCCTATAAAAGTAAGTGAGAAAAAAAACAAAGTAAGTGAGGATAACGTGAGACATGGATTGTTGTCTTTGGGTATTATGCTAGATGCCAACGGCTGGAGGTGACTGAAGGATACATTGAGAAGTAGAATGGTGAACTATGGTGTATACATATGATTGAACATTGTGAAGCTACAGAAAGAAATGAAGCTATGAGGCATACAACGAGGTGAATGAACCTGGGGGACATTACGTGATGCAAAATAAGTCAGAAGTAAAAGAGCAAATATTGTATGGTCTCTTTTAGAAAATAATTATAAGAAAATTTGGGCCTGGAATGTAAGCTCTTTGTTTTAGTTTGCAAGCTGCAGAAATGCGATATTCCAGATCTGGAACAGCATTTGAAAAAAGGGAAGAATTTAATAACTTGCAATTTTACAGTTCTAAGAAAGTGAAAGTGTCCAACTTAAGGCACCAACAAGAGGTTACCTTCACTCAAGAAAGGCCAAAGGATCAGGAACACTTCTGTCAGCTAGGAAATATAACTGGCATCTGCTGATCCCTTGCTCCTGGGCTTCATTGCTTTCAGCCTCTGTTCCTGTGGGGGTTCCTCACTTTGCTTCTCTGGTGCTGGCTTTCATCTTTTGGCTTCCCCTTTGCTCTCTCCAAGTTCTGGCTTGCTTGAAATCTCATGGGAAAGCACATGGCAACATCTACTGCGCTCCAAGCTTCTCCAGATATCTGTCTCTGCTCTCTCTCTTGGCTCTGTCATCTCTATCTCTGCTTTCTCTGTCAGCTCTGAAGTTTCTGTTGGCTCTCTCTCTCTGTGTCAGCTCTGTCATTTCTGACTCTCTTCAACAGGTTTTCTTTTTTAAAGGATTCCAATAAACTAATCAAGACCCACTTAGAATGGGTGGTATCACATCTCCATCTAATCAAAGATAACACCCAGAACTGGGTGTGTTGTATCTTCATGGAGATAACATAATCAAAATTTCTGCTCTACAATATTGAATTAGTACTCAAATAAATGGTTGCTCCCACAAGATTGGATTAGGATTAAGCCATGGCTTTTCTGGGGTACATAAACTTTCAAACAGGCATGTTACCCCCCAGACCCGAAAAAAAGACATGTTTTTTTCCATAAACAAAATGTATTCACTTCATCACAATATTACAAAAGCCTTAAACCATTTCACTAACAATACAAGTACAATATAAAGTTAAAAGAGTACAAAGTCTCATCAGAGTCTGTTACAGGCATGGCCTATTCTAAGGCAAAGATTTTCTCCCAGCTCTGGACCTGTAAAGCTCAGAAACAGTTATCTGCTGCCAATATACAAAGGAGGCACAGTCATAGGATAGATGTTCTTGTTTTCATAGGGAGAAATTGGAAGGAACACAGGGGTCACCAGACTCATACAGCTTCTAAAACCTACAGGGCAAAGTCCATTAGATTTCAAAGTCTGAGAGTTATTCATCCTCAGCTTTAGAAAGCAGCAGTCCTACCCTTTCCAGTGGTCTAGGCAGCAGCCTTGCTCTCTCCAAATGCTGGTGTGGAGTTTGCAATCTTGGGGGGCATTGAGGAGACCACCTTTTTCTCCATTCTACCCTCTCCAAACCTTGGAACTGCACCTGGGCTCTCTGCCATTTCTGGGGCACACTCTCAACCCCTTCAGAACAACGGGGTGGCAGCCAGGCCCATACCCCAATCTCTGGTTTATGTACTCCACCCTCTCTGAGGCCTGAGATGGCACAATTCTTCTTGAACAACGAAGCAGAAGGCCCACCCTCTGCTTTGGGGATAAACTCACCCTTTCCACATGTACGAGTCGGTCCGCTGTCCTGGCCTGAGGTTCTGGTTGCAGATCTTAGCTTCCATGCTTCTGTCTGTGAAGTTACTTCTCCTCCAATTTTCCCCTTTTCTGTCCGTTTTTTTCCCAGACTGTCAGTGGTTCTGTTTGTACAGATCTCACAATACTCTTGTTGGTTTTCTGTATAGTAGGCTGGGATCATGCCCATCAGACAAAAGGAATTTCCACAGATCCTTCCCAGATAACTCCATCTCACATCCTCGCTTGTCTTGTAATGGCTAACTGCTTCCATGTTTGGTCAAATCCTCATGTGAAGTCTTATTCACTGTGGTCCCACTTTCTGGGAACCCAGAATTTACCAGAACACCAATTTCAGTTTTCTTTGTACCCAAGAGTTCATTTATCGACTTATCTCTTTCCTCTCACATTTTACTATAAGTTGCAAAGAGCAGCCAGGTTGCATTTTCCACATTTAGTTTGGAAATTTCCTCAGCCATGCATCACAGTTTGTCACCTTTAAATTCTAACTTCCATGCAACAGCAGTACACAATTTTGAAAGATTCTGTGCCACTTTAAAACAAAGATTACCTTCCTTCCAGTTTGCAATGGCACATGCCTCATTTCTGTCTAAAGCCTCATCAGAGGTATTTTAGAGTCCACATTTCTACCAACGGTTTCTTCAAAGCATTCTAGGCCTTCTCTATCAAGCGTTTCACATTTCTTCCAGAATCTTCCCCTTATCCATTTAAAAGGCTGTTCCAACATGCTTAGTATTTGCAAAACACAACAACACCCCACTTCTTTGGTACCAAATCTATTTTAGTTTTCTGGCTACCAGAATGCACCACAGCAGAACTGGGAAGGATTTTAAAAAGGGAATTTACTAACTTGCAAGTTTACAGTTCTAAGAAAGTGAAAGTGTCAAATTAAGGCACCAACAAAAGGTCACCTTCACTGAAGAACGGCTGATGGGTGTGAAACAGCTCTGTCAGCTGGGAAGCCACATGGCTGGCATCTGCTGGTCCCTTGCTCCTGGGCTCCATTGCTTTCAGTCTCTGTTCCTGTGGGGGTCCCTCACTTTGCTTCTCTAGGGCCGGGTTTCATCTCTTGGCTTCCTTTTGATCTCTCCAGGTTCTGGCTTGCTTAGCATCTCATGGGAAGGCCCACAGCAATGTCTGTTGGGCTCCAAGCATCTCCAGACATCCGCGTCTCTGACTTCTCTGTCAGCTCTGAAGTTTCAGTTGGCTCTCTCTCTCTGCCAGCTCTGTTTTTCTGACTCTCTCTAACAGGTTTTTGCTTTTAAAGGAGTCCAATAAACTAATCAAGACCCACCTAAAATGGGTGGAGTCACATCTCCATCTAATCAAAGATGACACCCACAGTTGGATGTGTCACATCTCTGTGGAAATAATCTAATCACATTTCCAACCTACAGGGCTGAGTAGAGATTAAAAGAAAAGATTTTTCCCACAAGAGCAGATCAGGATTAAAATATGGCTTCTCTAGAGTACATAATTTTCTCAAACAGGCATACTTTATAGCAGTCACATTTAGTCCAGAACTGTAATTGTTATTTCTAGATTTTGAGAGAGAGTGTTCTATATATATGCATAGCCTGGTATTTCCAGGGAATTTTGGGTAGTGTGATGCCTAAGACTGAGAGTAGGAGTTCTGTAGTTATTTTTCAAGGAAACGCTTCATAATCTCAAGCATTAGGAACTCACAAGTCAATAGGTCAAGCCCGTGATCTTGAGGCTTTCTCTTCTGAAGTTTATTTATGTAGCAGAGAAGATAAACCTACCTATAGTTATGTCTGAATTATTTCCAGAGGACTTCTTTTGTTGTTGCTCAATGTCGCCTCTCTCTCTATGCCCAATTCCACAAGTAAAATTATTGACCACCCCACCATGTGAGACATGACATCCAGGGTTGAAGGACTCCCTGGCAATGTGGGATATGAATCCCAGGGACGAGCCAGGACCTGGCAACGTGAAATCAACAATGCCTTCCTAACCAAATGGGGGGAAAATATTGTAATGAAACAAGTTATCAGTGGCTGAGAGTTCAAATAGAATTGAGAGGCTATTCTGGTGGCTACTGTTAGGCAAACTTCAGCTAGATATTGCTATTTACCATGGTTTGCCAAACCCCAACCAAAGCCATTCCTTCCAGCCCTAAAGAACACCTAGGACTCTACTGGGGAGTATAGAAAGGTCCCATGAGCTATGATTACTTTCCAGAAACCTACAATCTCCAGATGAGTTCCTAGGCCAGATAAGTCCCGAAATCCAGAGGGCCCAGCCTCTCCAGAATATCAACTCGTTACATCCCCCGTCCCATATTATTAACAGCCCTTTGCAACATGAAAAAGATAAAATGGGCATAGCCTAAAAACCCCTATAGATTGGGAGAAAGATTGAAGGAGAAGGGGAAGTCAGAGAAGATAGGACTTAACAAATGAGTATGATTGCTGAATCATTCTATTGATATTTCTCCAGTGTCTTAGGGCAGCTAGACGGAAAAACCTGAAATTGTGGACCTGTAACCTATACCAAGTACCTAACTCTTTTCTATAAGTACTTGTTACAATGTACTTAGAAAGTTACTACTTTTTGTGTGTGTATATTTTAGAAAAAAAAAATTTTTAATTAAGGCATCACATTAAGATTCACATGCAGATATTTGGTGATCCTATTTCTTCCCAAAGATACATATAATGGTGCCTCTGAGGAAAACCAAAAACTTCCTTAAAATATAGTTCTGGGTCTATTCCAATTAATGTAGCATACCCCACTTCTTAAAACATGTGCTACCACTTGCCAAACTATCAACTTAGAAACATAAAAAGCAACACCTGTAATCAAATATTTTTTGTTAAGTTTAAAAGACATTAAAAAATTAAGCATCATTGTTGGAATATACCTTATCACTGTGCTTTTAATCATAAGTGGGCTAAAATAACAGGCATGCAATGTAGTGATGGCCTTTGGAAATTGAAAAATAGTAGCTAAAATTGCTTGATTTTTCAAATGTGGTCAGTAAGAGACTGCTAATAACATTTGCAGATGTTCATATGCGTTGCTAAGGCATGTATTTTAGTAAATATTAGGAAGATTCTGTGTCCCCTTAGAAGTGATTCTGAATCCCATCTGTTAACAGTTACCTCTTGCTGAGAAATAGCTAGATGGGGGGCACAATTTTACTAAAATCTCAATTATTTTTAACATCTCTCTATAAATTATTTGACAAACACTGTGTACTATATAGGAGGTGAGTTCAGTTCAGTCTGATAAGTTCTTATTGGAATTAGAAAGTGCTGATCTAATTACTGGTCTTTAGAGGAAGGGGAAACTCGTGTTTTTTCTTCACTAAATAGATAATTCTTATTTTTCAGTTATGTCTAAATAAAATAAAATCTACCAAAAAATGCGGCTATTGCTAGATATTAGGCAAGCTCATTCATCAGATGCAAACAATTGTTATTCAACTGCTTTAGTTTCCCAGCACAGGTAAGTGAAAACTATTTTATCATAACCTAGAAATTAGTCCTCTTGGCACCATATCAATGCTGTCATTTGCAAGCTACAGTGTCATTTATTAAATATACATTATGCTAATTATTAATTTCTTATTATTATACAATGTCAGGCAAGGACAGTGGTCTAACCCTGTCATCTTGTAAAATTCCATGATGTGACAGTTGATTGGTCTCTAAAGAAAGCTATTGAAAAATAAAATCATTTCATCAATATGTCTTTAGAATAATGTTTAAAAATAGCAAATTCATTTAGAGTGTTGTTAGCACTCTTTGGATTTATGGTTTATTTTTAAAATAGGGTAACCAAAGTGAAGCTACCTTGAGGTATATGTGTGTGTTTATTTTATATTTTCTATTCTAATAATACAATAATGTCAAAATTTATAAGAACATTATTGAAACAATATCATTATCTTGTTAAAAGTGTTATTAACCAGCAAATATCTAGGTTAATTTAAAAGTCAATTTCCCAATAATCTAGCATTTTCCCATCCTTACGCTGAAATATATTTGAGACAACTAAAATATTACAAAGTTAACTCAGCATTAGAGATCAAAAATTCAACCTAGAATCATAAGATGAATTCACCTTGTTTACAGTGACAAGGTTTCTGGAATAAGTAGTGTCCGGAATGAGGCAGAACAGCACAGCTAGGAAGGAAGTGGGGGGGTGGGAATCCTGAGCATCCTGTTCCATATTCCTTGGTTTGATGAGCAAGAATAACACTGTTAGGTCGGAGGAACCGGGAAGGGCACTGCAACTGGAGCTGCGGAGGCTGTGTCGCCCCTCCCAACATGGCTTCTGGAACCGCCCCTTCCGGACACCTGACTTCCAGAACTGATGAATCGCCCCTTCTGGACACCTGACTTCCGGAGAACCGCCCCTTCCGGTCATCACCTGACCCCCGGCTTAAAAACTGCCCACACCATCACCCAGGCGCTGACTCACCTCTCTCCATCTTGGATTTGGTGAGCTCAGCCGGGGAGCGCAGAAATAAACACCCCAGCTTTAAACTTCCTGGTCTAACGTCCTTCTTTCTCACCCTTTCGCCTCCTAAACCTTTCAAACACCATGTGAGATAGGATACTATAGACACTATTTTTAGAGGTGGATAAGGCTGCTGTATTTCTCTCCCCACTGACTTGTTATTCCTTATTTGTTCCTCTCAGATGGCAACAATTTCAGATTACAGCAAAGGTTAGTGTATATTTTTGAAAATGTGAAGTTTGACACTCATAAAATGAGACAGTATGCTACCCAAATATCTATAGAATAAAGCTCACAAACATTAAAAGCTACTTATCAAAACCTGGCAAAGCAGACTCAAGATGGAAAAATACTAAATAAATAAAATTCAGCAGCATACGTAAAGAATAAACTGCTACTATACTATAAACAGATTTAAGAACCACTTCGTATCAGGAAAGCTATCAATATAAGAAATTAATCCCTCCATTATTAATTTACTGTGTTACAACTGTTTATTGAGTGCTTACTCTGTGCCAGGCACTATTCTAGACACTTGGGATATTCATGAACACCTGCTGTAATGAAGTTTGTGTTTTACTGGAATGAAATGAGAAAAATTTAAATTATGGCCCCAGATTCTGAGCTTAATAACTGTTGGAAAGGCATTAAATTGACTGTGAGGCTGATTAAAATATTTTATATATTAGTGAGTACTAGCAAGCTAGAGAGAGAAAGAGATATTCTCACAAAGATTAGCCTAAACTGACAAAAATAACTATAACAAACAATTATGCAATTTCAGATTTATTACTACAATGCTAGTGAGAGTTTCTTACTCAAATTTGGTACAAGGTCAGGAGGTCTCTTTCTCCCTTTCATTTTTAAAAATATTCTTGAAATTCCAGAAGTACAATGAGATATAAAAAATGAAACTGGGTAAATGAGGTAAAACTTCTAGAAGGAGAAGATAAATTTAACTTACTTGCAAGTAATACTATTGTATAACCACTACATCTTGAAATTAAATATGAATGGATATGTAATAAATATGTGCAAGTTAAATACATTCAAGAAACGTAATGAAAAAGATCCTACTCATAAAAATTAAAAAATAATGAAATGCTAGTAATATTTTTAAAAAATAAAATTTTCACACCGTCTATGAAGAAAAATGTTTTTATTTTTCTGTAAAGAGAGAAAATTATGTTAAAATATCCAATAGTTCATCTTTCTTGCAATAGATATAGATACATCAGTGCTACAGGAAATATATATGTTTATTAGACCATATGAGTCTTGATTGTGAAATATTTGGGAAAACACCTTCCAGGTTTAGAGTTTAAATAATTACTACAAATGTATTTTTTTCAATGTCATTAACACTTGTCTTTGCATACACTGCATTAGCCACAGTCACAGAACCAGGATTCACTGGCTGACAGATATTGGTTCTGAGTTCGCCCATCCTTCTCAACGCCTAAATCTAATCACAAAGCATTTTGACTCCAGAATTATTTTTACTTAGGGAACTTGAGGAAAAAAAAAAGAATGAATGAATTTAGTTCCTAGGGGAGCAATCTCTATTTTATTAACTTACTTAGTGTAATGTTGTCAAATCATTACCAGAAAGGAAAACTTGACTCCAATTCATTGGTGGCTAAGGCCAAATGTGAAACTATCACTGATTTACTGAGCTAGGAGGGAAACCCATGATTTATTTGGTTGTTCTGACATTCACACCTCAAGGTAAACACTGTCTCTTCAGTTGAAATCTTTCCCATCTCATTGCTTTTACTAAAAGACGTATGTTCAATAGTTGTTCAATATAAATCAATGAAAAACAGTATTTTGCTTATTTAAATATTTCCCAAAGATAGCAGACTTTAAATTTTAGAATTTATCTGTTCACATAACTTTTCTCTCATTTCTGGACATAAACCGAGTTGTACCCATGAAATCAAAAGCTGTTTGAATGGCCAGTTGTATTGTGATTGAGCTTTGACTTTGACCCAAATTATGGTTGAAAGGGACTGCATTTTATCAGTGAGTAAGCCAATATTTTATATGGTCTTTCTTGCTGAATAACTTGCTCTATTTTTAAAGCTTGATCTTAATTCTGTTTTCATTTATTTCATCATCGTCGCTGTTCATCGACATCACCATAATCACCATCCTTATTCAGCATCTATTACTTGCTCTAATTGGACCAGGTGATTAAGATATTGTTTAGAAGTGATGCCTATACATGGCTGTAAACTTCAAGTTAAAAGTGAATAGTTAACCCAAATCGTTTGTTCTCAATGGCAAAACAAAATGGACAGTTGCAATATAGTGTGATATGCATTCTGGAGTACAGAACAATGGCACTTAACCAGCATTGGGGAATTCATCATTTCACTAGGAAAGTTTCTATTGTTCCTTCTTATCTCAATTTAGTTATTCCTCTTTAAAGTAGTCATCCTGGATGCCAGAGGCACGGCAGAGCATGGTGCTTTGAAGAATCAAATGGAAGTTGAGTGTAATGGAATTAAAGAAAAGAATGAAGTACAGAGTTGGGTTTTTTTCTTAATCCACCCTGTCTTTTAATTAGTATATTTAGATCAGTCATGTTTAAAGGAATTATAGGTATAGTTCGATTAATATGTACCATATTTGCAGCTATTTTCTATTTTTTGCACTTGTTTCTCAATCCTTTCCTTTATATTTTTTGTCCTTCACATTATTTTTCTTTTTTTGCTTCTTTGGGTTTTAATTGAACATTTAATATCATTTCATTCACTGTCCTCTCCTAGCTTATCAATTCTTCTTTTTAAAATTCTTTTAGGACTTACTGGAACATGACAAAATAGGATAGGCTGAGTTCACACCAGCTCCACAGAACAAGAGAGAAGGGACTGAAAAATAACTTGGATTGCAGTCCCAGGGTGCGAGTGACCAGAAAGAGTTTTCTGTACTATATAGGGTGGGCCTGGACAAAAAAGCAGAGAAATTGGGGTGAAGAGAATGAGATGAGTCTGCTCAGTGGAGGCAAGTGGCAGCGTGCAAGAAAATGTGGGTCTTAAAGGACCAGAACACTCCTGCATGCCAGCCTACCCCTGTAGCTGGCTTGAGAGATCTTCCCTTGAAGTTCTGTGCCAGGAATTTCTGTGGGGAACCTGGTAGCCAGCAGATTTGCTTTCCATGGGCACAGAGACCACTTAGCCAGTGCAAAGTGCCTTCTCCCCAGCCTTGAGACACACTGCTCTGGGCACCTGTTTTGTGGCAGAGATTGGGAGGCCTTCCTCCTGGGGAGAGGGGAGAGACACAGAGTGAAACTGGTTTAACAACTGCCAGTGAAAGTAATTTGTTGGGTCCTGATACTGTTCTTCTTCCCCCACAGAGACCAAGAGACCTCAGGCATGCATGGATGGAAAGGCGAGGCGGAGGAAACCAGCTGAACTGTGCACTATGACTGGCCACTGCAATGACCAGCTGCCATAGATTTCTTGATTGGCTGTGGACTGGGGCAGCTGAAATATCCAGTCCCAGAACCCAAGGTCATCACAAGTGGGAGCCTGGGGCCTCCAGACCCATCAGGCACACAAGTGGAGTCTCTGCTGAGATGCACACTGCCCATCCCACAACTGAAGACTTGGCGATTTCCAGCATAGACTGAGACCAGCAATCCTGACTGGTATTGTGCTGGGTCCCCATACTGCTCAGCAGTCTGTTGCATTCAGGGAGCAGGGTCTGAGGACAAGAGGTGGCTCAAGAGTGCCATCTGCTTGGAAGAAGCAGAAAGCATGGTCTGGCAAATGGCCTATCTGCCTAGCTTGTATCAGACCCTCAAGTAGTATTACATATCCTTGGATTGGTGGGCCTTGGATTGGTAGGGACTTACTGATAAACCAAGTGCAAAAGGGACCTCCAACATAAACCTAAGCAAATACAAAACCTTAGATGAGTGAAGGAAATCAACTTGAAAAATAACCTTATCAAAATAATCAAATAAATGCCCTCAAAGCAACAGAAAATCATAAAACGTGAAGATTCAGGCAGATATAGCCCAGTCATATGACCAAATTAAACAACCAGAGGGGACGCAGAATTTGAAACAACTAATCAAGGATGTGCATAGTGATATAGAGGATATCAAGAAGACCCTGGAATAGCGTTAAGAAGAATTTGAAAGTATAAATACAAAACTAGCAGATCTCATATAGATAAAAGATACAGTGAGCTAAATTAAAAATATACTAAAGACACACAACAGCAGATATGAAAGGAAGAAGAAAGAATAAGCAAACTAGAAAACCAAGAATTGAACTTGAATGCACAAAAGAACAAATGGCAAGAAAGATAGAAAAAATGGAACTGGTTCTTGTAAAATGATGGACAACATGAAACATAGAAATATAAGAACTTTCAGTATCCCAGAAGGAGAAGAGAAGAGTAAAGGGCTAGGAGGGTTAGTTGAAAAGATAATGGGGGAAACTTCCCAACCCTTAAAAAGGACATAAATATGCAAATCAAAGAGGCCCAAAGAATCCCAAATAGAATAAATCCAAACAGGGCTACTCCAAGACTCATACTAATCAGACTGTCAAATGTTGATGAGAAGCAGAAAGTCTTGAATGTTGCAAGAGAAAAGCAAATTACTATCTACAAAGGAAATCACATAAGACTGAGTTTGGACTACTCAATAGGCACTCATGGAGATGAAAAGGTAGTGGTATGATATATTTAGGTTCCTGAAAGAGAAGGAATTTCAGCCCAGAATTCTTTATCTAGCCAAGTTATCCTTCAAAATTGAAGGAGACTGGCTGCATGGGTAGTTCAGTGGTTAGAATGCCCACTTTCCATGTGGGAGATATGGGTTTGATTCTAGGACCATGCACCCCCCCCAAAAAAAAAAGTTCAAAATTGAGGGAGAAATTAAAATCTTCCAGAAAAATAGAGGGTGAGAGAATTTGTCAGCAAGAGAACTCCCCTACAAGAAACACTAAAGGGAGTTCTGTCGGCTGAAAAAAAAAGCAGGGGAGGGAGATTTGGAGGAGGGCACAGAATTGAAGAATATCAGTAAGGGTTATTTAAAAGATAAAAAGAGAGAGGGGGAAAGAATATATAGATCTGACAAAGAAAAACTAAAGGATAAGATGGTAGATTCAAGAACTGCCTTTACAGTAATAACTTTGAATGTTAATAGACTAAACTCAATAATTAAAAGACATAGATTGGCAGAATGAATTAAAATATATGATGCATCTATAAGCTGCTTGCAAGAGACTCAAATTAGACTCAAGGATACGAATAGTCTGAAAGTGAAATGACAGAAAATGAAGTTCCATGCAAGCTTTAAGCAAAAGAAATAAGGAGTAACTATTCTAATATAAGATAAAATAGAATTTAAGTGTGAAGATGTCATAAAATACAAGAAATGACACTGAATATTAATAAAGGGACAATTTACCAAGAAGAAATAACAATCATAAATGTTTATGCTCCCAATCAAGGAGCTCCAAAGTATATGAGACAAATATTGGCAAAACTGAAGAGAATAATAGATGTTTCAACAATAATAGGGGGATACCTCAATATGTCACTCTCCTCTATAGATAGAACAGCCAAATAGAGGATTAACCAGGAAACAGATGTCTTAAACAATGTGATAAGTGAATTAAAACTAATAGATATTATATGGATTTTTAAATAACAAAGCATCAGGATAAACATTCTTCTCTAATCCTCCTGGAATGTTTTCCAGGATACATCATATGCTGGAGCACAAAAGAGATCTTTATAAATTTTAAAAGATTGAAAGTATTCAAAGCACTTTCTCTAATCACAATGGAATGAAGCTGGAAACCAATAACCACCAAAGAACCAGAAATTTCACAAATATATGGAGATTAAATAATGCACTCAAACAATCAGTACGTCAAAGAAGAAATTGCTAGAGAAACTGATAAACATCTAGAGATGAATGAAAACGAGACTACAACATAACAGAACTTATGGGATGCAGCAAAGACAGTGCTGAATAGGAAATTTATTGCCATAAATGCCTATATTAAAAGAAAAGAATGAGCAAAAATCAAGGATTTAATTGCTCACCTAGATGAACTAGAGAAAGGACAGAAAACTAACCCTAAAGCCAAGAGAATGAGAGAAACAACAAGGATTAAAGTAGAAATAAATGAACTGGGAAAGAAAAAATCAATAGATTTTTTGAATCAACAATATCAAAAGTTGGTTCCTTGAGAAAATCAGTAAAATTGGTGGACCTCTAGCTAGGCTGACAAAAAAAAAAAAGATGGAGTATGCAAATAAACAAAATCAAAAATGAGAGTGGAGGGACAAAACCATGAATCCTGAAGAAATTTTAAAAATCATGAGGATACTATGAACAACTATATTCTAGCAAACTAGACAACTTAGATGAAGTGGACAAATTCCTAGAAACATGAGCAACCTACACTGACTCAAGAAGAAATAGAAAACCTCAGCAATCCAATTACAACTGAAGAGATTCAATCAATGATCAACAACCTTCCTACAAAGAAAAGCCCAGGGCCAGATAGCTTCACAGGGGAATTTTATCAAACATTCCAAAATAACTAATACCAACCTAGTTCAAACTATTTTTAAAAATGAGGAAAAATAATGCTACTAACTCATTTTATAAAGCTAATATCACTCTAATACCAAAACTACATTAAGATGATACAAGAAAAGAAAACTACTGACCAATCTCCCTAATAAACATAGATGCACAAATTCTCAACAAAAATAATAGCAAATTGAATCTAATGACATAATAAAATAATTATATTTCACAACCAAGTGGAGTTTATACCAGGAATATGCGAGAGTGCTTCAACACAAGGTAATCAATCAATGTAATACAGCACATTAACAAGTTGAAAGGAAAAATCACGTGATAATCTTGATTGATGCTAAAAAAACTTTTGACAAAATTAAGCACCATTTTCTGATGAAAACACTTCAAAAGGTAGGAATCAAATGAAATTTCCTCAATATCATAAAGTGCAAATATGAAAAACCCATAGCCAGTATGACACTTAATGGTGAGAGATTGAAAGCATTCCCCCTAAGATCAGGAATGAGACAAGGATGCCCACTGTCATGATTATTATTCAACATTGTACTAGAAGTTCTTCCTAGAGTGATAGGCAACAGGAAGGAATAAAAGGCATCCAAATAGGAAAGAGAGTAGTAAAACTTTAATTATTTGGAAATGGCATGATCCTGTACTTGGAAAATCCTAAGAAAACTATGAAAAAGCTACTTGAGCTGATAAACAGACTCAGCAAAGTGGTGGAATACAAGATTAATGTACAAAATGAGTAATTAGCGTCTATATATAAGTAATGACCTAACTGAGGAGAAAAGCAAGGAAAATATTCCATTCAAAATAGCAACTAAAAGAATTAAGGATCTAGGAATAAATTTAAACAGGGATGTAATGGAACTGTATGTAGAAAACTATGAATCATTGATAAAAGAAATCAAAGGTCTCAATAGGTGGAAAGACATTCTGTGCTTTAGAAGAGGAAGGTTGAATGTAGTTAAGATGTCAGTTTTACCCAAATCAATCTACAAATTCAATGCAATACCAATAAAAATTCCAATGACCTACTTTGAAGACATGGAAAAGCTATTTATCACATTTATCTGGAAGGGTAAGAGATCTCAAGATTTCCTTAAAAAGAAGAGCAAAATTGGAGGACTAACACTTCCTGACTTTAAAGCTTAATGTAAAGCTACAGTGGTTTAAAAAAGCATGGTATCAGCAGAAAGAGAAGAAATGAACCAGGAGTGTGGACATAAAACATCAGATCTATGGTCACTTGATCTTTGTTAAGCCTCCCAAATCTATTGAACTGGGAAAAAATAGTCTTTTCAATGTATGGGCTTGGGAGAAATTGATATCAATACCTAAAAGAATGAAAGAGCACCCTACCTCAAGCCCTATACAAAAATTAACTGAAAATGAATCAAAAGCCTAAATATAAGAGCCAGTACCATAAAACTCATAGAAAGAAATAGAAACAAACATCTTCAAGACCTAGTAATATGAGGTAGCTTCTCAAATTTTACATCCAAAGCACAGGCAATGAAAAAAAAAAAATGGAGAACCGGGAACTCCTCAAAATCAAATGCTTCTGCCCAACCAAGGACTCAGTAAAAAAGAAGAGGCAGCCAAACCAATGGGAGAAGATATTTGGAAACTATGTATTGGATAAAAGTTTGACATCCTGTGCACATAAAAAAATATATACAACTCAACTACAAAAATACAAACAACCCAATTATAAAAGTGGGCAAAGAAAATGAATAGACATTTTTCCAAAAATCAAATACAAATGGCTAAAAAGCACATGAAGAGATGCTCATCTTCATTAGCTATAAGGTAAATGCAAATCAAGACTACAATAGAAATATCAAATCACACCTATAAGAATGGCTGCCATTAAACAAACAGAAAACTACAAATGTAGGAGAGGATGTGGAGAAATTGGAACACGTATTCACTGCTGGTGGGAATGTATAATGTTACTACCACTGTGGAAGACAGTTTAATTGTTCCTCAGAAAACTAAATATCAAGTTTTCCCATGATCTGTCAATACTAATACTTGGTATATGCACAGAAAATTTGAAAGCAGTGACATGAACAGACATTTTCACACTGATATTCACACTGATACTATTCACAGCTTCTAAGAGATGGAAACAATCCAAGTGCTTATCAACAGATGAGTGGATAAACAAAATGTGATATATACATATGTTGGAATATTATGTAGCAAAAAGACAAAACAAGGTCCTGAAGCATATGACAACATGGATGAAACTTAAGGACATAATGCTGAGTGAAATGAGCCATATACAAAAGGATAGATATGTATGATCTTGGAATTATGACTCTCATAAAGGTAAACTCAGAGGCTGATAATGTAGGTTTAGGGGATCTAGAGTTACACAGAAGCTAAATATGGGTGAGTGGTTACCTAAAGAGGTTAAACGTAAAGCTAAGTGAATGGATAGAAATGATGTTAGTTCATTAATGGGTTTATAAGTAACATTGCCATATTGACAGTGAATATGATTGGAAGGGCTTTATAGAGAACCATATATCTAATTATAAATAAGTTCTTGCATGAACTACTTCAAAGGTTTACTCTTTTACAAAGAGTCAATAATAGAGGGTGTCATGGTCAGGTTTATGTGTGAACTTGGCCAAGTGGTGGTAACTGTCTGATTGTGCAAGTGCTGGTCTGTCTGTTGCAATGAGGACATTTCACAGAATTAAATCATGATCACATCAGCTCCATCCACAGCTGATTCCATTTATAATCAGCCAAAGGGAGTGCCTTCTGCAATGAGTGATGCTTAATTTAATCACTGGAAGCCTTTTAAGGAGGATTCAGAAGAGACAGACTCTCTTCCTTCTTCGGCTGGCAAGCCTCTCCTGTGGAGTTCATCCAGACCCTCCATCAGAACTGTCAGCTTCACAGCCTGCCCTCTGGATTTTGGACTCTGTGTTCCTGCAGTCATGTGAGACACTTTTATAAATTTTATATTTGCAAGTGTTCCCTGTTGATTCTATTTCTCTAGAGAGCCCTAACTAATACATCTTTGTACCAGGAGTGGTTCTTAAGAAACAGAATCTTAAAAATGGGTTTTTATGAATGTTTTTCTACTCTGACTGGACTCAAAGGTACTAAGGACTCTGATTCCCATAATCAGAATGACACTCCCAATCCATGGAGTTGGCAAAAGAGATAGTCAAAATATCAACATTCAATTATCCTAATGCTTAGCTTATATGAAGCCAAGCTCTGGGGGATAATGTTTTTGACATATTTACAGAGTTTTGTGGAAATAATAGGTATAGAATTGTTGGCCAATTGTTGTTAGATACACTGGCTATATTAAGGAGTAAAAGGGATGGGCTTAAGACTTCAAATGAGAAGCTTAAGCACCGTCTGACAGATGTGGAAGTTTCTAAGAGTATCCTGAAGTAAAATCTTATTTCCTGTAGACATAGACTTGAGATCTCTGAAAATTGGACTAAGAATCTTATTGTTAGAGTAGCAACTTTACAACATAAACTGAAATCTCAATGTTTCATGATGACTGCCATTAAAGTGAGGTCATTGATTAGAAAGGAGTGGGACCCTGAAAAATGGGATGGTGACATATGGATTGATAATGATGTCAGAGGTGAGGTTAAAACCCTAGGTCATGCTGAGTCTTCCCTAGATAACCCTGTAATAGTCTGCCCTGAGGACACAGCCGTCCCACCTCCAGCCTGCCTTGAGGGATTAGCCTTAGAATGATTAATTTTGTTTCACTAGATGAAACTGCAAATCAAGGCCCTGAAGAAAATGGCTTGGAAGATATTTTTAATTCTTTTCATGACCCACCCCCACCATCCCTCATTTCTTCCAGACCTATAACTAGGCTAAAGTCTCAACAGGCCTTTAAAGGTGAGGGATGATACAAAGTATCACACATGAGAAGGTATGTGATACTCCAAAAGAACTGTGTGAGTTTTCCAATTTATATAGACAGAAATCAGGGGAATATGTGTGGCAATGGATTTTAAGGGTGTGGAATAATGGTGGGAGGAATATAAGGCTGGACCAGGCTGAATTTATTGATATAGGCCCACTAAGCAGAGATTCTGCATTCAATGTTACAGCTTGAGGGGTTAGAAAAGGTATTAACAGTTTGTTTGGATGGTTAGTTGAAACATGGATCAAAAGGTGGCCAACATTACCTGAGGTTTAAATGCCAGAACTGCCCTGGTATAATGTAGATGAGGGGATCCAGAGGCTCAGAGAGATTGGAATGTTAGACTAGATTTATCATGCAAAGCCTGCTCTTACACTGAAGGAATGTCCGGTGGATACACCTTTTCCAGAACAGTGAGAAATAAATTTATGAGACTAGCACCATCATCTCTGAAGAGTTCTGTAGTTGCACTTCTCTGCAGGTCAGATATTATTGTAGGAACTGCTGTCACTGTGCTGGAATCCTTAAATGCAGTGGGGATGATGGGATCCTGAATTGGCAGAAGCCAGGTGACAGCACTTAATTGCCAAAGACGGGGTAAACATGGCTCTTGTAATAGACAGCAAACTCAAAGCAGGAGTCAAAATTATATGACTCAGAGATTTGGGTTACTAAATCGTGGGTTATCTAGAAATACAATAGAAGGGCAGTCTACTAAATTCTTCTCTGAGCTATATAAACAAAAGAGTTCTAGGTCAAGTGAACAGAAGTCTAACCTGAATTACAAAAACACAGAGTCGTGGCCCCTTAATCAATTTCCAAACTTGAGACAGTTTACAGAGCCTCTTGAATGAAGGGGAGGCAAGGTCCCTTTGGGGGAGAAACCTGTTACACTGCCACAAATTTATACTGCTAATCTTCCTCCAAGGTCCCCAAGGACACCGATGGCCTTTTATCAGGGTAACTGTGCATTGGGGAAAAGGAAATGATCAGATATTGGGGGGATTATTAGACACTGGTTCAGAAATGACATTAATTCCGGGGGACCCAAAATGTCACTCTGGCCCACCAGTCAGAGTGGAGGCTTATGGAGGCCAGGTGATCAATGGAGTTGTAGCTCAGGTCCATCTCACAGTGGGTCCAGTGGGCCCCCGGACCCATTCTGTAATTATTTCCCCAGTTTCAGAATGTATAATTGGTATAGACATACTGAGCAACTGGCAGAATTCCCATATTGGCTCCCTAACTTGTGCAGTGAGGACTATTATGATGGGAAAGGCCAAGTGGAAGCCACTGGAACTGCCCCTATCTAGCAAAAAGTAAATCAGAAGCAACACCAGATTCCTGGAGGGATTGCAGAGATTACTGCCAAACTTAAGGACTTCAAGTATGCAGGGGTGGTGATTCCCACCAAATCCCCATTCAGCTTTCCTATTTGGCCTATGCAGAAAACAGATGGGTCTTGAAGGATGACAGTGGATTATTATAATCTCAACCAGGTGGTAACTCCAATTGCAGCTGCTGTTCCTGATGTGGTATCATTGATTGAGCAAATCAATACGTCCCTGGTACCTGGTATGCAGCTATTGATCTGGTAAAGCTTTTTTTCTCAGTAGCTATTAGTAAGGACCACCAGTAACAGTTTGCTTTCAGCTGGTATGGTCAGCAATATACTTCCACTGTCCTAACACAAGAGGTATATCATCTCTCCAGTGCTAGGTCATAATCTTGTCCACAGGGACCTTGATCATTTCTCCTTCCACAAGACATCACACTGGTCCATTGTACTGATGATATCATGTTAACTGGACCTAGTGAACAAGAAGTAGCAACTACTCTAGACTTACTGGTAAGGCATTTGCATGTCAGAGGATGGGAGATAAATCCAACAAAGATACGGGGGCCTTCCACCTCAGTGAAATTTCTAGGTGTCCGTGGTGTGGGCATGTCAAGATATCCCTTCTAAGGTGAAGCATAAGTTGCTGCATCTGGCCCCTCCTATGACCAAAAAAGAGGCACAATGCCTAGTTGGTCTCTTTGGATTTTGGTGACAACATATTCCTCATTTGGGTGTGCTACTCTGGCCCATTTATCAAGTGATGAGAAAAGCTACTAGTTTTGAGTGGGGACCTGAACAAGAGGAGGCTCTGTGACAGGTCCAGGCTTCTGTACAAGCTGCTCTGCCACTTGGGCCATATGATCCTGCTGATCCAATGGTGTGGAAGTGTCAGTGACAAACAGAGATGCTGCTTGAAGACTTCGGCAGGCCCCTATAGGAAAATCACAATGCAGACCCTTAGGATTTTGGAGCAAAGCCTTACCATCTGATGCAGATAACTACTCTCCTTTTGAGAAACAGCTTTTGGCCTGCTACTGGGCCTTAGTAGAGACTGAATGTTTAACCATGGGCCACCAAGTTACCATGAGACCTAAGTTACCTATCATGAGCTGGGTGTTGTCTGACTCACCAAGCCATAAAGTTGGGCATGCATAGCAGCACTCTATTGTAAATTGGAAATAGTATATAGGAGATAGGGCCAGAGCAGGTCCTGAAGGCACAAGTAAGTTACATGAAGAAGTGGCCCAAATGCCCATGGTCTCCACTCCTGCCATATTACCTTCTCTTTCCCAGACCAGTGCCATGTCCTCTTAAGGAGTACCTTACAATGAATTGACTGAGGAAGAGAAAACACAGGCCTAGTTTACAGATGGTTCAGCACAATATGCAGGTACCACCTGAAAGTGGACAACTGCAGCACTACCACCTATTTCTCAGGTGTCCTTGAAAGACTGTGGTGAGGGAAATCCTCCCAGTGGGCAGAACTTTGAGCAGTGTACCTGGTTGTTCATTTTGCTTGGAAGGAGAACTGGCCAGAGGTGCATTTGTATACTGACTCATGGACTATTGCTAATGTTTGGCTGGATGGTCAGGGACTTGAAAGATCATACTTGGAAAATTGGTGACAAAGAGGTTTGGGGAAGATGTATGTGGGTAGACCTTTCTGAGCAGTCTAAAAACATGAACATATTTGTGTCCCATGTGAATATGCACTAGAGGGTGACTTCAGCAGAGGAAGGTTTTAATAATCAAGTGGATAAGATGGCCCGTTCTGTGGATACCAGTCAGCCTCTTTCCCAGCAACTCTTGTCATTATCCAATGGGCTCATGAACAAAGTGCTCATGTTGGTAGGGATGGAGGTTATGCATGGACTCAGCAACATGGACTTCCACTCACCAAGACTGACTTGGCTACAGCCACTGCTGAGTGCCCAATCTGCCAGCAGCAGAGACCTATACTCAGCCCCCGATGTGGCACCATTCCCCGAGGTGACCAGCCTGCTACATAGTGGCAGGTTGATTACATTGGGCCACTCCCTTCATGGAAGCGGCAGTGATTTGTTCTAACTAGAATAGTCACATACTCTGGATATGGGTTTGCTTTCCCTGTGCACAATGCTTCTGTCAAAACTACTATCCATGGGCTTACAGAATGCCTTATCCATCATCATGGTATTCCACATAGCATTGATTCTGATCAAGGAACACACTTCACAGCAAATGAAGTGCAGGAATGGGCACATGCTCATGGAATTCTCTGGTTTTACCATGTTGCCCATCATCCAGAAGCAGCTGGATTGATAGAATGGTGGAATGGCCTTTTGAAAATTGAATTATGGTGCCAACTTGGTAGCAATACCTTGAAGGGCTGGGTAAATGATCTCCAGGAAGCTGTATATGTTCTGAATCAGTGTCCATTGTATGGTGCTGTTTCTCCCATAGCCAGGATCCATGGGTCCAGGAACCAAGGGGTGGATATGGGAGTGGTACCACTCACTATTACCCCTAGTGATCCAGTAGGAAAATTTTGCTTCCTGTCCCTGCACCCCTGAGCTCTGCTGGTCTACGGGTTTTAGTTCTAAAAGAGGGAGTGCTTCCACCAGGAGAAACAACCATGATTTCATTTAACTGGAATCTAAGACTGCCACCTGGTCACTTTGGGCTACTCATGCCCCTGGATCAACAAGCCAAGAAGGGGATTGCATTACTGGCTGGGGTGATTGACCCAGACTATCAGGGGGAAATAGGACTGCAACTACACAATGGAGATAAAGAAGAGTTTTCTTGGTATATAAGAGATCCCCTAAGGGGTCTTTTAGTACTACCATGCCCTGTGATTAAAATCAATGGAAAAGTGCAACAGCCCAATTGAGGCAGGACTGCCAATGGGTCTGAAACTTCAGGAATGAAGGCTTGGGTCACCCCACCCCAAGAAGAGAACCACGGCCAGCTAAAGTGCTTGCTGAGGGTAAAGGGAACATGAAATGGGTAGTGGAAGAAGATAGTGATAAATATGAACTATGACCATGTGATCAGTTACAGAAACGAGGACTGTGATGCTGTTTTGTTACTGTTCCACTATTTAAGTTGTAAGATATCAAGTTTAAGATTGAATATTACCTAAGGATTTGCACCTAATTCTGGAGAGAGTTAATGTGTTTCCAGTTATATGCAGGTCAGTTGAGTATTGTTAGGTGAATAAAAACAATGTGTGTTTTACTGTTTCTTATTTAGAAATTAGGTATGGTTGAAGGTGATATAGCTGCCAAGTTGACAAGGGGTGGGCTGTCATGGTCAGGTTCATGTGTCAACTTGGCCAAGTTATGGTATCTGTTTGTCTGGTTGGGCAAGTGCTGGCATGTCTGTTGCAATGAGGACATTTCATAGAATTTAATCATGATCATGTCAGCTCCATCCACAGCTGATTCCATTTCTAATCAGCCAAGGAGAGTGCCTTTCTGCAATGAGTGATGCTTAATCTAATTACTGGAAGCCTTTGAAAGAGGATTCAGAAGAGATAGGCTCTCTTCCTGCCTCTGCTGGCAAGCCTCTCCTGTGGACTTCATCCAGACCCTCCATTGGAATCATCGGCTTCACAGACTGCCCTGGGGATTTTGGACTCTGCGTTCCTGCAGTCATGGGAGACACTTTTATAAATTTTATATTTGCAAGTGTTCCCTGTTGATTCTGTTTCTCTAGAGAATCCTAACTAATACAGAGGGGTATAGGGGAAGTATTAATATTGCATGCTATGGCCTATAGTAAAACAGGAAGACAACAACAGTACATAGCAATATGAGGGGTAAATAATTGGGGGGGGAGATAAGGATAGGTTTAGATTTGATATTTGGTGAGGCTGTGTTCATTGGTTCTTTGTCTCTTTGGACCAGTGAAAATTGTCTAAAATTGAGAGTGCTGATGATTATACAACTGAGGACACTGTAAGACATGGATTGGTCATTTTGGATATTATCCATGATGCCCAATAGATGGAGGGAACTGAAGCACATGATGACTAAGAAGCAGAAAGGTGAACTGTGTTGTATATATGTGATGGAACATTGCACAGCAACAAAAAGGAACAAAGTGGTGAGACATGAAGTGAATGAACCTTGGAGAAATTATGTCACATGAAATAAACCAGAAACAAAAGAAGAAGTACAGTATGTTCTATTTTAGAAAATACCTACAAGAAAGGTGGAGCCTGGATTGTAAGTGCTTATAGCAGTCACACTTAGCCTGGATTCTGAGATGCTGTGCTACATGAGTATAAGCTGGTATTGAATTGGAACTTTGGGTACCCAAGACTCAGAGCCAGAGTTCTGCAGCTCAAAAAATCAGCATTGCTACATACAACAACTGTTAAAGTAACTGACAAAGAGATCAGGCTTCAATTAGAAATAAAAACAAAGCCAATCTGGTTGGTGCTAAGGTAAATCAGAATACAGTTCAAAGGATTTTGTTGTATATATCCTAGAGCTTCATCTACTGTTTGGAGACCAAAGGCAGAGAGACTTATTGTATCTAGGACCTAAATTTTCTGTAATAGGAAATCCAAATCAATATGCACGGATAGTTTATTTTAAAAATCCAAACAGACATAGAACCAAGATAGCAGCTTAGTGAGGAGTGGGCTTTAGTTCATCCTCCAGAGCCACTAGTAAATAGCCAGGAACAGTACAGAACAGCTGCTGGGGCCATGTCAATGACTGGATACACAGCGTACCTGAGTATGGACAAGCTGGACTGGCTGTTATCCCACCCAGTACCATGAGTTCCCCAAGCCACGGTGGCTGTTGCCCCTCCCCCACCAGCTGCTTCCCAGAGGGGAAAGAAAAGAGACTTTACTAACAAGAGGGTCTGAGAATAACCAGGATCCAATTGTGGAACTAATTAACAATTTCTGACTAAAAAAATAGGCCCCCAGCTCAGCTGAACCTCGAGTAAAAGCTGAGGTTGCTGGGTTTTGCCCCAGTGCAGAGGGGGCAGGGCTGATGGAAAAAGAAAAAGAAAAAAAACAGAGATTTTTTTGGAGCAGATAGCACAAAATACTTGAAAAGGTCTGGGCCCTGAAGGAAAGGAGGGGGCACATAAGACCTGGAGATACACAGAGTAATTTACCAATTTAAGCTCTTGATTGGCAAACACAAAGAATGGGGGTCCTGCTCTGAAATGGATTTCTTTTCTTTTCTTTTTTTGTGGCTGTGTTTCAAGAACTCTATCTGCCATTGCTCAGATGTGGCCCTTCTCTCTCCAGCCAACACAACAAGCAAACTCACCACCATCTCCCTGTCTACATGGGACATGACTCCCAGGAGTGTGGACCTTTCTGGCAATGTGGGATAGAAATCCTAGAATGAGCTGAGACTCAGCATCAAAGGACTGAGAAAACCTTCTCCACCAAAATGAGGAAGAGCAAAATGAGACAAAATAAAGTGTCAATGGCTGAGAGATTCCAAACAGAGTCAAGAGGTTATCCTGGAGGTTATTCTTATGCATTAAATAGATATCACCTTGTTAGTCAAGATGTAATGGAGAGGCTGGAGGGAACTGCCTGAGAATGTAGAGCTGTGTTCCAGCAGTCGTGTTTCTTGAAGATGATTGTATAATGATATAGCTTTCACAATGTTACTGTGTGATTGTGAAAACCTTGTGTCTGATGCTCCTTTAATCTACCTTATCAATAGATGAGTAAAACATATGGAATGAAAATAATAGGGGAACAAATGTTAAAATAAATTTAGATTGAAATGCTAGTGATCAATGAAAGGGAGGGTTAAGGGGTATGGTATGTATGAATTTTTTTCTGTTGTCTTTTTATTTCTTTTCCTGAATTGATGCAAATGTTCTAAGAAATGATCATGATGCTAAATATACAACTATGTGATGATATTGTGCATCACTGATTATATATGTAGAACAGAATGATCATAAGTTAAGAATGTTTGCATTTGTTTGTTGTTAAATTTTTTAAAAAATTAAAAAAAATTCAAATGAGATACAGGAGTTGAAACAATTCAGAATGTTTGAGCACACATGGACAACCTCATCAAAAATCAAATCAATGAATTGAGGGAGGATATAAGGAAGGCAAGGAATGAACAAAAAGAAGAAATCAAAAATCTGAAAAAACAAGCCACAGAACTTATGGGAATGAAAGGCACAGTAGAAGAGATGAAAAACAAACAGTGGAAACCTACAATGTTAGATTTCAAGAGGCAGAAGATAGGACTAGTGAGCTGGAGGATGGGAGACCTGAAATCCAACAAGCAAAAGAAAGTATAGGGAAATGAATGGAAAAATATGAGCAGAGACTCAGGGAATTGAATGACAACATGAAGTGCACCCACATGTTGTGAATGTCCCAGTAGGAGAAGAGAAGGGAAAAGGAGGAGGAAAACTAATGGAGGAAATTATTACTGAAAATTTCCCAACTCTTATGAAAGACTTAAAATTACAGATCCAAGAAACGCAGTGTACCCCAAACAGAATAGATCCAAATAGATGTACTCCAAGACACTTACTAATCAGAATGTCAGATGTCAAAGAGAAAGACAAAATCTTGAAAGCAGCAAGAGAAAAACAATCCATCACATACAAAGGAAGCCCGATAAGACTATGCATAGATTTCTCAACAGAAACCATGAAGGCAAGAAGACAGTGGGATGATATATTTAAGATACTAAAAGAGAAAAACTGACAACCAAGAATTCTATATCCAGCAAAATTGCCCTTCAAAAAGGAGGGAAATTAAAATATTTTCAGACGAAAAACAACTGAGAGAATTTGTGACCAAGAGACTGGCTCTGCACGAAATACTAAAGGGAGCACTGAGACAGATAGGAAAAGACAGGAGAAAGAGGTGTGGAGAAGAGTGTAGAAATGAAGACTATCAGTAAGGTAAAAAGAAGGAAAAATAGATATGAGATATAAAATCCAAAAAGCAGAATGGTAGAAGAAAGTACTGCCCTTACAGTAATAACACTAAATGTAAATCGATTAAACTCCCCAATCAAAAGACACAGACTGGCAGAATGGATTAAAAAACATTTTTAATGGGCCTATCTATATGCTGTCTACAGGAGACAGATCTTATACCCAAGGATTAAGATAGGTTGAAAGTGGAAGGTTGGGAAAAGATATTTCATGCAAACAACAATCAGAAAAAAGCAGGAGTAGCTATACTAATATCCAACAAATTAAACTTCAAATGTAAAACAACTAAAAGAGACAAAGAGGGATACTATGCATTAATAAAAGGAATAATTCAACAAGAAGACATAACAATCATAAATATGTATGCACTGAGCCAGAGTGCTCCAAAATACATGAGGCAAACACTGAAAATACTGAAAAGATAAATAGAAACATCTACCATAATATTTGGAGACTTTAATTCTGCACTCTCATCAATGGGCAGAATATCTAGACAGAGGATCAATAAAGAAACATAGAATTTGAATAATACAATAAATGAGCTAAACTCAACAGACATTTATAGAACATTACACCCCACAACAGCAGGATATACCTTTTTCTCAAGTGCTCATGGATCGTCCTCAAGGATAGACCATATGCTGAGTCACAAAGCAAGTCTCAATAAATTTCAAAAGGTTGAAATCATATAAAACACTTTCTCAGATCATAAAGGAATGAAGTTGGAAATCAATAATAGGCAGTGGGCCAGAGAATTCACAAATATATGGAGGCTCAACAACACATGCTTAAACAACCAGTGGGCCAAGGAGGAAATTACAAGAGAAATCAGTAAATATCTCAAGGCAAATGAAAATGAAAACACAACACATCAAAATTTATGGGATGCAACAAAGGCAGTGAAGAGAGAAATGAGACAAAATAAAGTGTCAATGGCTGAGATATTTCAACCAGAGTTGAGAGGTTACTCTGGAGGTTATTCTTATGCGTTATATAGATATCACCTTTTTAGTTGAGGTATATTGGAGAGGAAGTGCCTGAAACTGTAGAGCTGTGTTCCAGTAGCCATGTTTTTTGAAGATGATTGTATAATGATATAGCTTTTGCAATGTGACTGTGTGATTGTGAAAACCTGTGTCTGATGTTCCTTTTATCTACGGTATGGACAGATGAGTAAAATGTATGTATTAAAAAATAAACAAATTATAGGGGGAACAAATGTTAAAATAAATTTAGTAGATTGAAATGATGGTGATCAATGAAAGGGAATGATAGGGGTATAGAGAAAAATAGGGGAAACAAAGGCTAAAATATACTGGGTAGATGGAAATACTATCAATCAATGAGAGGGAGGGCTTAGGGATATGAAATATATGAGTTTTTTCTTTTATTTCTTTTTGTGAATTGATGCAAACATTCTAAGAAACGATCATGGTGATGAATATACAACTATGTGATGATATTGTAAGTTATTGATTATATACCAAGAATGAAATGATCATGTTAAGAATATTCATGTTTATATGTTATGTTAAAAAAAATGGAGCTCAGAATGGGAATGAGGACCTGTAATTCTGTATAGCTTAGTGTAATACCCATATAGATCCCAGCCTATGGTGCAATGATAACTAAAAAGTATTAATAGAGTCCCTTGATGGCCTAGAGAAAAAATACAGAACTATTAAACTTTCCCACCTTGAAAACCCTTGGCTCTCTGTCAAATATTAGGGACTCTTAAGAAGATAGACCTAACTCCTGATTTTGGGGTTTTCCCTTATGAAAATTATTTCTGTAGCAGAGAATTTAAGCTTATCTATGATTATGCCCAAGAGTTACTTCCAGGTAACCTGTTTTATTGTGTAGATGCAGCCTTTTCTCTCTCTCTCTCTCTCTCTCTCTCTCTCTCTCTCTCTCTCTCTCTCTCTCTCTCTCTCTCTTTCTCTCTCTCAGCCAAACTCTGCAAGGAAATCATTGCCCTCCCCCCTATATGGGACATGATATTTAGGGGTGATAATCTCCCAAAGAATGTAGGACATGACTCTTGGAGATGAGCCTGGCCCTGGCACCATGGGATTGACAACATCGTCTGGACCATAAGGGGAAAAATAAATGTAACAATATAAGGTATCAGTAGCTAAGAGAATTCAAATAGAGTCAAGAGGCTATTCCAGAAGCTACTCTTATGCAAACTTCAGCTACATATTTCTAATGGCCATGGTTTTCCAAATGCCAATAATCACGTTTCCTATTAATCCTAAAGAACCCATGGGTCTCTAACCGAGACTCTACAAAAGTTTCATGCAGTGGGTTTCCTTTCCAGAAACCCATTACCTCCACAGGCTTTCTAGATCAGATAAATCCTGAAACTCAGGCCAGCCTCTCCAAGACCATCAACTAATTACTTCCCCTTATCCTATATTATCAACACTGCTTTTCAACATGAGAAAGTTAAAATGGGCGTGGTCCAAAGACTGTCATAGATTGGGAAGAGCTATAACAGAGAAGATAGGATTTAATAAATGAGTATGACTGCTGAATCTCTATCTTGATATTTCTTTTAGTCTCCAGTGTTTTGGAGCAGCTAGAAGGAAAAGCCTGAAATTGTGGGACTGTAACCCATACCAAACTTTGAAATCTGTTCTGTAACAACTTGTCAAAATATACTTTAAAAATTATTATTTTTTGCATGTATATATGCTATATTTCACAATAAACAACTTTAATTTTTTTTAAAAAGTTGTCATATAAAATCTCCCCCTTTTTAAATCTGTGAAGTTGTAGGGAGAGAAAAAGTTCTTATGTGATATGTATAAAAAGTCCAAATGCTAAAAAAAAAAAATATTTAAATTAAGCTTTGGAGTGTCTGTATACTGGAAATGTTGGCATTCGAGAAAGTGAAAGTGAAAGGGGGGATAGATCTGTCTAAAGGCTTTAAGTTTCTCCCTATTATTTATTATGATATAATTTACACAGAGTAAAATACAACTCTCTTAGTGTAAAGGTCTCTGAGCTATTACAAATGTATAAAATTTTGTAACTACCAGTGTAATCAAGATATTGAAAACTTCCTTCAGACTCCAAAATTCCTGTGTCCCTTTGAACTCAATCCTGTCCTCCACACTAGCCCCTACCAACTACTGGTCTATCTTAATCTCTATAGTTTTGCCTTTGAAAGAATTTTATGTACATGGAATAACACGTGTTTCCGATTAGCTTCTTCATACAGCATAATGCATTTGAGATCCATTTATGGTATTGCGTGTATCAATATGTCATTCCTTTGTCTACTGATGATTCTTATCTCATTGTATACCAGAGATTGTTTATTCATTCCCTAGTTGAGGGAAATTCATAGTATTTCTGGTTTGGGTAATTACTAATAATGCTGTTATAAAATTCACATACAGGTTGTTGTAGGAATATAGGTATGTTGGTTTGAAACTGTTATGCGTCCCAGAAAAGCCATGCTCTTCTAATCCAATCTTGTGCAGGAAGACTTATTGTTGGGTGGGACCTTTTGATTAGGCTGTTTTCATGGAGAAACAACCCCACCCATTCATGGTGGGTCTTAATCCACTTACTAGAGTCCCTTAAGAGAGAGACATTTTGGAGAGAACAGACAGATGCTTGGAGAGCTGACACAGAGGGCAGAGAGATTAAACCAAGAAAAATATGTTTTGATATGCTAAATTAAGAGATGAAATCCACAGTCTGCTCCTGAGAAGCTATGTAAGGTTCCACAGATGTTTAGAGAGAAAACCACTGGAAACAGTAGCTGAGAGAGCTGCTAGAAACCAGAAGCTGGGAAAAAAGGACAGCAGATGTCACAATGTGCCTTTCCATGTGAAAGAGAAACCCCAAATGCCATTGGCCTTTCTTCAGAGTCAAAGTATCTTTATCTGGATACCTTAGTTTGGACATTGCCATGGCCTAGCACTGTAAACTTGTAGCTTAATAAATCTCCTGTATAAAAGCCAATCCATTTCTGGAAGATTGCCTTCCAGCAGCTTTAGCAAACCAAAGCCATAGGTTTTATTTCACTTGACTCAATACCTAGGATATGGTAAATGCATGGTAAACTTTGTTGACAAACTGCCAGTTTTCATTCCCACCAGCTATGTATGAGACTTACAGTTCCTGCACATCCTCCCAGACACTAGGTATTGTTACACTTTCTTTTTTAAGCAATTCCAATAGATGTGTAGTGGAATACCATTTTGGTTTTAGTTTGTGTTTTCTTTATGAATAATGATGGTAAACATTTTTCATGTGCCTATTTGCCATCCATGTATCTCCTTTTTGAAATATCTGTTAAAATTGTGTGAATTTATGGGGGTTCAAGGGTAGTTCAGTGGTAGAATGATCATTTGCCATGCAGGAGACCCAGGTTTGATTCCCAGTCCATGCACTTCCCTAAAAATAAACAAACAAGCAAACAAACAAAAATTCAACAAATGGTGTTTCAATAATGGGAAGCACATGGAAAATAATGAAATGTGACCCCACCATACAGCATACAAAAACGGATTGTACAACTTTTTGGTGGCATTTTTAATGCACTTTTTCTTGAATTTTGTTCATAATTTTGCATTTTGAACACAAATTGTATATCAGATATGTGAATCGCAAATATTTTCTGCCAGTCTATGACTTGTGTTTTCATTTTATTTTAAGTGACTTTTGAAGAACAGTAAAGTAAAATTTATCACTTTTTCTGCTCATGCTATTAGTATCATACCTAGGAAATCCCACCTAACTCAAGGACACAAAGATTTTCTCTTAGGCTTTCTTCTGAAGTTTTGTATTTAAATATATGATCTATTTGTATGGAGTGTAAAATATGGATTGAAATTCATTTCCTACATATACAGATCCAATTGTCACAGCACCATTTGTTGAAAATGTTATCCATTCTCCACTGAATTGTCTTCACAACTCTTC
The DNA here is from genome assembly GCA_004026745.1 of Myrmecophaga tridactyla. NCBI lineage: Eukaryota > Metazoa > Chordata > Mammalia > Pilosa > Myrmecophagidae > Myrmecophaga > Myrmecophaga tridactyla. The sequence goes on from PVIY010000176.1 coordinate 100,053, forward strand.
TGAGCATCAACTGATTATGCATGTATTGGCTGACTTCTGATTTACCTATCCTGATCTATTTATCTATGTGTCTATCTTCTCATCAATACTGTACTGTGATGGTTATGGTAGATTTACATTAAGTCATAAAATCAGGTAGTGTGAATCCTCCTGCTTGGTGTTTTCTTTTTCTCAAAGCTGTTTTGGTTATTTTAGTTCCTTTGTCTTTTCATTTAAATTTTAGAATAAGATTTTTCTTTTTTTTTACAAAAATGATGATATTTTAATTGATATTGTGTTGAATCTATATATGAATTTGAAGAATATTAAGAATTAATAAGAATATGAAGAATTAATATCTTAATAATACTGGACCTTCCATGCCAGGAAAAATGTTTATTTTGTGGTCCCTTTCTTAATTTTCTGTAATTTCTTTCATCAGTGCTGTGTAGTCTGAGAATGTAGACCCTACAGATATTTTGTTAGAAATATAATTAAATGATATGTGGTTTTGTTGCTGTTGTAAATGACATTTTTATTTAAAATGACAAGTGCGTGTCCAATATATAAACTTATGATTGATTTATGTTTGTTGAACTTATATTCTAGAAAATTGTTAAATTTACTTAGTTTTAATAGTGTGTTTACAAATTATTTGGGATTTTCCATGTAGACGATCGTATTGCCTACAAATTTTTTCTTCTCTAAATTGCATGTATTTTATTTCTTTTTCTTGCCTTATTATACTGTCTAAGAACTCTGCTATGATGGTGAATGGGAATGGTGAGACTGGACATCCTTGCCTTGTTTCCAATCTTAGAAGAAAACACTCTTCTTTATTTTTCAGAGTAAACATTAAGTATGATGTTAGCTATAGGATTTTATAGATGTGCTTTATGCATAATTTCCTTTCTATTCCTAATTTGCTGAAAGTTTTCATTATTAATGGACATTAAGTTTTCTCAAGCATTGCAACTGGGAATAAATCCAAATTCTTTTTTTTTTCTAGCTCGGTTATTGTGTGATCTGCTTCACCTACCTATTTAATTTGGTTATCTTCAATATTTATAATAATGAATACTGCCAAACTAACTAGTGCATCTTTATTAGTAGTCAAGAGAAATAACTGAGTGTTGTTTATTTTACTATGCTTTTAGTGTGGTAAAATCTTTAAGTCTGTGCCATGTTCATGAATAATTTAAAAGATATTTCTTCCAAACTGACAGTTATTATGTTTCTAATATTCATATTTTCCCTTGTTCCATTTTTTTAACATTTTTTAATGTGAAATATAACACCTATACAAAAAAACAATAAATTTCAAAGTAGCTATAAACAGATTTCAAAGTTAGGTATGGGTTACACTTTCACAATTTCAGGTTTTTCTGTCTAGGTGCTCCAAGACACTGGAGAATAAAAATAAATGTCAATATACCAATTCAGTAGTTATACTCTTTCATAGAATCATATCTTCTTTGTTATAACTTCTTTTTCTCCTTTTCTTTTACTTTTTATTGTACAGTAAACCATATTTAAAAATCAAAGAAATAAAAAAGTAATAGTTACCAAAGCAATTTTCAACAAGTGGTTACAGGACAGATCCCAGAGTTTGCCATGGGCTGCCATATGGTCCTCTCAGATTTTTCCTTCTACCTGCTCCAGAATGTAGGACGCTAGAAGGCTTAAATACTTTTTTTTATCATCTCAATCAACATTTTTTCTTTCTTTTTTGTGTGAAAAATAATGTATATACAAAAAAGCAATAGATTTTAAAGCAAAGCACCACAATTAGTTGTAGAACAGATTTCAGACTTTGACATGGGTTACAATTCCACAATTTTAGGTTTTTACTTATAGCTGCCCTAAAATACTGGGCACTGAAAGAGATATCAATTTAATGATTCAGCAATCATATTCATTTGTTAAATCTTATCTTCTCTGTGTAACTCCACCATCACCTTTGATCCTTCTAACCCTCTCTTTAGGGGAGTTTGGGCTATGGCCATTCTAACTTTTTCATATTGGAAGGGTCTGTCACTAATATGAAGTAGAGAGTTTGAACTATCTGATATTCTGGAGAGACTGGGCCCACTAAGTTTCAGAATTTATCTGGTCCAGGGACCCATCTAGAGGTTATAGGTATCTGGAAAGTTACTCTAGTGCGTGAAACCCTTGTGGAATCTTATATATTGCCCTAGGTGTTCTTTAGGATTGGCTGGAATGATCCTGTGTGGGGTTTGGCAGGTTATGATAGATAGCAATGTCTAACTGAAGCTTGTGTAAAAGCAACCTCCAGAGTAGCCTCTCAACTCTATTTGAACTCTCTCTACCACAGACACTTTACTAGTAATACTTCTTTGCCCTATTTTGGTCAAAATGGAATTGTTGATATCATGGTGCCAGGACCATATTCACCCTTGGGAGTCATTTCCCACCTTGCCAGTGAGACTTTCACCCCTGGATGTGATGCCCCATATAGGCAAAAGGGCAATAATTTCACTTGCACAGTTGGGCTTAGAGAGAGTGAGGTTACTTCTGAGCAACAAAAGAGATTCTCCAGAAGCATCTCTTGGGCATGCCAATAGATAGTCTAAGCTTCTCTGCTTCCTAGATAAGCTTCACAAGAGTAAGCCTCAAGACCAAGGGCATGGTCTGTTGATTTGAGTGTCCCTAATGTTTGACACAGACATAGGATTTCCTGATGATAAAGTTTAATAGTTCCATAATTTATCTCCCATCCCTCAAGGGATTTTGCCAATACTTTTTGATTATCTGCTTAATACACTCTAGGATGTATCCAGGCATTACATTAGGCTATACAAGATTAAAGGACCTCTTTCTTATTCTGGACTACATGTGTTTCAGTTGTTCAAATGAGCTATACAGATAGGTTGAGTTGGATTGTGAGCTATAGAAAATTTCGGTTCCAGACCAAATATACCTTTCTTCTTTTGGTCTCAAAGGGTACGTGTGGTTCTAAAATATAGACATTGTCCCCCTTACCCCTGTGTTCTGAATTACTTTAACCCCAATCTGATTGACTTCATTTTTGTCTCTAAATGTCAGTATATATTTAAATATTAATCAGTATAAATATCAGTGTATATATATCACCCTCTCAAAATCCAAAAATAATTACCACTACAGGCTCAATTTGTCTGCTATAAAAGCTTACAATCTAGGCCCCTAATTCCTTGTAAGCATTTTCTAAAGGAGACTCTGCCATTGTTGTTCTTTTGTTTCTGGCTTATTTTGCCTCACCAAAGGTCCCACACATTCATTCACATTGTTGCTTGCCTCATGACTTTGTTCCGTTTTTGTAGCAGCACAACTTTTGTTCATAAGTATACACCATCGTTCGACAATCTTCTTCTCAGTCAGTGCATACTTCAGCCAACTCCATTTGTTAGGCATTACATATAGTGCCTAAAGTTCACAGTCCATCAACACTCTCAATTTTAGATAATTTCATTGTTCACAAAATAAAGTAAGCCAATAAACATACCCTCACCAAATAAGAAATCTAAACTTCCTCTTAGCTCTTGTCCCTCCCCCTATTATTTACCTCTGCTGTTGCAGTGATTGTGCTCATGGTTTCCTTTTAAACATAGCTCATAGCATGCAATAGCAGTTTTCCTCCTTGTGCTAGTTTGCTAGCTGCCAGAATGCAATACACCAGAAATTAATGGCTTTTAAAAAGGGGAATTTAATAAGTTGCTAGTGTACTGTTCCAAGGTTGAGAAAATGTCCCAATTAAACAAGTCTATAGAAATGTCCAATCACAGGCATCCAGGGAAAGATACCTTGATTCAAGGAGGCTGATGAAGTTCAGGATTTCTCTCTCAAGTGAGAAGGCACACAGTGAACATGGTCAGGATTTCTCTCTTGGCTGGAAGGGCACGTGGCGAACACAGCGTCATCTGCTAACTTTCTCTCCCAGCTTCCTGTTTCATGAAGCTCCCCAGGAGAGGTTTTCCTTCTTCATCTCCAAAGGTTGCTGGCTGGTGGACTCTGCTTTGTGGTGCTTAACAACCACTCTTGATTAAATCACATCTCCAGGGAGATGATCTGATTACAGTTCCAAACATACAATATTGAATAGGGATTATTCTGCCTTTACAAAATGGGGTTTTGAATCAAACATGGCTTTTCTAGTGTACATGCATCCTTTCACACCAACACACCCCTATACATTAGACTCAAACACTCTTAGTACACAAATCATATCTTTGAAGTAGTTCTTACAAGAACCAATTTATGTTTCTCATGATAATCAGTGGGACACATAGGTCTACACAAAACTTTTCAATCTTGATTTTCAATACGGTGATATTACTTATAGACCTACTAGAGAACTGTCTTCACTTCTATGTATTCCCTTCCATTGGAGTTTAACCTCATTAGCTAACTGGTCACCCATCTCTACCTTTATATATCGCTAAGTCATGTATATTCTGTATTATAAGCTTCTAATTTTACTTTTATCATGGTCATAAAGTGGAATCATGCAGTATCCATCATTTTGTGTCTGGCTTATTTCAGTCAGCATTATGTCCTCAAAAGTCATGCATCTTGTCACGAACTTCAGGATGTCGATGCATCTTACTGCTGCATAATATTCCATTGTATGTATATACATTTTGTTAATCCACTCTTCTATTAATGGACATTTGGTTTGTTTCCATTTTGGGGCCATTGTGAATAATATTGCTATGAACATCGGTGTGCAAATGCATGTTGTGTCACTGCTTTCAGCTCTTCTGGGTATATACCAAGTAGCACTATTGCTGGGTCATAGGGCAACTCACATTTAGTGTCTTAAGGAATCACTGAACAGTCTTCTATAGTGGCTGCACCATTATACATTCCCACCAACAGTGCATAAGTGTTCCAATTTCTCCACATCCTCTCCAAAATTTATAGTTTCCTGTTTGTTTACTAGCAGCCATTCTTATGGTTGTGGGGTGATATCTCATTGTAGTTTTGATCTGCATTTCTCTTGTAGCCAATGAAAATGAACATGTGCTTTTGAGCATCTGTATTTGCTCTTCAGAACAAATATCTATTCATATATTTAGCACATTTTATAATTGGGTTGTTTTTTCTTTTATTGTTGAGTTATATAGTTTCTTTGTGTATACAGGATATCAAACTTTTGTCTGATATGTGATTTTCAAGTATTTTGTCCCATTGAGTTGGCTGCCTCTTCACCATTTTGACAAAGTCTTTTGAGGTGCAGAAGCATTTGATTTTGAGGAGTTCCCATTTTTATATTTTTACTTTTGTTGCTTGTGCTTTGGATGTAAAGTTTATGAAGCTACCTCTGTTACTTAGTCTTGAAGATGTTTCCCTACATTTTCTTCTAGGAGCTTATGGTATTGGTTCTTGTATTTAGTTGTATGTCCCATTTTGAGTTAATTTTTGTATGCAGTGTAAGATAGGGGTCCTCTTTCATTCTTTTGACTATTGATATCCAGTTCTTCCATGCCCATTTATTGAAAAGACTATTCTGTCCCAGTTCAGAGGATTTGGGGGCCTTGTCAAAAATCAGTTGACCTTAGATTTGGTGGTCTATTTCTGCACTATTGATTTCATTCTACCAGTCAATGCTTATATGTTTGTGCCGTACCATAGTGTTTGACCACCGTGGCTTTATAATAGGTTTTAATGTATGGGAGTATTAATTCTCCCACTTTGTTTTTATTTTTTAGGATGCTTATAGCTATTGGGGGTCTTTTTCCCTTCCAGATAAATTTGGTAACTAACTTTTCCAAGTCTTCAAAGTAGGTTGTTGGAATTTTTATTGGTATTGTACAATCTGTAGATCAATTTGAGTATAATTGACATCTTAACTATATTTAACCTTCCTATCCATGAGCAGGGGGTGTCTGTCCACCTATTTAGATATTCTTTGATTTCTTTTAGCAATGTTATGTAGTTTTATGTGACCAAGTCCTTTATTCCCTAGTTAAGGTCATTCCTAAGAACTTGATTCTTTTAGTTGGTATTTTGAATGGAATTTTTTCCTTAACTGACTCCTCAGTTAGGTCATTGCTTGTGTATAGAAATGCTACTGATTTTTGCGCATTAATTTTATATCCCACCACATTCTGATGTTTTTATTAGCCCAAGTAATTTTGCTGTAGGTCTCTCAGGATCATCCAAGTGCAGTATGATGTCATCTGCAAATAATGAAAGTTTTATGTCTTCCTTTTAAATTTGAATGCCTTTTATTTCTTTGTCCTGCTTGATTTTTCTAACTAGAACTTCTAGTACAACATCAAATAATAGAGGTGAAAGTGTCATCCTTGTCTCATTCCTGAACTTAGGAGGAAAACCTTCAGTCTCTCTCCATTGAGTATGATGCTGGCTATTGATTTTTCATATATTCCCTTTATCATATTGAGGTAGTTATCTTTTATTCCTATCTTTTGGAGTGTTTTTGTCAGAAAAGGGTGTTGAAATTTGTTGAATGCTTTTTCAGCATCAACAGAAAATTTTCAATTTTTCTCTTTCAATTTGTTAATGTGCTACATTATATTAATTGATTTTCTTGTGTTGAATCATCCTTGCATTGCTGGTATAAACCCCACTTGGTCATGGTGTATAAGTATTTCAATGTGTTGTTGGATTTGATTTGCTAATATTTTATTGAAAAAAATTGGCATCTATGTTCATTAGGGAGATTGGCCTATAGTTTTCCTTTCTTTTAGCATCTTTACCTGGTTTGGGTATTAAAATGATATTAGCTTCATAAAATGAGTTAGGTGAGTTCTTTTCCTCAATTTTTTGGAAAAGTTTGAGCAGGATTGGTGTTAGTTCTTTTTGGATTGTTTTATATAATCCCCCTGTGAAGCCATCTGGCTCTGGGTTTTTCTTCATAGGAAGATTTTTGATGACTGATTGAATCTCTTTATTTGTGATTGCTTTGTTGAGATCTTCTATTTCTTCCTGAGTCAGTGTAGCTTGTTTGTGTGTTTCCAGGAATTTGTCCATTTATTCTAAATTGTCTAGTTTGTTGGCATATAGTTGTTCATAGTAGCCTCTTAGGATTACTTTGATTTTTTCAGGGTCTGTGGTTATGCACACCTTCTCATTTCTGATTTTGTTTATTTGCATCCTCTCTCTTTTTTTCTTTGTCAGTCTTCCTAGTAACCCATTAATTTTATTGAATTTTTCCTATTGTTCTTTTGTTCTCCCATTCTTTTAACTCTTCTTTAATCATTGTTATTTCTCTTCTATTTGCTTTTGGTTTAGTTTGATGTTCTTTCTCAGGTTCCTCCACATGAACAGTTAAGTCCTGGATTTTTCTCTTTCTTGTTTTTAATATAGGCATTCAGGGCAATAAGGGCTGCATCCCTTAAGTTCTGATAAGTTGTGTTCTCATTTTCATTCATTTCCAAATAGTCACTGATTTCTCTAGCAATTTCTTCTTTGACCCACTGGTTGTTTAAGAGTGTGTTGTTTAATCTCCACATATTTTTTATGTTCTCCTTCTTTGGTGGTTATTGAGATTCAGCTTCATTTCATTACGATAAGAGAAAGTGGTTTGAATAATTTCAATGTTTTTAAATTTACAAAGAGCTGTTTTGTGCCCCAACATAATATCTATCCTGGAGAATGTTCCATAAGAATTAAAGGAGAATGTATACCCTGGTGTTTTGGAGTGTAATGGCCTATATATATCTGTTGGTCTAGTTCATTTGTCAAGTTGTTTAACTTCTCTGTTTTCATGTTGCTCTTCTGTCTGGATGTTCTATTTATAGAGGAGAGTGGTTTATTGAAGTCTGCTACTATTATTGTTGAAACATCTATCGCTGCCTTCAGTTTTCCCAATGTCTGTCTCATGTATTTTGTAGCTCCTTGATTGGGAGCATATACTTTTATGGTTGTTATATCTTCTTGTTGAATTGTCCCTTTAATTAATATATTGTATTTTTCTTTGTCTCTTATGAGGTCTTTACATTTGAAGTCCATTTTGTCTGATATTAATATAACTGCTCCTACTTTTTTTTGTTTGCAACTTGCATGGAAAATATTTTCCCATCCTTTCACTTTCAATCTATTTGTATGCTTTTGTCTAAGATGCATCTCTTGTAAGCAGCATATAGCTGGATTATATTTCTCAATCCATTCTGCCAAGCCAATCTGTATCTTATAATTGATAAATTTAGTCTGTTAACATTCAAAATTATTACTGAAAAATTGTAATTGAATCCACCATCATATTTTTATTTTATTTGTTAGAAATATATATCCTTTTCCCTCTTTCTCTTTTTATCCTTTAAGTTACCCTTATTGGTACTCTTCGATTCTGTGCCCTCCTCTAGACCTCTCTCTTCTTCTTCTTCTTTTTTTTTATTTTTCAACTGGGAGAACTCTCTTTAGTATTTCTTGTAGGGCTGATTTCTTGTTGACAGATTCTTTCAGGATTTGTTTGTCTGTGAACATTTTAATTTCTCCATCAGTTTTAAAGGACAATTTTGCTGGGTACAGAATTCTTGGCTGGATGTCTTTCTCCTTTAGGATCTTAAATGTATCATACCACTGCTTCTTGCCTCCATGGTGCCAGTTTGAGTAGTCTGAACTCAGTCTTATGTGGTTTCCCTTGTATGTAGAAGATTGTTTTCCTCATGCTGCTTTCAGGATTTTCTGCTTTTCTTCAGTATTTCACAGACTGATTATTATGTGTCCTGGGGAAGGACTACTTGGATTTATTCTGTTTGGAGTTCGTTCAGCTTTTTCTGGTATACATATATATGTATCCTTTATATGGGTTGGAAAGTTTTCCCCCATTATATCCTCAACTACTCTTTCTAGCCCTTTACTCCTCTCTTCTCCTTCTAGAACACCAATGATTCTTATATTTGTGTGCTTTGCTTTGTCCATCATTTCCCTGAGATCCAATTCAAATTTTTCCATCTTTTTTTGCCATTTGCTGTTTTGAGTGTTTGAGTGTTCTGTCTCTTGAAATTACTGTTGTTGTGTGCCTCTAGCATATTTTTTGCTTGGTCAACAGAGTCTTTAATCTCTGTGATATCTGCTATTTTTCTATTTATCCTTTCCAATTCCTCTTTATACTCTTCTACTGTCTACTTGATCTCCTTTATGTCATTTACTATCCCACTTATTTTATTAGGCAGACTTATATGGTCGTCTTTGATTATCTGTTCCAATTCTCTGTCCCCTCTGGTGTTTTAATTTGGTCATTAGGCTGGGCTATATCTGTCTGCATTGTGATATACTTAATGATCTATTGTTTTCATTGCATGTAAACATCTTGATTGATTTATTTTGGGAACGAATTTCCTTCAATAGTCTAAAGCCTTTGTCTGTGGGGTGGATGCGTAACAGGGTGCAGGGTATGGGGTGGGGCACAGCACTGCAGTGATGTGTTGCATTGCAGGTATAGGTGGAGGTTGGGGATGTTAAGCTGGTGCTTGTGAATGTGGGCACCCAGTGGCCAGGGAGGATGTAGCTGTGCAGGTGCACAGCTCTGGGGGGTGTTTAATCCTGTATGCACTGGTCTAGGGTGTGAGTCCCTTTGTGCACATGTGCAGAGCTATGGCAGCAGGTTGTCATTATACCTTCATGTGCTACCCCCCCAAGGTTGCACAGCCCCGCCCCTGCCCCCCCCAGCTCTGCACAACCATTTATTGCACTCCTAGACCCCTGCATGTGCTCTTGGCCCCCAATCATGTCGCTCAGTTCTGGGAACATCAGTTTATAGCACTCCTAGAGCTGCATATGCACATAGCCCTCAATCACATTCCCCACCTCTGAGAAAACACTGACTTACACAGCCAGGTCACATATACTATTGAGCATTGACAGTCTAACTTCATTTATTTGTGCTCAGCATTTATAATAAATATTTCCTGAAATTCCTCAGCACTCTTTACTTATCCTTTATCATCACACTATATAATATTAAAACATCTGTGTATGTATTGTTTTCACACCACACTGAACATTTCTCAATGGTAGCATTTTTCCAATTTTGCATTTTCACTGTGCAGAACATTTTCTAGCACATAGTGGGTAGCCTTTAAGTTATAACTAAGTTTTTGCTTCATGTATTCAGCTCATTAAATATTCAAGATATTCCAAAGTTTAAGATCATTTTCCTGGAAATATTTTAGCTATATATTATAAAGGAGAAAATCATATTCTCTGAATTTCAAAATACTAACAATATATTTGTCCTGTCTATTAATTTCTTTCCTAGAAATTGAAGTTAAGATGCAATCTATATAGACCATATGGCAGATTTTACTTAGGGAGAAGTAAAATTTCTCAAGATCCATTTTTTTTTCTTTAGATTACACTGTTAAATATGAGGGATTTTCTTTTACTTTGCTCTAAACCACTTATTGAGATGATTCAAATGAATTAATTTCAATGTATCAACTGGTAAAAGTATAAAAAGGAATAAAAGTGGAGTCACCAGACTTTACCCAGCATTCTCTGAGAACAATGGACTTTTTGATTCCAGTCAGTTTTCCAGTCCTTTATAAAAGGCTTAAGTACTCAAATTTTTTTTGAAATGAAACACTACAGACTCTCCACCACGCGATGATCAGTGGAATGTGTTGAAGTTACACAAGTAGCTCAACACCCACCTTGCCTTTGGGTCCCCCTTGCCATGTAGTCATGCAGCACATAAAGACCTCAATGGCACTTACCCAGCACATTTTGAACCTATTTCTATGTGGCTGATGTAAAATGCAAATGCAGAATTCGGCCGTGATTATAAATTAGCTAGCTGATCTTTTGTGCAAATCAAAATTGTTTTTATTAGCTTTGACTGTAATCACCATGAAATAGAAAATGTTTTTAATCCTGGGGAGTTTAGCTTTTTCCTTCTAAATGTATAAAATCATTCTTTTAATTAATCTCATTTGCATTTATATACCTTTTTTATTTCTGCAATCATTTAAAATTTTCGCTACCCAATATTTAAATAGAGAGATTTTTTAGAAGTTTGAGTAGAGCTATTTGTGGTACTTCCTATTATTCCTGACCCATTTTTATATACCAATTATCTTCCATTTTGTTTTTATATTTACATATTTAAAGGTTCTATAAGTATTTTTGGTAAGATTATTATCAAATTTTGTTAAGTACAATATTTCTTATGGCAAATATTTTACAGTCAGGAAAAAAAGACCTTTGAGGAATTTATCATGATGGAACATTCAGGAGTATGTTTTTATATATATTCTTAAATTATGTCTTTTTAATTTAACGATTACACTAAACACAATTCTAACTTCTTGCACCACTTACATACTTATCATGTGCTCTATCAAACACGACCCCTATAATGGATAGCATACTTTCCCCCAGAGTCATCAAATAGTCTCAACCCCCTCTTTGTACTTCCCCATGCCTGAAGAGGGCAAGCAACAGAAATCCCTATTCTATAGATTAAAAAACAGTTCTGTATTTCTTCCCAATACCTTGCAGCATCTATGTTTGCACCTGCATTGGTGAGAGAGAGAGAGAGAGAGAGAGAGAGAGGGAGGTTTGTAAGGGGAAAGATTTCTCATTTTGAGATTCTAAGTTCCAACGACTTCTCCAGAATTAAATTACAGAGAATGAGCCATAATATACTTTCAGCCACCACAATGGCTCTCTGAAGACTCTGTTCACTAATGACATATGCTCATTTGTGTGCATTTTCAAGCTGCTTACTTGAAAGGGCCTTGTAGCTCACCACTTCTCAGAAAATTATAGGCCAGTAATAGCCCTCACCCAAGGGGTTACTCACTATGCAATGGTTTATGCAGCCATATTTGGGGACATTTCAAAAGAAGGAAAATGACTAGCTTAGAAGAAGTAAAAAGGAATGAGGAACAACAAAATGGAGTAAAAATTATGCTTTTCACTGTACACAAAGCATCAAGAGGAAGAAAAATAAGCCATTTTATAAGGATAATCAATTCTTGAAATTTACCCAAAGTTAAAATTACACTTACTATGTTAAAAAACAAAACCAAAAATGACAACAAAGCAGTCACATGAAAGCAATAAGTATATGTGTTTACACATAGGAAGTATGGTGTCTTTGCAGAATTTTATCTGATGGATACATTAATTCAAATTGCTATGAAATATTTACCTTATTTTTTAGTCACAATTTGTTGAATTGCTCCCAAAATTGATGCCTCTGGTTACTGAGTGGACAATTCTAAATCTAAAAGCAACAATTGAGATATTTCACTCTGTCAAAATACAGAAGTAGGTATCAGGTGAATCATTTTGAATCATTCCTGAATACTGGGAGATGATTTCTTCTTTCTGAACACCAGAGGTTACATTTGTGGGAAACAGAGCTGAAGAGAAAGACTTTAGTTATCTTGCTGTGAATAGGGTCAATGAATATTGGGCAAGACTTAAGAGTTAGTGTTTTTCAGGTAAAGATAAGAAAATGAAATAACAGGTGTGTAAGAGCAGAACAGAGAGAAGAAAATGTGTCATCAGATAAATAGTATGCAGAGAGAAACATGAGTGTCATGCACATATGTAAGGGATGTAATGCTGACTGAGGAGTCTGCTAATAGTGAGAAATAGAGGGAGCAATTATGTTGGAAACAGGTCATGGGCATAATTGCTTGCAATTACAATTAGTGCTCAGGGCATTTACCATTTCATTCCAAGGCTTAAAACCTTCCAATGACTCTCCCTGTCTCATTCGGTTTATAAATTTTTTTGTGTGTGTGTGAGTACCATGTGCCAATTACAGCACCTTGGGTAGTTATGAATGACACAGAAAGAATTGGGTGCTTTGGTAGTGTATAACAGTGCAATGACCTTAATGTGAGGGTTAGAAGTGAATTAGCTTCCTATCACTGCATAATACATTAAAACAAACAACAGTTTAAACCAATATAAATTTATTATCTCAGTTTCAGTGGATTAAAAGTTCAGGCACAGGTTAACTGGGTTCTATACTAAGAATCTCATGAAAGTGAGATGAAGATGTTGATTGGAGCTGTCATTTTATTTGGGATTCAGATTCCTCTTCTAAACTCATTCAGCACTGGTGACAGAAATCAGTCATTTGTGGTTGTAGGACTGAGGTTCCCTGTGCATGTTTTCAACGCGAATGTGAAGTGATGATATCAGCAGTCAGAAGAGAGAATTTTCATCTGTACTTCACCCAGCCAGCTTCTCCTGGGGAATCTATCAGAAACCTTTATTGGAATTCCCTGTTTGCAGCCTGCCCTACAGAATTTGGACTTGTATATTCCCACAGTCAAGTGAGAAAATTTTTTATGAAAATCTCATTATATTTACAGATATCTCTGTCAGTTCTGTTTCCCTAGAGAAGCTTGACTAATACAGGAACTGATGTGTGATCTTAGGTGTAAAAGCTTGGCTGAATTTATACAAATTAGGAGAGTAGGGTTATTGCAGCCTGTGGTACCAATACATGTGATGCCTGAAAGTAGGTGATTATGGAGAAGCATAGAGAAACTCAGAGAAGTCCAACTTATCTTTGGAGATGAAATCTTCATATTCTAATACAATTTACAAGACCCTGAATTATCTAGCACCATAATGCACCAATACAATTTACAACACCCTGCATTATCTAGCACCATAATGCACCTTCTGACACTTTTGTTACCAACTCTGTTGTTTATAAGGGATGGACAAAGATATACCATACTAGCACTAGTTAAAGAAAAGTTTCAAGTAGCAGTATTAATTTCAGACAAAGTAGATTTCAGAGCAAGGAAAATTACCAGGGATAAAAAAGGGAGCATTACATAAAATGTCCAAATTAAGTCATCAAGAGGAAGACACCTTCTCTCAGGAAAGGCTGCTGGTATACAGGTTTTTCTGTCACATGGGAAGGCACATGGTGATGTCTGTTGGTCCTCTCCAAAATGTCTCTGGGCATTTCTCTCTTCATATCTCTTGAGTTCTCTCCACAATGTCTCTGTCTTTGTGGGATTAAGACTCACCTTGTATGGGCTGGGTCACATCTCCATGGAGACAACCTAAGGAAAAAGTTCCAGCCACACTAGGTCTGTACCCACACGGATGGATTAAAAGAACATAGGCTTTTCTAGGGTACATAAGAAATTCAAACCAGCATAGAGGGTGTAGAGAATATGGGTTTGTTGTTTTTTTTTTTTTAGGAGCGATGAAAATGTTCTTAAATTGATTATGGAGATGATGCACAACTTTGTGATTATAATTCTACAATTGTGTGATTATAGAATTATACTGAGATTCACTGATTGTACACTTTGGGTTGATTGTATGTGTGTGAATAAAACTGTTAAAAATATTTCAAGCAAAAATTGATAGAATTTCAAGAAGAAAAACACAAACCCACTATTACTAATTGGAGACTTCAACACCCCTCTACCAGTAATTAGCAGATCAATGGGCAGAAAATCAGTGAACAGAGAAGCATGTTCAATCAACTGGGTCTAATTGACACTTATGGAATACTCCAATCCAACAACAGCAGAATACACTTTTCGAACTAACATGGGACACTCACCAAAGGAGATCACATACTGGACCATAAAACTCATGTTAACAAATTTCAAAGAACAGAAATCATACAAAGTGTGCTTTTTAACCACAATGGAATTAAACTAGAAATTAAAAATGGAAACATGGCTAGAAAATCCCAAAATATCTGGAGATTAAATAGCACAATTATAAATAACATATGAGTCAAAAAAGAAGTCACAAGAGAAATAAAAAGAATATTTTCAATGAAATAAAAATGAAAACAGAACTTATCAAAATTTGAGGGATGCAGCAAAAGCACTGCTTAGAGGGAAATTTATAGCAATGCATATACTAGAATAGAATGAAGATCTAAAATCCTTCATCTAAGCTTCCACTTTAGGAAACAAAAAGAAGAGCAAATTAAATCCAAAGTAAACAGAAGAAAAATGTAATAAAAAATGGAATGGAAAATGGTGAAATTGAAAGAAGGAAATTAAAAGAGAAAATTAATGAAAGCAAAATCTGGTTCTTTGGAAAACTCAATAAAATTGGTAAACACCTAGTCAAGGTATTTAACCAAGAAAAAACAGAGATGAGACAAAAATTGCTAAATGTTCAAGGTGTATTTTTAAAATCTCTCACTTAAAAATATAAGTTATTAGAGAACTTAATGGCTTATAGATAAATCATGCAGAAAATTCAGTGTTCCCACAAACCACCCCCAATACACACATACATACAGTTTTCCATAATAGTAACACTTTGCATTAATGTGACTCCTTTATTGAAATTGATAAAACAGTATTATTATAGTTATGCTATTTTTATGCACTAGTCAAAATATAAATTTTGTACCAAATAAACATTTTGTCCATTAGTCTTACACATAAGTTAAAGTTTTAAAATATTAATTACCATATATTTTCAACATCCTGCAGTATTGACATTCCTTTGTTCTTCCTCATGCAAAAAAATGTTTTAAATTTGTACATTTAGTCACTATCATTATACACTCTAGGCATTCTTAGATTATACCATCTTAGTCTTTATTGTCTATCTTTCCTTTTGATTTTATTTGTGCCCCTAGGCCTCCTCCCTCTGTCATTCTCACATTCAGCTTCATTCAGTGTTCTAACACTATTGTATTACAGTTAGGTAGTAACAGGACTGATTGCAAAAATTCAGATATGGATAGCAGAATATAGTTATACTGTTAAATATAGTTCATAGTTTATATTAGGGTTCACTGCTGTGTTGTACATTCCTATAGTTTTTTGTTTAAAATTTTTATTCTGGAAAAATATGTACATTCTAAAATTTCTCCTTTGAACCATTTCCACATATATGGTTCAAGGGAGTTAATCACATTCACATTATCATGTTACTATCACCACAATCTTTGTTTTGTAGAGATCATAGATGGAATGCTTTCACCTTTCAGCATTGAATATAATGATAGCTGTGTGCTCTGCAAATGTCCCTTTATTATGGTGAGGAAGTTTTCTTCTATTTCTGGTTTTCTAAGTATTTATATCAAGAAAAGTCACTGGATTTTGCCAAATGCCTTTTCTGCATCAATTGATATGTGTTTTTTGTTTCTTTTGTTATATTAATGTGGTGTGTCATATTAAAGCTCATGTTGCATACCTAGGATGAATCCCACTGATCATAGTGTATAATTGTTTTAATGTGCTATTGGACTTAATTTGTTAGTATTTTGTTGAAGATTTTCACATCCATATTCATAAAGCACTCTGGTCTGTAACTTTCATGACATGTGGTCTCTATCTTGCTTTATTATTAGGAATATGTGACTTTCTTGACTGAGTTAGGTACTGTTTCCTCATCTTAAATATTACAGAAAAGTTTGAGCATGCTTCCTGGAATGCTTGGTAAAAATATAACAGTAAAACCACCTGGTACTGGGCTTTTCTTCGTTGGGAGGTTTTGATTACTGATTCAATACTTTACTTGTTATTGGTCTGTTGAGTGCCTCTATTTCTTTTTGAGTCAGCATGGATTTGTGTTTTTCCAGGAATTTTATAACATTATCTAGTTTGTCTAATTTATTGACATATTGTTATTTATATTATCTTTTTTATAATCGTTTTCATTTTGGTGGGGTCAATAGTAGTACCCTATTTGATGTTTCAGATTTGTTATTTGTGTCCTCTTTTTTTTCCCTTAGTCTAGCTAAAAACAAATGTCAATTTTATTGATCTTTTCAAAGGACCAACTTTTGGGTTTTTGGTTTTTTTTTTAGGTGGATTCTCCCTATTGGTTTTTGAATTTTCAGTTTCATTTATTTTCACTCTAATCTTCATTTGTTTCCTCCCTTCTGCTCACTCTGGGTTTACTTTACTGTTCTTTTTCTTGATAGTCCAGTTAGGTCTCTGTTTTAAGTTCTTTCTTCTTTCTAATATAGACAATTAGAGTCATAAATTTCTAACTCAGCAATACCTTTGCTGCATCCCATCAATATGAGTATGTTGTACTTCGTTTTCATTTGCCTCAAGATACTTCCTAATTTCCCTTGTGATTTCTACTTTGATCCACTGATTTTTATATCTGTGCCATTTATTTCCAATATTTGTGAATTTTCCTGTCCTACCTCTACTGTTGATTTCTTGCTTCATTCTTGTATTTGTCAGGGTTCCCAGTGAAGCAGAACCAACAATATGTATGTGAATATTAAGAAATATTAAGAGATTTAATATAATAATTGGTTCACATAACCATAGGTATTGTCAAGTCTGAATTTTTTTTTTTTAAATTTGCATATGGGCAGGAGGCACCAGGGATCGAACTCCAGACCTCCAGCACGGCAGGTCGGAGCTCTGCCTGCTGAGCCACAGCAGCCGCCCTCAAGTCTGAATTTTATATGCCAGACTGCAAGTTTGGAACTCCATTGAAGGTTTCAATGAATTCCTCCAGAGAAGCTGATTAGCTGAAGTAGAGATAGGAATTCTTCTTTCAGACTGCTTAAATATTTCTCCCTAAATACCTTCATTGGATTGGATAAGATTTCTTTCATTGGTGAAAGCAATTTCCTTTCCTGATTATAGATGTAGTCAATTGTAAATACAACTGACTAATAGTTTATATCCATGAAATATGCTAACATTAACAATCAGGCGAATGCTGGCTTGACCAAATAAATGGACACTATAATCTAGTAAAATTCACGCATTAAATTAACCAACACAATTCCATTGTCGTCAGAGAAGGTGCATTGTATGATGTCAATTATTTTTAAATTTATTGAGACCTGTTTTATGACCTACCATCTGGTCTATCATGGAGAATAATCCATGTACCTTCAAGAAGAATTAGTATTCTGCTGCTATTAGGTGAAGTGTTCTATATGTCTATTAGGGCTAGTTGGTTTATGGTATCATTCAAGTCTTCTATTTCTTTATTGATCCTCTGTCTAGATGTTCTATCCATTTTTGAAAGAGGTGCATTGATGCATTCTACTATTAAAGTAGAACCAATTATTTTGCCTTTAAAACCTGCTAATATTTCCTTCACATATTTTGGGGATATGCAATTAGGTGTATAAATATTCATAATTTCTAGGTATTCTTGTTGAATTGACCACTTTTCAGTATATAATCACCCTCTATTAGTTTTTGTTCTAAAGTATATTTTATCTAATATTAGTATAGCTACCCCAACTCTCTTTTAGTTCTATTTGCATGATATACATTTTATATATTTTCATGCTTTCACTTTCAAGCTACTTGTATCTTTGAATTTAAGGTGAGATTCTTGTAAACAGTATATAGATGAATCATGCTTTTTTGGCCATTCTCCCAATCTCTGCCTTTCAACTGGAGAGTTGAGTCCATTTACATTTAAAATAACTATTGGTAGGGCATGATTTTATTCTGCAATTTTGTTATGTTGTCTTTGTACATCTTATACCTTTTTGCTCCTCAATTCTTCTGTTAATATCTATTTTGTATTTATTTTATTTTTTACATTGCACCATTTTGAGTCCCTTCTCATTTCTTTCTTTATTCTTCATATAATTTCTTTGTTACCATGGAATAAAATTTAGCATCTTAGTCTGTAATAATAATGTTTGGGTTGATACCAACTTAATTTGAACAACACACACATCCAATGTTCATATTCTCCTCCATACCCCTCTTTTTGTTGTACTTATTACAAATTATACCTTTAAACATTGCAATTCTCAAACCACAGATTTATCACTACCTTTAAAAAATTTTCATTTTAGAACCTGTAGTAAGTATAAGTGGAGTTACATTACAAAATAAACAATACAGCAGTATTGACATTTATAATTATCCATATGGTTTCCTTTAGTGGAGGTCATTGTTTCTTTATGCCACTTTGATCTACTTTCTAAAACCCTTTGCTTTCAGTTGGGAAATTTTCTTTAGGTCAAGAGGTGATGAATTCCCTGAGCTTTTGTTTATATGTGAATATCTTAATCTCTCCCTCAGCTTTGAAAACAGTCTCACTGAATGTAAAATTTGTGGTTGGCAATTGCTTTCTTTTAGCATTTTAAATGTTTTGTCTTGCTGACTTTTGCCTCCATGGTTTCTAATGAGAAATCAGCACTTAATCTTATTTGTTTTTTTTTTCAACTTTCACCACAACTTATTGTCCTAGGCATTTGATCATTTTACTACTATTTGTCTGGATGTGGTTCCCTCTGAATTTGTCCCACTTAGGGTTCTTTGGGCTTCTTGAATGTACATATCCATGTCTTATGCTAAATTTAGGATGTTTTCTATCATTATTTCTTTGAATAATACTTCTCCTTTCTCTCTTTTCCTTCTATGATTCCCATAATGTGTACATTGGAATGCTTCATGGTGTCCTACATGCCTTTTAGGCTCTGATCATTCTTTTTTCATTGATTTTTCTTTCTTCTCATCAGCTTCAGTCACATAAATTGTCTGTCTTTGAGTTCACTGATTCTTTCTTTTACCAGCTCCAATTAATTTTCTTTTGAAATCTTGTATGGAATGTTTCATTCATTATTGTGCTCTTCAACTCCAATATTTTTGTTTGGTTCCTTTTGAAAATTTCTGTCTCTTTACTAAGATTCTCAAATGTTCATTCATTGCTTTCCTGATATCCTTTAGTTCTTTCTCTGTGTCTTCCTTTATCTTCTTGAGCATTTTGAGGATCAATTTTTAAAATTCATTGTCCAACATGGCCCAAATCTAATCTTCCACATTGATGGTTTCTGGATTTTTATCTTGTTCCTTTGGATGGGCCAACATTTTCTATTTCTGTGTTTGACATGTAATCTTTATTGCAAGTATACATCTTAATATTTCCACATGCCAACTCTGAGAATTAGTCCCTGAGCTCTCTATCCCTTAAGTTTGTATTCAGCTAGTGATATGATGGAGATTTGTTTGAGAGCTAGAAAGTAACAGAAACAAACCCACCCATATAAGAAGCACCTTTAAATGAATTTGCAAACTGACTCTGCATTGACTGTTGCTGTCCTTCAGACTCTAATTCCCCTATCAAGATCAGCCCAAAGTGAGTGAAGTGCACAGCGTCCTTCATCTTTTTTGATCCTGCATCTTGTCCTGGGTGCCTACTTGCTAGACATCTGAGGAATTCCCCTATTTCCAGAATTCAAATGCCCTCTCCACTCCTGTGACATAAGCTTTCTCCTTCTCCTGTTTTCTCTATTATATGGCTTAAATCAGGTAATCTTTTCCCACAGGCCACTTTGACTTAATTGTTTCTTGGATAGCTTCTTCCTATAGGGCTAGTACGAAGAGTGTGAACCAGAGACTAGTCTCCTTGTTTAGTATTTTGGGCTGCCACCCAAATCTACTAAGTTAGATTTGCACCAACTTACAGACTATCCCAAAATATGTGGATTAGTCAGTTCCCTGAATAACAGGACCTGGAACTCATAATATGAACACTTACTAGCTCTGAACCATGTCCAGGATGGGTTGTAGGACAGGCCAGCAAGGACAGCTCTGTAGACAGAGCTTCTAGCACTTATAAAGCTGAATTTTCCTGATTCAGCACTCACCCTGTTAATACAACACTTTAACTGTTTGCCAGACTTCCAAGGAAGATAGCTTTGCCAATTTTTGCTACTTGTTAAAAGATTCTGTGTAGGAATGGCACACTTAGAGCATCTTATGCTGCCATTTTGGTCAACACAATCTTCCCTCTCAGTTCTTTCCTTTCCCTTTTTGTAAACATTTTCATATTTATTAGCAAAACAATATTTATGACTATGCTAATTTGTTACTAATGAATGATGAGAAGTAACGTGCATTATAAAGCCACCAACTCATAATAACCACAATATTTTGGCAAATATCTTTCTACATGTGTTTCATTTTATTTGATTACATGTGTACTTTAGCATTCTGCTGATTTCCACTTAGCCTGACCCCATAACTTGTCAGAAGTATTTTTCCATGCCAGTCTGTCCATGTGGTAACTGTAACTACAAATAGTTGCATAGAATTTCTTCAGGTGAATATACCATAATTTATTTAGCTTTTTTCCTATCGTTGGAGATTTAGGACATTTATCACTTCAATCAATAACTTTCAACATACTGTTCTCAAAGGTAAACACTGCTGATTGCATTGTTGTCCTTCCTTTTGCATAGGAAATTATTTTTGACTAGACAAGCCTAAACAGAGAGGTCAGGTGAGATAATTCAGTGGTCTAAATAATAAAAACAATAAATCACAGAAATCAATTCATAGTTAGAGAAGGACAACTCAAGGAAGTTTCTGAGGTTTATCCTCTAATTTTTAGGCACATTAATAACAAATCTCTCACTAATTCCTATTCTTTCTTTTGTGCATCCTACATATCTAAGTGCAATTCACATTTTAGCAACAAACATCTGTTTATATTATAATTTCCTTATCATGTCAGTATATTTTGGGGGCCAATTATTAACCTAACTACTTTTTCTCATAGGTATTCATAGACTTTGAGCACTGAAAAAAGATATTACATATCCCTTAATTATTCTAGAGACCTTAAATATTTTGATGTAACTGAACTTACTCATCTAGTTAGGGAAAGCCTAATTCCCCTGGTTATTCCTCAAGAGTCTTTTCCTTATAGGAATGCATTTATATAGTAGCAACAGTAGCCATAGCAGAAGCAGTAGATGAAGCAGCAAAAGTAACAGTGGCAGTAGATGCAGTGTATAGCAGCTAATTGTTGTTAAGTTCTTTTTAGTTTCCAGGAACAATTTTAGGAGTTTAATATACTTTATCTCACTTAATATTCACATCATGAGGAAAGAAATCATTTTTAACACTGTTATACACATGAAAACGTTGATAATCAGAAGCCATGTAGCTTACAAGTAATGAATCTGTGCTATGATGCCCGGACTGTACAAATTCAGAACTTTAAAATATTTTACCATATTACTTAGAAATAAAATCCATAATAATAGTTAAACATTATATTTAATAATATTTATAGAGATTATTAATTCTAACTAATATTTGGTATTTAATAATAAAAGTAGCCACTGAAACAACTTATTTTCACAAGTGCCAAGTTTCCTAATTATATTAAACATCATTTGCCATGCAGTAATAAATGTGAGATCATGATAATTTCTATACGTAGCATAATATAATGAAATACATGTTTTACCTGATAAAACCTATATTTCAAAAACTTTAAGATTAGAAAGTAATTTTCTTTATGTATATTATTCTCATAGAAACTCTTAAAACCCAGACAAAATTATAGGTTTTAAGCAGGGAAAACCAGTGGCCGCAATAAACGTATAATATAAAAACTTATTATTGAATCACCACCAAGAACTTTTGCCCTTCTACAAATCTTGGTGATATAACTAAATGCAATTGTACAATAGCTAGTGCCAAGACTTAGAAATTAAAATCCTGATTGGCTCTTTTCCTAAAGCTCAATTTTATTTCAAATAAAGAAGCAATCTTAAAATAGTACATTTGTTTATATTTCTCATCATGCAGTCTTCTTTGCCCCTCAAATACTTAGCTCTTGGCAGGCTTTCCAGAGTTTTTTGAGACTCTCAGAAGAGGCTTTTAATTCTTGGCTAATCTCACCTCTATGTCTCACAGGTGCTACAGCATCATTTATCTTCTTTCTCTCTGGAGTTGTAAGACCAAGAACTGTCACATTTATCAATAAATCTAGGTATAATTGTGTTAAGAGCTAAAACTCAACTTCAACTTCTTGCAAAGTACATTTTATTCTCATTGTTGCTTGGAGGCAAGATGGGGATGAATAGTAAAGAATTCACCCAATCAGAAGCATGTCAATTTTCCCTCCAAAGTCACAAAATGTGAAAGGCAGTTTCCAAACCCTTTATGCCTATGATTAGAAATTAGAGATTAATAAGGACTGACATTGAAGTTTTGCAAAGAATCTGTAATTATATGTGAACAAATGAACAGGAGGAAAAATACAAAGGGGCCAACTGGCTCTAATGCCAGGCAGACCTTTATTAAAATTACACAGAAATGTTTCCCATTCCATTTTCCAAAGCAAATTTTGACAAAAGGGCTCTGCTGGAAAGAAATAGAATGACACTATATAAGCAGGTTTCTAATCCACTATTTGCATTGTGACACCCACACACACTCCACTCTGATCATGTTTTTATATTTTTGATTGGAATGAGCTGTTAGTAAATGTGAAAGGGCTGAAATGAATGAATAATAGCTATTAATTATCACAATTCATTAAATGAATAAAGACAGCTGGGACCTCAGTTTGTCACTGATGTACACCTGAAGTTGTACACGAACAGCAAATGAAAAGGTTATTTCCAGTTGTTTTGCAGTGCTTCGCGTGGATCTCACTCTTTACAGTCATATTGTGATTGTTTTTATCATATTATAAGTATCAAAAGAACTGTTCATCATCAGGAATTTTATCAGTGTCACATGTTCAAATGCACAAAAGTCTAACCAATTTTCCATTTCCACTATTCCTTAATTGAATATCCTATTAAGGAAGTCTTCTATATTTTGTATAGCAATTTGAGGAAAGTTGGACAAGTTGGACAGGGAAACAATGCCTCATAATTTGACGCTTTAAAAAAGAAGTAATATGGAAATTCTTGAGGCATCAGATGACAAAAGAGGGTGACTAAACAATTTCAGGGGCTATTATACTATTTCGAATTAGCCCTGGTACCATGACTTTTGCAACAGTGCTCTACAATAACTTTACAGCATCTTTGTTAGGTAGTCTCATATTGTACTGTTACTTTTCTTTAGCTACTAGTCCTTTCAATAAGTCAAAATAGGCACTCTGACTCTTACTGTAATCTATCCTAACACTTTACAATGTGAGAGGAAAATAGTTCTAGTGCATAAATATTTTACATTTTTCTAGATGTTTCATCTTGGGTGATCTGATTTAAAGTTGGGGTGTTTTTTTGTTTCATTTTATTTTTTCTGGAAACTCTATTACCATCATTTGTGTAGATTTAACCTGTAATTAAGTAACTGTCTTCTCTGACTTCCATGCCATCAGTAATTCTCCTACTAATTATCAATTCCCAAGTTATTTCATGAAATCTTCTTTCCCTGTCTTTTCTCTTGTATTACCTAGTATCCTGTGTCAGCCCTTTTCTCTTTTCTCATCACCTTTCTTCTCCCTTCTTTTTTCTTATTTTCTCCTGAAATATAAATGACAAAATCTGCAAAGAGAGGTAGTTACAAAGGTAAATTACTGCATGAAGTGCTACACATTTTAATTTGAGTATTGATTAGGCCTTTTAAGAGGCAATACTTAATACACAGAAGGAAATACAAGATTACAATCATGGGTGGGGGTTTCTTGGTGATAATTTGGGAGTGAACACTCTATCGCTGGTGGTTAAAGTTGTAGGTGTGATTGGGACCTTTGAGATGTAGACTAGATGGATACTCTCATTGATGAGAAGAAAGTAGGAAGATGAACCAAAATAAGGCCCAGGATTAAGAGCCTTCTTTCCATGATTCAAACTCTCTTTTTCCAGAAGGTGTCACTATGACCAACACTGAGGGATTTAATTTTGTTGAAGGTGAAAGTAACATAGTTACAATTATTACAGCTAACAAACAAGGCGGAACAATAACGCGCAGCCAGAGACTTTGAACTACAGCTACAGTTTGCAAGGGCTATAAATGCAATAAGGGAGAAATAACTACAAACAATCCTGTGACGGCGACTGACATTCAATCAAGGGGAAAATATTGTATCAAATGCCAAATATGAATCGGGATTTGGTTCTCCCCAAACTTGAGGCTAATATACTAAGAAAGCAGAGAAGTGAAGCTGAGGGAGATGGAAATGAAATAGGGAGGAAGAGTATAGAAGAATCTTTTAAAGAACTGAGTCCATACGAAGTAAAATGAAGACTGAATTCAGACTGACTGTGCCTGTTGTATCATCAGTTCAGGGTGCCCAGCCCCCCTCTACTAGATTTAAAGAGATTCTCCATTTGGATGGGAGGGGAAAATAAGCGTGACACCATTTGGTGAGCAGAAAAACTCTTTATGGCTATATTTACCTATACTTGCTCCAGATAACAGGCTAGAGTGGAAGAGGCATTCAAGGAAATGCCCCTATTGTTCCATCATGTGATACTTTCATCCAAGTTAATCACTGAGGTTATGCTGAGTTTGACTCACATTGCAAAGTTTTTCTTATAAAGAGCAATCGAAAACTTATGTGGAATTTTAAATAATTTCCTCCGTAGTAATATATACAGAATATTAAAATGAGCAATTTCAATAAAGGAAAAATATCACTTGACAAATTCAGAGTCTGTTAGAAATATTATTTAAATGGAATATATGGGTTAAACCAACAGAAAGGATGAATGAGTAACTAAAATGGCATCTAACTTAGAAAAAACATTTATATACATACAAAGAGGGATATATGGTGCTTCAGGGAACTTTCTGCTGAGAGTTGAAAATATTCAGCACAATTGTATTAATTAATAAATCGGTGCTTCAAGAAACCCTATTTTTAAGCATTCACTATTTATTTTGCAGATATTTAAAACAAAATCAGTTGATGATAGCAAAGAGCTTTGCTTTACACTAAAGGCTAGAGGAGAATAAAGCAAAATTTGGGAAAAAATTCCAGCATTTTTTTCTCAATGTTTTGAGCTATGTCTGGATTTCATTAGAAACATTTAAAAATCACAGTAATTTTTTTTTTTTTTTAAGATGGGTAGACACTGGGAATTGAACCTGGGTCTCTGGCATGGCAGGTGAGAATTCTGCCACTGAGCCACCATCACACTGCCCAAAAGTCACAATAATTAAGTCTCATACACCTTTTTGATCTGGTTTAAAAGATAGAGATGGATTAGAAAAATCACATGATACACATCACTTATTCAGTGCAGTGATAAAGCAGTGCTCAACTCAGCTCTAGAGTAACCTAGACTCTAAACAATAGGAAAAAGGTGCAGGCATGATCTTCAGCTTCAATGAGGGGGGGCTCATGTACATTTCTCTTTCAATTTTTCTTTTATTAACCATATACTGCCCTTATTTCATTATTAATCAACTGATCACAATGTCTCTGTGGTAATTTAGGAATTTGAAATACATGGATCATTTACAAGAATAATTATTTAGATGTCAATATTTATTTTGCCACATTTAATTTTATAAAGTATGTATTTGGCTTTACTCTTCTCCAATTTAAAAATATTGTCTGTAGCTAGTGAGAGTGGGTAAACAGAGGCAGAACACCAGCTGACTGAAAAGAGTCCCTTCCAATGTTTGGAAAACACATCACCATGAAACTCATGTTTAATGAAATATTTCTTTAGAGAAACACAGATGTCAAGTTCTTTACTCATATGTATTGTTATTTCCTTTCTAATGCATTTATTACCAGCCCAAAAGTTGGTTTCACATGCTGAAATCAACTTCCCAAGCATTTTTGAGAAGTCAGATAGAATTTAAGAGATTCCAACTTTGATCCAAGAGCTAGAGTAACTTTCGGGTTCAAAACAAGCCAATGTGAGTTATTACATAAACAAGACTTGTTTTCAGCTAGTAAAAAAAATCCCAATTTTAAAAACTATTGAGAAATGTTGGTACTGATTGGTGAAAAGGTGCTTTTCAGCTCATCAGCTGACCGCCATCCCAGGTGCCAGTGTCCCCTTATGTATCTCAGACCTCCCCACAACTGAATGGTCGTGCCTGGCATGCAGCAGGAATGGTTGTTAGCTGTTTTTGGTTTCTATGCAAAGTGTAGGCTGGTTGCTGTACAGGACAATTTACACTTCGCTAAGTGATATCAAAACTGTGGTGACTAATAGGAGAAAAAAAGATTATGAAATGCTCTTTTTTCACCATTCTATGATGGAACTGCAAATACCATTCATTCAACTGGAAAACTTGGAGGATTTGATGTGTTTGTGCCACCATTATGTCTGGTACACCGTAAGTGGTGCAAAAATGCTTGATATTATTATTAGCATTCTTATGGCA
This sequence comes from Myrmecophaga tridactyla, assembly GCA_004026745.1. NCBI lineage: Eukaryota > Metazoa > Chordata > Mammalia > Pilosa > Myrmecophagidae > Myrmecophaga > Myrmecophaga tridactyla. The sequence continues at coordinate 127,010 of PVIY010000176.1, forward strand.
CTAGAAATAAAACTTCTTTAAACAAAAGCAGATCTTTTGTCAGTAACCTTATAAAAATTGTCAGTTTTAATGACTTAAGTGGATCAGAGTGCTCATTTATTCCTGGGAGACAAAAGCATCTTTCAACAATCAACCTGGAACATCCAGGATGAGAAAACTTCTGAACATGGCACCACACAGTGCCTGAGACCAGAGACAGAACTCAGGAGCGATCTTAGCTTCCAGGTCATGGCATGACTTCACGCATAGAGAATGTCACTGCAGGAACAGCTCCCCATGCAACAAGTGAGATTATTCTACTTGTGCTGATATTTTATCACTTATGTGTTAAAAGTTATCTTAATTTCATTCTTCATATATCAACTTGAAGCATATGAAAAAATGCTTCAATTTATTTATAATAAAGGAATGCAAACTATATCTATATTTTATTAAGTATATTTGGTACAGATCAAAGAGGCTGAAGATGCACTGTGTGGTTAAGGGTATGGGATATTCTTATGTATTGCTGGTGAAGATAAAAGTGATATAAGATCAAATAGATAAATATTCTTGAAATGATTCTGTAATTTTAGTTCTACAGGTCAATCCTACTGTTTTATTGTACATGAATACAAGTATATGTATCCACACAAATAAAATCACGGTAGCTTTATTTCTCTGTTTATTCTATGTGTTTTTTGGAATAGAAAAAGTTTGGAAGGGACAAAATTGTCCTTTAATAGGAAATATTCTATGAAACATCTACACAAGGGAAATGAATGCATAAAGGAAAGTTCCCTTCTTTGTAATGATATAAAAAAATCTTAAATTATATTTTTAGTTCATAAATCAAGTTGCTGAAGAGTATATACAGTATCTACTAATTTGATAAAAGAAAAACTATGCACAATGACAAATATTTATTTGTTTATCTACCACATGGTTTACATAGACTCATGTATGTGGAAATGCACACACATTACTTTTACACATACACACAAATACACTCAAAAAAAGACACTAGAAACCGATAATAGTAGTTGTCTTTCAGCACAAGGAAATGAAAGTGTGGGAAACAGGATTGGAACAAATACTTATTTTTACACCTTTGCAAGTAAGTACAAATAATTTTTTAATAAAATAAATCATTAAATAAATAATTATCACAGAGCTAGGGATTATTAAAAAATAATTTTGTATGCTATGACTCCTACCTTCTTTCCTTCCTTCCTTTAACTGTTAGGATGTCCACATTAAATAGGAAATGGGAACTTCTGTTAAGCATTTCATCTGGGCTAGGATCTCGTGGGCTTTTCAATGTAAATAACACTTTTAATTTTATTTAGGGTTTTAAAATGCTAGAAGTAACCATCAGTTCCATACCCTCCTTAAATGCTTCCTGTAAGCACTACATTAAAATCTGGGGTGAAGCTTGAATAATCAACACTTCTGAGGATTTCGCATCCTATTCTCATTTCTCTGAAGGAAGTTGCCAGCAGCTTGAAAACAGTATTTACTTCTTTGTTTAATATCGTACTGGTGTTTGTTTTCACATTTTATCATATATATGTATATATACATGTATATGTAACACTGCAGGATTTGGCAGCAAAGTAGTTTATTTCTGTATAAAGGCAACGTATTTATATTTTATTGAAAATCTTTCTGCTGCCATATGAATTGGTTTGCGAAAATGAAAAATAGCTTTAAACAAGTCATGCCAGACACAGAAGCAGCAAAATTAATTTAAAGAAGTATGTTAAGGAACAATAAGAAGGCAGTTGTATTTTACGAAGAAGTAAAAGGCTATGATCTTCTTGACCTCAAGGATGCTAGTTATTTCTTAAACTTTAAAATCTCCCTGAAATCAGATACAGATTACCTGATATATTGGAGTAACTCTTACTAATTTTTGGAGAGCAAGTTAAGGAATATTTTTATACCCCTTGATTTATTACATACAATAAAGAGTTTAATATAACTTTTTAAGGTGTTATTTTCTTTTTTACTATATTGTTGAGGATTGGTGTTGTATGAATCATAAATTAGAATTAGAGATAGCAGGGAAAATTTCTAAAATTCTAACATGTAAATTCTCAATGTAAAATTCTAAATGAGTTTCATTTTCCTTTGGACAATATCGTTTATACTATTGCTCAATCCCTCCTATTTGAATTACAAAGTCTAAATAAATGATATTGGAAGAATGAATCTCCTGTCCATCTTCTTTGCCCTCCTGAGACAATAGACTTGTTAAAAGAATGATGCCTTACCTAAGAGTTTAGTTAAGTCATTTAGTGAATTTAAAATTTATTAAATTTTAAGTATATTTATTTTGTTTGTTTTAATATTATCTAAAGAGGCTATCTATCTATCATCTATCAATTGCCCACTCTAGCAAATTTTCAATAGGGTTCAGATGGTATTGTCCTCAAGAATTAATTTTCCTTGCTAGGTGCACACGTGCTCATATGTGTATATTTACGAATTCTTCCTTATCTTCCTTTTAGCTTAACTAAACTTTAAATAGACTTTTCCCTGACTACTGACTACAGGCCCTTGATCATCCTCCCTCCCAGAACCTTATACTATCCAGGTGCCCGAGAGCTCCTAAGTAGGTAGTTCCTTATCTCCTTGTTAGGCAAAGGAAAACATTCTGAACCAAGCGGTCCCAAGTACAACCTCGGTAAATCACCTACCCATCTCAGTGATCAAACCCTTTACTCTCTTCTGGGGCTTTTCTTCCAACCCAGCCACACCCCTTAAAAAGCTGGCTGTTCTTTGTTCCCAGGGAACTGAGTTCTACTCTCTTTCCCCTACCATAGCAATTCCTGACTAAAGTCATCCTTGCCTGTTTAACCTTGTCTGGTGCAGTTTTTCTTTGACAATATGCACTTGATATAGCAATTGTGGGCTAAGCGCTGGTGTTTTTCTCTAAAGTAAATGAATGAAATACAGTGAATGTGCTGGTTTGTGATGAGGGATGGATTCTGAAGCAAAATGAGCCTTTGTTCCTGAGTGTGGAATTGATCAATTTCACAGTAAAGTTTTGAAGAAGTTACAATCAGAGAAGATGGATCTATGGACAGGATCTATTTATAGGAAGCCCTCTGGGAATAAGATGGAAACTGTAACATCAGCAGTCACTTTTGAAAATGTTTTATGAACTTGGTGATTTCCTTTATTTTATTTTCCCCACATCAATTCAGTAAATTAAGCAATAATGAAGGCAATAAAGTCAATTCTCTTTATATTTTGGCTTATAGGTTTTGTATTCCATTAACTCATTTATCTTAAAGTTAACAGAAGATTTATAAGTGGGAGAAATCCAGTAGGAGAGATAAGAGATTGAGAGAGTACAGGATAAAATGGATAAATGTAAACTGCTAGCATTTTAATTCAAATTAAACACACTTTGTTTAATACCTAGATATGTTGGACAAAATAAGATTTATTTTCTTATTCATTGGGCAATTCATGTCCCATAGTTCTTAAAACACCTTGTATTCAAATTATGCTCTCTAATCTAACAGTTTACACCTATTACAGATCACTGTAAAGGGATGCATAAGTTTCCTTTACATTCTTCTATATTGTAATAGACCAAGAAAACACAAAGAACATTTGCAAAAGAACAAATTTGCATAATTGGTGGGTGGGACCTATTGCTAGAGGGAAAGATCTGATTATTTTGACTGCTTTGTTAATTATGTCTAATTAATACAGAGAAAGTAGGGGATTAAGGAAACTATTCCAAAATGGCGCTATCGTTTCAAATCACTAGGTTTTTTTTTGTTTTATTTTCTTAGGTGAAAAACTTCTTCTTTGATTTAATATGCTTTATCAGAATAACTAAGTTATATACGTTGTTCTGTGTGTAACACACTTCAAGACTGACAATGCAGTGGTTATTAAACAACCAATAATAATACTGTGAAAATGACATGACAATAGTGATATAGATTAGTAGAAAAAACTCCTCACAGCAAAGAGTAAGAACCAGGTTTTGATTGAGTATATTAATTTTTAAACTTTGCAAAGATTTACCATGTTTACAATTAACAAAGAAAAAGTAACATCTAGGTATCTTCATTAGCTTAGGGAACAGCCACTCTGTGACGGTTATTAATTAATTTGCACTACATAAGAAAGTCAAATACCACTTCATTCTAATGAGTTTATTTTGTTGACTTTCTGTGGCTAAATCTGAGATTTTTGCTAAAAAATTTGATTTATGGAATTATACACGATTGGATCTGTGCTCTAGGCAAATGCCACCTCTTACTGATTCATGGAAATAAAAGATTTAAAGTATTTCTTAATGGAACACATTGACACATTACCTTTGATTTCAAAGTCAGTGGCCCTGAGTCACATAAGTAGAAACAGAGGGGGCAATTTTGAAGGTAAATGGATGGAAGACCCATTTGTATTTCTTAGGAGAAAGTCCTTCAAGAGCCATTCTTAAATTTTCCCAATGACCACTTCCACTAAAGATTCAGGGCCCCCACCATCATTGGATTCATACTTCCTCATGGACTTCAGAGACAGTAAATTCATGGTTAGACACTGCAAAGAACATGACAGTGACCACTAAACATCCTGGTCAGGCAGCTAGAAAGCGTGTGAGTGCTCTTAGACAATATAAAACATACAGTCATAGGAACCATTTGCACCAGAAAGCAACCTAAAAACACCAAGGAGGCTGGGGATGCACACAAAGCAAAGTGTGGTAGTTAGGTTCAGGTGTCAACTTGGCCAGGTAAAGGTGCCTGGTTTTGTTGTTGTGGACATGAGCCAATGCTACATGAAGCTCATCTGTTGCTGATTATATCTGCAGTAGGCTAGGAGGTGTGCCTTCTGCAATGAATGGTGTTTGATTTAATTGGCTGGTCCTTAAATGAGAGAGTTCAATGTAGCAGAGCCCAAACAGCTCAGCATACCTCATCTCAGCACTCACAGCTCAGCCCAGGCCTTTTGAGATGCAGAAAGAAATCACCCTGGAGAAAGTTGTTGGAACCCAGAGGTCTGGAGAGAAGGCCAGCAGAGGTCACTCTGTACCTTCCCACATAAGAAAGAACCTCAGTTGAAAGTTAGCTACCTTTTCTCTGAAGAATTTATGAAATAAATCCCCTTTTATTATGAGCCAATCTGTCTCTGGGCTGTTGCATTCCGGCAGCTAGCAAGCTAGAGTCCACAAAGGAGCCCAGAAAGCTGCAAATAATGGACCAGTAACATTTTGAAACTATTTAGGGAACTGATATAAAGTACACACTTTTCTTTTGTCACCTAAGCGCATTAAAAAAAGAAAAAATAAATTTAAGTGTTAGTTCATTTAGATAAGGTAATAAAGAATGCTGTCAGGACTGTTGCCACTATTGGCTTTTTCTCCAGTCTTGCTAGCTTTGGAATTCCTCTTTCCTAGTGTCACCAAACCCTTTCCTTTAGGACTACCTTCCCCACTCAGAGTGGAAGTCATGCAGCTGTCAGTCATGACCCATGGAGCCCCATTTATAAACTAGGCCAATTGGAATTCTCCAGGACTCTCCAAGTTATAGATAGGAAAGTGGAATCTCTTTATCATGGCTTACTGTCTCAAAAGGTATACACCTAAGGTTTACAGTGTCTCTATTTCTTGCTCCAAGGAGGAATCAATAGGCACAAAGAAAAAAAAGAGATTAGGAAATGCTAGAGAAGCAACGGGACACTCTTTAAAGCCTTGTTACTTCCTATTCCTCAATGGGTTCCTTCATTTTGCAAGGATGATTCTCAACTGAAAAAGCCAATACATTTCCTTTTAGCTTGAGGCAGTTTAAAAAAGTTCTTGTAATTTTCAACTAACAGAATCCTTACTAATCCAGAAGGAAGGGCAATGTGGCACAATAAAGAAAAAATTTTCATTAAAAAAGTTGTTAGAATCACATGAGAAATGATCTTGGTTATATAAAGATCCTTGAGAAACAAAGAAAATGTGTTGTCATAATACTATGCAATTTATTAAATTTAAATAGCCTAAGGTTCAATTGCTTTAATTAGTGAAAATTGTTTAAGTAGCACACATTTGCAAGCACACCTCACTACAGAAGTGCTATGGAAACACGAAAATTGGGGTAGAATATTGCTACATTTGCTTCAATGATTTCAATATAGATGATTCATATATGAAAACAATGCATATACATTTTAGAGGTTAAATTTTAAATAATTGTAGAAATTGATAGCATTGATGCAATAACCTCTATTCAATAATGTAGGATTATCTAAACAACCCATTAATCATAATGAAGAAAACAAATAGCAATCTAGAATAAATAGACCCAACACCAAAAGTAAATCTACAATTGAACCCAAGACTCTGAAGTGCTAATTCTGAAATTGTGACTAAAACCAACACTCGGTAGGAATTTCAACATTGCCAAGAATTAAAGACTGTAAAGAAGCTTTACTTTTAGAATGTTGAAATGGAATCCTCCACAAACTCCTATAATTTGCAGCATTTAGTTCACCAAAAAACTATGGAGATGATTTAATAATTTACTGAATCAATAATCATAAGATTTTTAAGAGCTTACTTGCTAAATAACTTTAAAAATAAGTGTTTACAAAACCTTGTACTCATACAAACAGAAGGAAAAACTTGCATTTTACAGTAATTCCTGATGAGGTTGGGAAAATAATTTGAAAATTCTGTATTACAAGATTCAGAGCCTTCAGACATTCCCTTAGAAGGTAGAAGACCAGAAACCACTTCAGCCCAGATTTGAAATTTTAGAAGAGGTCTTAATGTTTGGTTCCTGCTTTGGACAATACTAGTTATTATTGTTCTAAGAATTAACTCATTTAATTTCTTGCTAATTGGGATGAGTCAGCGCCTTGGAATCACAATGAAACAGACCTGAAGATGAAGCTTTCATAAATACATTAGTCTTACCTGTCATGTCCCAAATCCTGCTGACACATGTTTAGCTAGGGGCTTGGAGACTAGCTTATCCTTCATATCTAATATCATACTTGGTTCCCACCCAAAGTATAAACCACAGAGCGTAAATCTATTGCATCTCCCACTCCTCCTCTTAAATGAAAACACAACTAAATCTCCTGCTAATATACCTTTTCCAGTTTTCTCCCCTTATTTTACCTTTACATGTAGAACTGATTTGCAAACAAGATCACTCTATTCCCTCCCTTTTTTCTTACACATGCTCAACCTCAAATTTTGCTGATCTAAATCCAGGTTATCCTGGAATAATCTAATTCTAAGTCAATTCTTACTGAAAGTCTTCAACAGTCATCCTTTCACTGATTTAAGACTTTTTTATTCTCCCTTAATACTCTGAGTCTACCTCTCTCACAGCATTTCACAAATTGTATCATAGTTGCTGATTAGGTCATCATTGTAGACCATACACTCAGTGAGAGGCAATGGCTATATATTATTCATCACAAAATCCCTAATTCTTAGCATATTTCTTATATGGAGTAAGCACCATTAAAATTTAATAGATGGATAAGTGGAGGAAGAAAGGAAGGAAAGTAGGTAGGCAAGAAGGTAGGAGGAAAGAAGGGAATGAAGAAGGAATAAAAAAAGATGAAATCTACCAGAAATAAAGAAATGCACAAATATGTAGAATAAAAAAAGAGTAATGTAATTATGGAAAGTAAAAGTAACACCCTAAGCAGTAAATTCATACTGATAAAAATGAGAAAATATGCACATCACTGCAATTAATCACCAAGAATCCAGGAGGAATGTGGGCCAGGAGAAGAACACGTCATAAAGAAGGAAGTTTGAACCATGATTATAAAGACGTGAGGAGGCAACCTCTGTGCATTAGAATCACTTAAGTTTCAAAGCCAAACTTCAGTGACAATAGGTTGATATGTACCACTTTCTACAATACTGTTACAGTGAGGTTATATATAAAGTCCTGAGTCAAAGAACACGTTTAGTTAGAGAATACATCTAGATGTTATACTTATCTGAATCAGAAAATCAAAAGTCTTCATGCAAAGCTCAAAAGTATCAGGGCAACTCTTTTCAATGGAAAAACTATAGTTTTAAAGCACCAATCCAGCTGAAATCACTGCTGTATTTGATTAATGATTACAAGTGGTCACCCAACCAGTAATACTACTTATCACGGGCTATTCAAGTTAATAATTTAATGGTTTATGGTTAATAAAATATGGTTACTTTTAAGAGGTAAATTATTGCCAGGACAAAAGTAATTTGCCTTTCAGACACTAGACATAAAAAGATAACTGTAATATAAGGCACAATGAAAGCTAGCACCTTATAAATACCTCTCTGTTTTCAGCAGTTTTCTTTCCACAGGACAGTAAATGCCATCCTTTTGAGAAACTGCTGAGTCCTGCTGCAACAGCACAGTGTACATATTCCTAGAAAAAGAAATATATCTGTGTATAAATATATATTTCAAATATTTAATTCATTCTGTTTTTATTTTCTCCAAATATAATTATCTTCTTAGACTTGTGCTGGTTTGAAGCTGTTATGTACCCAATAAAAGGCTACGTTCTCTAAATCCATCTCTGTGAGGGCAGACCTAGTGTTGAGTGGGACCTTTTGATTGGGCTATTTCCATGGAAATATGACCCAGCCCATTCAACATAGGTCTTAATCAGCTTGCTGGAATCTTCTATGAAACGATAAAAGTCAGATGAAACTCAGAGAGCTCAGAGAGGCTAAGAGAGAAAGACAATGCCTCAGGAAAGGCACAAACAGCCCATAAGAGCTGAGAGTGCTATTATGAAACCAGAATCCAGAAGAGAAGGGCCAACAAATATCATCATGAGCCTTCCATGCGACAGAGGAGCAAGCGGCCTTTCCTCAGAAAAGGTATCTCCCTCTTGTTGCCTTAATTTGGACATATTAATGGCCTTAGAACCATAAATGTATAACCCAATAAATTCCCTTTGTAAAAGCCAATCAATTTCTGGTATATTGCATTCTGCCAGCTTTAGCAAACCAAAACAGCACTGTTGGGTTATTTACAAAAGAGAAGCCATAGATTCAGCTGTGTTTCCCCAAAATGAGGACATTTAAGCATAACAACTTTAAAACTACTTTAAACACTTCAGTCAAGCCCCTGCTTGCCATGTTTTAGGTTCTTCTCCCATGCACTAACCAATTCATGTTTCTTTACTTCATAATTTCACTTTACCTTTGTAGGGTTTTTGTTTGTTTGTTTTTCCTCTAGTCCTTAATATCCTTTACATTTTAATAATTAGTGAAATGTAATTTATTAAAGTTTTATTTCTTATTGCCCTAATGGTATTCTTAAGATATTAGGAATATAAGCTGCTACTATTTAGTATTTTTATCATTGGTAACTATACATTATCATGGTTTAATATACAGTTATAAGAAACTCACAATATTCACATTGTAGTCTTTAATAACATCAGGATGAATGTGTTTGGTTGGAGGGAAAGGATGAAATTTAAAGGGCAGAATTTGCTAAAACAGGAGGAATCATAAATCAAGAGTACACTCTCTCCATGAGTATGTCTTATTTTGGTGTCCTACTGATACCCAATTATTCAAAAATCCAAGAATAAGTAACCACAGCTAAAATTTTGGGTAACTAGATCTGTTTAAAAGCATCAGTGGGCTAGGAAATGGTTAGCATTTAAAGCTCCAAAATGAAGCAAAAGCCAGAACCTAAAAGTTAAAATAGCACGAAAGCTGACCTTCACCTTGAGATAAATTGAACCTTGGTTTCAGGGTCACACGGGACATAAAGGAGAGGAATCTGAGGGATGTTCAAGTAAGAAAGTCTAAAGAAAATGACACCCTGCTAAGTCAATCCCCCACCCTCACCAAAAGCTGGGATCCCAAAGTAGTATAACTGGGCATAAGGGCGAACTAGAGATAACCTAATGTCTAAAACTACTGCAAAGAAAATGGTCTGGCGTATATATTTTGTGCTGAGTGGGGTAGGTAAATGGGACTCATTGTCAAGACATCTAACAACATGACTGCTTTGTCAAATTTGCCATGGAATTTCACCTAAGGGGCACTACACAAACAAAAAAACAAACTAAAACTAAAAATACATCCAAACAAGAGTCTGGTCTAAAGTGCTCAAGGGGTTTCCCTTACATTATGACTAAGTAAGCTCCTATAAGGCCCACCTTTCCTGTGGATAACAACTATTAACTAGACAAAATATGAAAAAGCATTGTGTGGTGGAAAATGTTCTTAAAGTGAACCCATTCCTGTGAGTGCAAACTCATTGTAACTAGGACCATTTGATCAGTCTACTTCAGTTAAAGTGTGACCAACTTCATTCAGGATGGGTCTTAATACCATTACCAGAATCCTTGAGACACAAAATGGATACACAGAGAGAAAGATATAGAAGCAAGAAGCTGAAATCAACTAAACACAGAAGATAAGGGAGAGGCCAGCAGAAGCTACCATATGCCTTGCTATTTGAAAGAGGAGCCAAGGATCACTGGCAGCCAGTCTTCAGAAAGAAAGCGTACCATTGATGATGCCTTGGTTTAAACATTTTCTCAGTCTTAAAACTGTAAGCTAATAAATTTCTATTGTTCCAGTTGAACTATCACATGGCATTTGCTGGAGCAGCCTAGTGAAACTAAAATAGATATTGGTACCAGGATAGTGAGGTACTGCTATTGCAAATACCCAAAATATGGAAATTAACTTTGAAACTGGATGATGGATAGAAGTTGAAAGAATTGTGAACTGTTTGATAGGAAAGACTTAGATCGCTTTAAGGAGACTGTTGGTAGAAATATGAATGCTGAAGGTACTTCCAATGAGGCCTTAAATAGAAATAATGAATGTGTTATTGGAAACTGAAAGACAAGTCACCATTGTTTTAAAATGACAAAGAACTTGGCAAAATTGAATACTGTTGTCAGACTGAAAGCACAATTTGAAAGTGATGAACTTGGATATTTAGCTAAGATGATTCCCAAGCTAAGTGTGGAAAGTGCAGCCTGGTTTCTCCTTGAAGTGTATAGTAAGATGCAAAATAAATGAGATAAACTGGGAACTGGACTCCTGGGTACAGAGAAACCAGAAATTGATGGTTTGGAAAATTCTATGTTTCCAGTCAGCCATTTCATTTCAATTCAGGATTAAAGGTGCAGATAGCCAGGAAGGATATGTGGAAAGTTCTTTTGTCTGATAGGTTGGATCCCTGCATACTACGTGCAAAACCTGTATAAGTTTTGCAAGATCTATATGTATATATACATACATACTGACCAATGAATCCAATTGAGAGTTAAGAAATAGAACCTCACATCTATAGCAAATTCATTTTTGACAAAGCTGCCAAGTCTACTTAATTAGGAAAGAATTGTCTTTTCAACAAGCGGTGCTAGGAGAACTGGTTATCCATTTGCAAAATAAAGAAAAAGCATCCCCTATCTAATACCATAAATAAAAATTAACTCAAAATGACTCAAAGACCTAAATATAATAGCCAGGACTATAAAACTCCTGGAGGAAAATGTAGGGAAGCATCTTCAGGATCTTGTTAGGCAATGGTTTCTCAGACTTTACACCCAAAGCACAAGCAATGAAAAGGAAATAGATAAATGGGACTTCATCAACCTTAAAAATTGTTATGCATCAAAAGACTTTGTCATGAAAGTGAAACCAACCTACTCAATGGGACAATATATTTGGGTACCACATATCTGATAAGGGTTTAATATCCAGAATATGTAAAGAAATCCTACAATTCAACAATACAAAGACAAGCGATTTAAAATTTTAAATTTTAAAAATTGGACAAAAACTTGCATAGATATGCTAAAAAGCACATGAAATCATGTTTAACAACACTAGCTATTAAGGAAATGCAAATCAAAACCACAATGAAATATCATTTCACACCCACTAGAAAGACCATTATTACTAAAAACAAAACAAAACAAAAAACAGAACCCTCACATAGTGGAGAAAAGGTGGAGAAATAGAAACACCCATTCCTTGCTGGGGCAATGTAAAATGGTACAGCCACTGTGATAGATAGTTTGTCAGTTCCTCAAGAAGCTAAGTGTTGAATTACCATATGAACTGGAAATTACATTACAAGATTTATACCCAAAAGAATTGAAGGCAGGGACTTGAACAGGTATTTGCACACTGATGTGCATAGCAGCATTGTTCACAATTGCCAAAAGTTGGAAGCAGCCGAAGTGTCCTTCAACCAATGAATGGATACACAAAATGTGATATATACATACAATAGAATATTATTCATCCATAAGAAGGAATAAAGTCCTGATACATGTGACAACATGGATGAAAGGATGAAACAAGATGACATAATGCTGAGTGAAATAAACCAAGCCACAGAAGACAAATATTGTGTGATCTCACTGATATAAATTATAATAAACAAACTCAGAGTTAGATTATAGAATATAGGTTACTAGGGGATAGATTGGGGCTAGAGAATGGATAGCAGATGCTTAATTTGTATGACATTTCCATGTAGGTTGATTATAAGGGTTTGGAAACATATGGTAGTGATGGTCACACATTATTGTGAGTGTAATTAACAGCACTGAATTATATAGATTTATATGGTTAAAAGGGGAAAGTTATGGCAGAATCTATCCAGATAAGTTCTGCTTTACACCTATTTTATAGATAATTATAGTAAGGAAACAACCAAAACAGTCAAATAGTATTTATTTATTGAGGAAACTGGTGACATGTTACAACCAATTCAAAGGGAAATCCAGAGAACAAATGCATTTATAGATCACAATTATTAAAATGAATGTGAAAATGAGGGCAAAACTGTTTTCTACATGAGAAGGGAGATGGGAATGGTTAACCTACTACAGGACAAAATTCATTTGCATTTGTATAGACAAAATTATTTTATTTTGCTGTCTACTTATCTTCTACATCTTCTACATACAGAATTGTAAAACAGCTCCTATAAAATTAGAATAAAGTATCTTTGAGGAGTGTGTTATACTTAATGCAATTTTCCAATGAAGCACAAATGTTTGCCTTCATTTCAATGACAGAAAAAAAGAAATAACCTTTCAATTAGTTTGCAATTGGACATCAGAGAAGATGGTAATGTAACAGACAAATTTTATCTAAAATCTTTGAATAAATGATGATGCGAGCCATAATTTAATAGCCACAATCAAAATTGAAATTCTTCTATTGTATATATATGTATATTTCTCAGTGCTAAATCATTATCTGTGAAGACAGCCATTAAAATAATGTAATGAGCCAAACTTTGTGCCTAAATTTCAGTTCTGTGTATCACAAAATAAAAAATCAAAATTTAAAAATATAATGAATTATACTCTAGCACATAATTTTGTGAGAGCAAAAAGTTGTTCATATTGTTAAAGAAAAATAATTTACAATGCATTGTTTATTTCATGTTTAAAATATAAAAAAATAAACAAAGTGCATATATTGGGGGTACATGCCTATTTGTTAAACTTTTAGAGCCATGAAAGAAAATGTTAGGAAATGACCAGACCGCTTGATGAATTCCAGATATCAAAGCCTAATAATCATTCAGTATATCAGCTAAAAGGCTGACTGGAATTCAAGGTAAATGAAACCTAGGCCTATTAATCATCTAATTCTATATTAATTTCAGAAAATAGGTCATCTGATTCATATTGAATAAAGGCCGTATCCAAAGGGATAAGAAATTGAGCTGCGTAATGAAGTTAGGTTTATTTTGTCCTACCAGTGGACATGTTTCTGTCTTTCATCAGATTGTTGAGGATAAATGAGTTAACCTTCTGTTTGGTTAAGGTGAAACTAACACCCTTTCCCAGAATTCGAAAGACATTGAAATAGAGTTAAAATTTTATATTTATATTAATCCCAAAAAATATTTCTGAAGGTAAAATAAATTTGACAAAACAGGAGCATATGTAACCTCATGACACAAAAGTGTTAAATAACTTTTTCAAAATGTCCAACATCACAATAGTCTCTGAGATAATCTGGCTCCTTAAAAAAATTTTCTTTTTATTGAAAGCCCAAGCCTAACAAAATTCCCTCTTCTTTGTGTCCTTATTAATTTATCTGGCATACATTTAAGAAAATAGAAACTCTGATTAATGGCCTCTGCTAATCATTTCAGTAGGATATGCAAAGATTTTTTTAAATTTTACTTCACTAACAAATTAAGTTTATGTTAATCATAAATGTCACTCACAAGGAAAATTATGCAAAAATATTTAGGATGATCTATATTTTATCAGCAGTGCATTAATTAGTGCATAAGCTATTAAACGTTTTAAACAAATGGGCTACATCAAACCCGAATTAGGAAAGTTCATAGAAATTAAACAGCATCTTGATTGTGCAGGTGTCTGAACTGCTGAGATATTCTGTATTTATAAAAGACAAAATATGTTACTTTTACATGTGTCATAATCCTCTTTTGAAACCTAGCCTTTTTGTATTCATTTTTGAGAACTTAATGTCCTAACCCAAGTTTTTTGCTGTCATCATTTTTCTGATGTTTTTAACCTCAGGGGAGTGCAGCTAAATAAAGAAATTCCAAAGGGGATCAACTTTTGAACTAGATGGTATAAACCAAGATTCTTCCAACCTTCTAATTAAACCAAGGTTATTTCTCTCAGTTGATCCTGTAAGAATCAAGGGAAACTGAAGTTTGTTGATTGCTGGCACTGTTTCAAAATCTGAGGTGGTATTTCTTTGTAGTTTCCTCCAAAATAAAGCTTAATTCAAGAAAGTACAACAAAGTTTATTGTACTCTCTTGGTAAATTTCATTGTTAAGAAATTGAGCATCTCTTAAGAAGGTCCCGCCAACAATTCTGATTCAGATTGAGAAATAGCTAATTGTAACAAGGCACACTAATACTAGGATGATCACATGATTTAAAATCCCATAAAAGGATAGATATGAGAATAACAAAGGTGCAGAATTATGTAAATTATTTATTAATTGAAATAATTATTCATTGGACAGCAGATCGATTTCATTGGTGGACCAAAAAATGCTTCTATTCAAAATTAAAATTATTTCTAAAGTTTAAATAATATATGTTTACCTTTATGCCAAAAATTTATTTGAATTGATTATTGGCATTAAAAATACCTAATTCAAAATAAATATCCTTGGCACATATTTATGCACTTTAAGCAGATTTTTAGTAAAAACCTGGTATTTTTCTGAAAAATATTTTTAAATATATTTTTTATTTTTTCATAAAATTGCCTTTAAATTTTCTCATGCATATTATAGTTAACATGTTTGAAAATGTTAACACCTTAAATCTACTCTGCTCTAGATGGCAAGGTGTTTGAGAAAATATTCTCTGTAGATACTGAGGTACATTATATGTTCACAGAAATTCTGGAAGATGTTCTTGCTTCTAATTTCTTTTATAAATGTGTAAATTTTTAGTTCAAATATTTTCACTAGCATAGTCTTTTTGCAAAGTTCAGAGTATCATTTTCACCAAACATTTTTACAAAACAAAATTTTGAAATAGGTTGTATCTTTTTATGATTATATTCAATGTTTTACCAAATTTAGATACTACAAAACTGTAAGACTTATTAAATTTCTTTCTATTCTAGTGAAGAATGCAGCTGTACCCTATTACAAATGTGCTCTACATGAAAAAATATTTTTCACAAATCAATATTTCCTAAAACACAGTTACTGAATTTTTTGCATTATTTTTTATGCTGTATAGCAGGATCACATTTCATTATGTTTCCATGGGGATATCCCGTTATTGCAGTACCATTTGTTGAATATTTTTGTTCACTTGATTTTTGTTTCTTTTGCTTGTTTATTTTTTGGGAAGTGGATGGCCCAGGAATGAACCCTAGTCTTCCACATGGCAGGCGAGAATTCTACCAGTGAATAACCCTTGCACCGCCTGAATTATTGAATTTTGAAACTCAGTTTTGTAAGCTGAGTATTAATCATTGAATCACGCAGTTTCTACCTCATTTTTGTAGAATTAAATTTCAGTATTTTCCTGTCTTCAAATTTGTTTTCAATAAATGTGTTTCAATAAAAGCTATATATGCTGAAGATATGGGAATCCAATTTGTTGAATATTTTGAATTCAATGTCTAACCAATTTGAACAGAAAAACAAACAAAATACATGTCTCAATTATAGAAAGATTCAATACCATTGCAGGACATCTTGGATGATTTTCAAAGTAATTCTTCTATGGGTCAATTATTTCTAAAAGGTGGTTAATCACAAACAGCAAAAAGAGAGAACTCATACTGCCTGGCCTAAAAAGGATTTTCTTCTTTTTCCATCAGTCTCAACACAGCGTTCAGTTTTCCATCAGTCGCAACACAAAGTTCAACACATAGTTCAGTCACTATTAACATGTACATCTACAAATATTTGCAAATTAGGCTGTCATAGCTTCTTTCAAAAATTGTATTGTGTTAAAATACATTACCATTTTAATACATATTATTATATATTACCACAAATTGCAAGTTTTACCATCTGTAAGTATACATTTTAAATGTATAATTTAGTGACATTAAT
The DNA here is from genome assembly GCA_004026745.1 of Myrmecophaga tridactyla. Taxonomy (NCBI): domain Eukaryota; kingdom Metazoa; phylum Chordata; class Mammalia; order Pilosa; family Myrmecophagidae; genus Myrmecophaga; species Myrmecophaga tridactyla. The sequence continues at coordinate 143,552 of PVIY010000176.1, forward strand.
TATCTTTACAATGTTGTGCAACCATCGCCACCATCCATTACCAAACTAATCCCCTAAATAGAAACTCTTTACTCATTAAGCTAAAACTCCCCGTCTCCCTTTACCCTAGCCCCGATTAACTTTGTCTCTATGTTTTTCATAACTATTTTAATTCATAAAAAATAATATTGCAACTTGTTTGGATCACTTATGCATATTGATATTTAAGTATATCATGATCCTTAAGTTTCAAAACCTAGCAGGAAAATACTTTATATCATGAAACTGCTTTATCAGTATTTGCTTTCATATGAACAGTACAACATAAATAATTCAATCATCAATGTTGAACTTACATGAAGTTTCCATAAAGTCAGATATTTAACTTCTAAAACCCTCTGATTCCATAAATGTAAATTAAAAGCAGTACATTATTATTGTGATTACCTAATTTTGTATTGGAAGCATCTAATGACAGTACTATGAAAGTGGCATCCTTTAACTGTGTTTGGGGTTTTTCTTCAGCTAATGCAACTGATATATTAGGGAGAGGCTTCACTTTTCCTACCTGAAAAAAAAATCTTAGAAAGAATATTGAACACAATTAATTTAGAAAAATTAGTCATTTGATGTAGTGAAAAGTCAAGCTTCATAGAGTGATCTGTAAACATACCTTACATAGCTCTTTTTAAATATCATTCCAAAGTCTTCAAAAATTAACAACTGTGGAAGAAACAGCAGCTGCATCACCAACAGCTTTTCATCTCTGAAGTCCATATGGTGAGTGATTATACTGCCCTCTACCCCCACCCCATGGGGACAGCAAATGTCAACAAACATTTTGTGCTTAGTTACTGGCTCATCATCAATTTATGAGAAATAAATTTAATATTTAGTTTTTCTTCATGAATGCAGATTTGCTATTTAACTCAATGCTGCCATAGTTTTGAGCAAAATTAAAAGGCTATAGAAAATCATAAGATCAAGATATATTTTAAAATAAACCCCATGTGATAAAAGACAAAAACACCCTAATTAGAGTTTTAAGAATACTCTTTTAAAATATTTTTATTGAGAAATCTTCACACATATACACTGAATGCATACATGGTGTAAAATCAATGGCTCATGATATCATCACATTACAGACTATACATTGTATATTCATCACCATGACCATCTTTAGAACATTTGCATCACTCCAGAAAAGAAAAAACTCATACATCCCATACCCCTTTTTGACCACCAGTATTTCAATCTACCTAATTTTTTACCCTTTTTCCATCCCCTATTATTTATTTATTTTTATCCTTATTTGTTTACTCATCTGCCCATACCCTGGATAAAAGGAGCATCAGACACAAGGTTTTCACAATCACACAGTCACACTATAAAAACAATATAGTTATACAATCATCCTCAAGAATCAAGGCTGCTGGAATACAGTTCAACAGCTTCAGGTACTTCTCTCTAGGCATTCCAGTACATCATAAACTAAAAAGTGATATATTTACAATACATAAGAATAACCTCCTGGATAAACTCTCTACTCTTTGAAAACTCTCAGCCACTGAAACTTTATTTTGTCTCATTTCCCTCTTCCCCTTTTTGGTCAAGAAGTCTTTCTCAATTCCATGATGCCAGGTCTGAGCTCATCCTGATAATTGTGCCCTACATTGCCTGGAGATTTACAACCCTGAGAGTCATGTTCCATGTGGGGAGAGGCAATGAGTTCACCTGCCGAGTTGGCTTAGAGAGAGAGGCCACATCTGAGCAGCAAAAGAGGTTCTCTGGGGGTGATTCTTAGGAATAATTACAAGTAGACTTAGCTTCTCCTTTGCAGGAATAAGTTTCGTAGGGGTGATCACCAAGATTGAGGGCTCAGCTTATTGATTTGGTTTTCCTCAATTCATACTACTCTTTAATGGTCTTTGGCAGGAATGCTCCTGCTCTATCTCCTGCCACTATTTCAACTGCATTGAACTTCTACATGTCCCACTGACACTGAATCTGAGAGCCTGGCAATTCCTTGCATCTCCCTAGCTTGGCTCTTCCCAATTGGTTGCAGGAGCAATGTATTCTCCCATTGCCACTCAAAATGAGCATCATTTGTGCCTAATTACTCTTGGTTCAAACCACTGTGCTTCTTCAGCAAGCATCCTTCTTATCCTTGAAATGAGAAGTGGTCAGTAAATAAGAAAGGAGTTATTGTGGGTAGTGTTTCTGATTGAACCATTTGGTGATGAGATAGCTTTATTTCCATGCACATATATTTAATCCCTAGGAAGTTAGGTCATGGAAAAATATTAAAGTTAAAAAGTGTAGACCTATCAGACCTTTCTGGATTATGTAAATGCAATTGTTAATACTTTGTTTTAAAAAACTCATACAAATGTTAAATTGGATGAAACATCATAACAAGAGAATGAATACAACTATTGAAGCAATCACTAAAGCCAAACCAGAATTACAGGTCAATGAATGAAAAGCTGACTTTCCAATAAATAAATGAAGCACTTCTAAAGCATACCTGGCTTCTTTATAACAACTAACAGTGTCAGAGAAGAGATTTAGGCAAAATATGCATAAACATTGGAAGCAGTGTTTTCTCTGGAACATGGTATAATTGTCCTTATTTGTTATTCTATACATATATAGCTTTTTACTTATGTACACATAACAATTAATGAATTATCTTGTCATATTCAAACAGTGATGAAGTATAAAAAGAGCTACAAAATAGTCTAATCAACAAAAGTCAGCAATCTGCAAGAGGCCAGCAAATGGGATCCCAACTAACCCTCGAGAAGGAAGGTACTTTTCAACCCCTTGATTTTAGCCCAATGAGACACATTTTGGATTCTGACCTCCAGAAATGTAAGAAGAAGAAAAAAAAATCTTTGTGTTGTTTTAAGTACAAAGTTAGTGCTAATTTTTTAGGGCCACAATGGAAAACTAACACAGGGGAAAACAACAGGAATGAAAATTCATCAGAAGAAAATAGAGAGGAATTAAGGTGAATAAAGAGAAAGAGTGTGTTACAGGATTTGGTGGTTAATATATCACTGGTGACCTTTGAGGATACAGCGGGAAAAAAATCAATGTCAAAATTAGATAATTTTTATTACATTTACTTGGCTTTTATATCTCCAAGAAAGTAGACCAGAGTTGGACAATAGGGCTTTTTTCGTTTTTAGAGAACTTGCGGATTTACAGAACATCATGCCTAGAATACAGGATTCCTATAAGTCCTGGCATTGGTGTGGAAAAGTTGTTACAATTGATGATAGCACATTTTTATAATTGTACATTTACAGTCCATAGTTAAACTTAGGGTTCACTCTTTGAGGATTTTTAAAAATTGTTATTCTGTTACCTCACAAACAACCTAATAATTCCCTTTTTAATCACATTCTGCTATATATCTCAGTGATGAAAATTATGTTCACAATGTCATGCTGTCATTACCACCACTCATTACCAAAATTTAGGAATCCAATACATTTTTTTTTTTTGCTTGGGCAGGCACCAGGAATCGAACCCAGGTCTCTGGCATGGCAGGCGAGAGTTCTGCCTGCTGAGCCACCATGGCCCGCCCAGGAATCCAATATATTTTAAGCTTTAACTTCCCATTCTCTATTCCTACCCCTCCCCTGGTATCCAAAACTCTATATTCTGACACCATGAGTTTTGCATATTCTAATAATTTCAAATAAGTGAGATCATACTATATTTGCCCTTTTGTGTCTAGCTTACTACTTTCAACATAATAACTTCAAGGTTCATTCATGTTGTTACATGGATGGAACTTCATCACTTTTTATGGCTGGATAATATTCCATTGTATGCCCATACAATATTTTATTTATTCATTCTTTCATTGATGGGCACTTGGGTTGTTTCCATCTTTTGGCACTTGTGAATAATGCCTCTATAAACATTGGTATGCAAATATCTGTTTGAGCCCCTGCTTTCAATTCCTTTAGGTATATACACAGCAGTGGGATTACTTTGTCATATGGTAGTTCTATATTTAGCATTCTGAGAAACTGCCAAACTATCTTCCACTGTGGCTGCACAATTGTATATTGCCAGCAGCAATGAATGGAATGAGTGTTCCTATTTCTCTATATCCTCTCCAGCACTTGATATTTTCTTTTTTTTTCAATAGCAGCCATTCTATCAGGCATGGAATGGTATCTCATTGTGGTTTTCATTTTCCCTTCCCTGATGGTTAATGTTACTGAGCATCTTTCCATGTGCTTTCTGGACATTTGTATATCTTGTTTGGGTGATACATGTTCAAGCCTTTTATCCATTTTTTAAATAGGTTATCTGTCTTTTTGTTATTAAGTAGAGGATTTCTTTATATATTCTGGATATTAAACCTTGCATGGATATGTGGTTTCCAAGTATTTGTTCCCATTATATAGGCTGTCATTTTACTTTCATGATAAAGTCCTTTGAGGGACAAAAGTTTTTAATTTTGATGAGGTCCTGTTTGTTGGTTTTTTCTTTTGCTGCTTTTGATTTAGGTGTAAAGTTTAAGAAATCATTGCCTAACACAAAGTCCTGAGGATGCTTCCTTATGTTTTCTTCTAAAAGTTTGGTATTTCTGGCTCTGATATTTATGTTTTTGAAGAAATTTGAGTTGATTTCTGTACAAGGTGAGAGAAAGCATCCTCCTTTTCTTTTTTTTGCAAATGGAGACTCAGTTTTCCCAGATCCATTTGTTGGAAAAACTGTTCTTTCCCAATTGGGGGCAGTTGACAGCCTTCTCAACATGCAATTGGCCATATGGGAGTCTGTTTCTGAACTCTCAGCTTGATTCCATTGTTTTATATATCTACCCTTGTGCCAGCCCCATGCTGTTTTGACCACAGCAGCTTTATAATAAATTTTAAAGTTTGGAAGTCTGAGTCCTCCAATGCTGTTCTTCTTTTCCAAGATAAGATTTTGGTTGTTCAGGAAACCTGATACTTCCAAACAAATTTGATGATTAGCTTTTTCATTTGATTGGAATTGCATGGAATTTCTAAATCACTTTGGGTAGAATTGAGAATTCACATTTTAAAAATATGTAGTTTCCAATTCATGAACATGGAATGCCCTTCAATTAGGTTTTCATTCATTACCTTTAGTAAGGTTTTGTAGTTTTCTCTGTACAAGTCTTTAACATTTTTGGCTAGATTTATTCTTAGATATTTATTTTATTTGCTTTTGTAAATTAATTTTTTTTTATTTCTTCTTCAGATGGATCATTACTAGTGTATATAACACTACTGATTTTTACATGTTGATCTGGAACCCCACCACTTTGCTGAATTCCTTTGTTAGGTCTAGTAGCTTTGTTGTAGTTTTTTGGCATGTTCCATATATAGGATCATGCCATATACAGATAGTTAAACTTTTGAGTTGATTTCTTCTTTCTTTCCAATTTGGATGCTTTTATTTCCCCCCCCCCCATTACTTTGGCTAAAATTTCCAGTAAAATGTTGAATCACACTGGTAATAGGGCATCTTTCTTTGTTCCAGATCTCAGAAGAAAAGCTTTCATTCATTCATCATTGAGTATAATTTTAGCAGTAGACTTTTAATATATGACCTGTTTTATTTTCCTAGGCTGCTTCAGCAAATACCATGAATTGAGATGGCTTAAATAATGGGAATATATAAGCTTACGCTTTGGAGGGCTAAATAAATGTCCAAATGAAGGCATCAGCAAGGCTATGCTTTCTTTCTGAAGACCAGTTGCCAGTGATCCTTGGCTCCTTTGCCACATGGCAAGGCATATGGTATCATCTGCTGGTCTCTCTTTTCTCTTTTGGGTTTTATTGCTTCCAACTTCTTCCTTTTGTGGCCTCCTCTCTCTCTCTGTTTTTCTGAATTTCAGTAGCTTATAAAGGACTATTAATAAAAAAATTAATCTGATTGATATAAGATCCATCCTGAATGAGGTGGGTCACACTTAAGTTGAAGCAGCCTCAACAAAGGGTCTTATTTACAATGAGTGCAAACCTACAGGAATGCAATAACTTTAAGAACGTTTTTTACTATGGTACATCCCAGCTTCAAACCACCACACTCTACCCTCTGGACCATTAAAAGACACCATCTTTCTATATGAAAATATGTTCATTGCTTCATAATATCCCAAAAGATGTAAGTCATTTCAATAACCATCCTAAGTACAAAAATCTCATGAAAATCAGTTACACATGTGGTCTGTCTTGGGGCACTATTTCCCTGTCTGTGAACCTGTGAAATTTAGAGAGCAATGTGCCTCCTTTCACTATACAAAGTAGGGATAGGTGTAAGATAAATATTTCCATTCCAAAAGGGAGAAATTGAAAGGAAAATAGGGGTCACAAGTTCCAAACTATTACAAAACACAGCAGTACATACTCCATTAGATGTCAAGGCCTAAGAGTCATGTATAGAAAAATGTTTTATCCTCCAGGCCTTTCAGAGTGGTATCCCCACCCTTTCAAATTGTGTATGCAGTGCTTATGCTCTCTCTGAACACCAAGTTTGGGAAGGCTGCAAATTCTTCAAGCATTGAGATGGAAGCTAGGCCAAACACAGTCCCTAGGGAATCTAAGAAAACTGGGATGGTAGCACTCTTCCCCATCAATACAGAAGAAGGACCATCTTCTCCAAATCCCAGCATATACTCACCCTTTCTACACACAGGTTTGGGTTCACTCCCTTGGTCCAAGAAGATGTTTTTTATCCAAGACATCAGCTTCCAAGGTTTTACCTTTAAAGTGAATTTTCCTCCAATATTTTCCTATTCTGACCCTTTTAGTCCAAGCTGGCACTGTTCATACAGATCTCCCAAAATCCTTGTTGGTTTTGCATGTAGTACCCAGGGGTGAAAATCACTGGACAGAAGAACTTTCCACAGATCATTCCTGGGTAACTGAACCTCCAATACTGACTTGCATTGCATTGGATGACTGAATACAGGTTTAGTTAAACCCTCATGTGAAGCATTTTTCTCCAGGGACTCACTGTCTAGAAATTCAGGATTTTCCAAACCATCACCTTCTGTTGTACTCTGTGCCCAGGAGTTCAGTTCTCATCTTACCCCTGTCTTATCACATTTTACCATAAGCTGCAAGAAGAAGCCAGATTGCACTTTTGACATTTAGTATGGAATTATTTTCAGCTAAATAATCCAGGTTCATCACTTTCAAATTCTGCTTTCACTTGACATCAGAAATGAATTTTGACAAGCTCTCTGCCATTTCAAAACAAGGATCACCTATCCTTCATTTTCCAATAATGCATTTGCCATTTTCTTCAAAGGACTCATCAGAAGTAGCCATACTACCCATATTTCTACAGTCTCTTCAGAGCAATCTAGGCATCTGAATCAGGCACCTCATAATTCTTCCAGCCTCTACCCATTACCTAATTCCAAAGCCATGTCCACATTATTCATATTTGCAATCGCAGCACCCCACTATCCTGGTACAAAATCTATTTAGTTTCCTAGACTGCTCCAGCAAATGCCATGAACAGGATTGGCATAAACAATGAGAATTTATTAGCTTACAGTGTTGACACCAGGAAAATATCCAAATGATGACATCATCAGGACAATGCTTTCTTCTTGAAGACCAGCTGCCAGCAATCCTTGGCTCCTCTGCCACATGGCAAGGTACTTGGTGTCATCTACTGGTCTCCCCTTCTTTTCTGGATTTCACTGATTTCAGCTACTTGCTTCTGTGGCTTTCACTCTGTCTAGATTTCACTATTTTATAAAGGGCTCCAATAATAAATTAAGACCCATCCATAATGAGTTGGGTCACATCTTAACTGAATAGTCTCATCTTAATTTCCTACTTCATACCCACAGGAGAGGGTTAATGTTAAAAAAAGTGCATTTCTGGGATAAATACAGCTTGTAACCATCACATGCCCATTATTATGTTGAGGAAGTCTCCTTGTGTTCTGATTTATGTAAGAGTTTTTCCTTAAATTAAGAAAGACACTGGATTTTTTTTCAAATGAATTTTCTGTCAATAAAGACAATCATGTTTTCTTCCCTTCATTTTCTTAATGCAGTGGGTTACACTAACTGATTTTCTTGTCTTGAACCACCTTTGCATAGATGGGATAAATTCCAATTGATCATTGTTTATATTTCTTTTAATGTGCTGTAAGGTTCAATTGACTAGTGTTTTGTTGAAGATGTTTGCATCAATATACATAAGAGAAATTGGTCTGTAATTTGCTGTTCTTGTCGCATCTTTATCTGTGCTTGCCAATAGGGTGATGCTGGCCTCATACAATGAATTTTGTAGTTTTACCTCTTGGAAGGGTTTGAGAAGGATTGTTATCAATTATTCTTGAATTGCTTGGTAGAATTCACCACTCTCTCCTGTTTTTTTTTTTTTTTTTTTTTTCCTTTCAACTTAAATATCTCCCTTTAGCAATTCTTGTAGGGTAGGTCTTTTATTGATGAGCTCCCTGTTTGCTTTTATCTGTGAATGTTTTAAACTCTCCCTCAATTTTGAAGGACATTTTTGCCAGATTAAGAACTTTTGTATGACAATTTTTCTCTTTTAGTACCTTAAATATATCACACCAATCTTCTTTGGTTTCAGATAAAAAGTCACCAATTAGTCTTATTGAAGATCCCTTGTAAATGATGAACCATTTTCCTCTTGTTATTCTTCCAATTTGCTCTTTATTTTCGATGATTGGGTTACTGAATAGTATGTGTTTCAGTGTAGGTCCATTACGATACTCCTGTTTGGAGTATGTTATTCCACTTGGATATTGTATTTATGTCTTTCAAAAGAGTTGGGAAGTTTCTAGCCATTATTTTCTAAAATATTCTTTCTGCCCTTTATTCCTTCTCTTTGCCATCTGGGACTTCTATGATATATAAGTTGGTATGCTTTGTGCTTTCAGTCAATTCCCTTATATATTTGTGCCAGTTTGAAAGTGTTGCATATCCCAGAAAAGCCATGTCTTCTAATCCTGATTCAATATTGTAGGGTGGAAAATATTTTGATTAGATTATCTCCATGGAGATGTGGTGCCCCCAGGCATGGGGGTGTTTGATGAGATTATTTCTATGAAGGTGTGGTATGCCTGACTGTAGGTGTGGCCTTTTGGATAGATGGAGATGTGACTGAGAATTCAGGGTAGGTCTTGATTTGTTTACTGGAATCCTTTAAAAGAGGATATGTTTTGAGAAAGCTCAGAGCCAATGCTTGGAGAACAGTTGCTTTGGAGAAAACATGAAACCAAAGCATCTGGAGATGCAGGGCCCAGCAGACATTGCCATGCAGCTTGCCATGAGATACTAAGCAGGGAAGAAGCCAGTGTTGTGTCTGGAGGATCTAAGTGAAGTCTCACAGATGTTTAGAAAGTGTTGGAGAAGCCATAAAATATCGCCAACATGGCTGCTGTGGCTGATGCAAGGCAACACAAAATGGCTGACCAGAAATCTGCCTTCCGCCCTAGCAACAATGGTGACCAATCCCAGAAATCTGCCCTCCACCCTAGCAATGGCAGCGACCAATCCCAGCCTGACACATGTCCCTGCATGTTCCCAGCCTATATAAGCCTGTGCACTTCCTCAATAAAGCAGACGCCTTCCACTCAGCACTGAGGGTTGTCTCTTGAGTCGTGTGCTGTGTGCTATGTGTCTGTGTGACTGAATCAGTGCGGCCGCTTACCCCCAGCCATCAGCTACCCAACAAGAAAAAACACCACTTGTTACAGAGGCTGAAAGCAATGGACCCCAGGACCAAGAGGGGCAGATGCCAGCCAGATGCCTTCCCAGCTGATAGGGGTGTTCTGGCTGACATCAGCCTTCCATGAGTGAATGTAACCTCTTATTTGCACTTAACTGGTCCTTAAATGTCCTTAATTTGGACATTTTCAGAGCCTTGGAACTTCAATCTTGAACTTAATAAATTACTTTTTTAAAAGCCTTCCATTTCTGGTATATTGCATTCCAGCAGATTAACAAAATAATACAACACTGCTCATTTTTTCCATTCTTTTCTCTAACTGTCCTTCTGACTATATGATTTTGATTGTTCCATCTTATTACTGATTCTTCCTTCTTCCTCTTCTAATCTGCTCTTGTATGCATATAAGATATTTTAAAATTTTTACTTTATTCTTTATTTTTATTTAAACTGTTTTATTCACACACAATACAATCTATCTCTCATGGTCAGGTTCATGTGTCAACTTGGCCAAGTGGTGGTACCTGTTTATCTGGTTGGGCAAGTGCTGGCCAGTCTGTTGCAATGAGGACATTTCATAGAATTAAATCATGATCACATCAGTTGTATGCAAGATGATTCCGTTTGTAATCAGCCAAGGGGAGTGACTTCTGCAATGAGTGAAGCTCAATCTAATCAGTGGAAGCATTTTAAGGAGGATTCAGAAGAGACAGGCTCTCTTCCTGCTTTGGTTGGCAAGCCTCTTCTGTGGAGTTCATCTAGACCCTCCATCAGAATCATTTGGCTTCACAGCCTGCTCTGTGGATTTTGGACTCTGTGTTTCCACGATCACATGAGACACTTTTCTAAATTTTATATTTGCAAGTATTCCCTGTTGATTCTGTTCCTCTAGAGAACCCTAACTAATACATCTTGGTACCAGGAGTGGGGTCTTGAAAAACAGAATCTTAAAAATTAGTTTTTGTGAATGGTTTTCTACTCTGACAAACACAAAAACACTAAGGACTCTGATTCCCATAAGCAGAAAGACACTCCCAATCCATGGAGTGAGTTGGCAAAAGAGATAGTCAAAATATCACCATTCAATTCTCCTAATGCTTCACTTGTATGAAGCCAGGCTCTGAGGGATAATGTTTTTGACCCCTTTACAGAGTTTTGTGGAAATAAGAAGTATAGAGATGTTGACTGATTGTTGTTAGAAACACTGGCTACATTAAGGAGTGAAAGGGATGGGCTTAAGGCTTCAAACAAGAAGCTTAAGCATTGTCTGACAGATGTAGACGTTTCTATGAGTATCCTGAAGGAAAATCTTATTTCCTGTAGCCATAGACTTGAGATCTCTGAAAATCAGACTCAGAATCTTCTTGTCAGAGTAACAACTTTACAACGTAAACTGAAATCTCAGTGTGGCATGGTGTCTGCCATTAATGTGAAAGTGTTGATTGGAAAGCAGTGGGACTCTGAAAAATGGGATGGTGACATATGGATTGATAATGATCTCAGGGGTGAGACTGAAACTCTAGGTCATGCTAAGTCTTCTCTAGATAACCCCAATAGTCTGCCCTGAGGACATAGCTGCCCCACCTCCAACCTGCCTTGAGGAATTGGCCACCCAACCTCCTCCTGAAGGGATTAGCTATAGAGAGAGATTAATCCTGTTTCACTAGATGAAACTGCAAATGAATGTCCTGAAGCAAATGGCTTGGAAGATATTTCTAATTCTTTTCATGACCCACCCCATCACCCCTCATTTCTTCCAGACTTATAACTAGACTAAAGTCCCAAAAGACCCCTAAAGGTGAGGTACAAACTATCACACATGAGGATGTACATTATACTCCAAAAGGACTGTGTGAGTTTTCCAATTTATATAGACAAAAATCAGGGGAATCTGTGTGGCAATGGATTTTAAGAGTGTGGGTAATAGTGGGAGGAATATAAGGCTGGATTAGGCTGAATTTATTGATATGGGCCCACTAAGCAGAGATTCTGCATTCAATGTTATAGCTCAAGAGGTTAGAAAGGGTATTAACAGTTTGTTTAATGTTTGGATGGTTTGTTTGGATGGTTGATTAAAACATGGATCAAAAGGTGGCCAACATTACCTGAGGTTGAAATGCCAGAACTGCCCTGGTATAATGTAGGTGAGGGGATCCAGAGGCTTACAGAGACTGAAATGTTAGAGTGGATTTATCATGCAAAGCATGCTCTTACAACCCCAGGAATGTCCTGAGGATGTACCTTTTACCAGAACAGTGAGAAATAAATTTGTGAGACTAGCGCCATCAGCCCTGAAGAGCTCTGTAGTTGCACTTCTCTGTAGGTCTGATATTATTGTAGGAACTGCGGTCACTGAGCTGGAGTCTTTAAACACAATAGGGATGATGGGATCCTGAGTTGGCAGAAGCCATGTGGCAGCACTTAATCGCCAAAGACAGGGTAGACGTGGCTATTATAATAGTCAGCAAACTCAAAGCAGGAGTCAAAATTATACCACTCGCAGAGATTTGTAGCATTGGCTAGTAAATCATAGGGTACCTAGAAATGTATAAGTTAGGGTTCTTTACAGAAACAGAATCAATGGGGAACACTCACAAATGTAAAATTTATGAAAGTGTCTCATGCGACTGTGGGTACGCAGAGTGCAAAATCCGCAGGGCAGTGGACGAACTCCACAGGAGAGGCTAGCCAGCCAAAGCAGGAATAGAGTCTGTCTCTTAATCCTCCTTAAAAGGCTTCCAGTGATTACATTAAGCATCACTCATTGCAGAAGACACTCCCCTTTGGCTGATCACAAATGGAATCAGCTGTGGATGCAGCTGACATGGTCATGATTTAATTCTATGAAATTTCCTCATTGCAACAGACAGGCCAACACTTGCCCAACCAGAGAAACAGGCACCACCACTTGGCAAAGTTGACACATAAACCTGACCATGACAGGCAGACTACTAAATTCTTGTTTGAGCTGTATAAACAAAAGAGTTCTAGGTCAAGTGAACAGAAGTCTAATCCTGATTACAAAAACACAGAATCGCAGCCCCTTAATCAATTTCCAGACTTGAGACAGTTTACAGACCCAGAATCCCTTGAATGAAGGATAGGCCAGGTCCCTTTGGGGGAGAACCCTGTTACACTGCCACAAATTTATACTTTTAATCTTCCTCCAAGTCTTCCCCAAGGAGACCAATGGCCTTTTTCCAGGGTAACTGTGCCTTGGGAAAAAGGAAATGATCAGATATTTCAGGGATTATTAGACACTGGTTCAGACGTGACATTAATTCCAGGGGACCCAACACATCATTCTGGTCACCCAGTCAGAGTGGGGGTTTATGGAGGCCAGGTGATCAATGGAGTTTTAGCTCAGGTCCATCTTACAGTGGGTCCAGTGGGCTCCCAGACCCATCCTGTAGTTATTTCCCCAGTTCCGGAATGTATAATTGGCATAGACATACTGAGCAACTGGCAGAATCCCCATGTTAGTTCTCTAACTCGTGCAGTGAGGGCTATTATGGTGGGAAAGGCCAAGTGGAAGCCACTAGAACTGCCCCTACCAAGCAAAATAGTAAATCAGAAGCAAAACTGTATTCCTGGAGGGATTGCAGAGATGACTGCCACTCTTAAGGACTTGAAGATGCAGGGGTGGTGATTCCCACCACATCCCCATTCAACTCTCCTATTTGGCCCGTGCAGAAAACAGATGGGTCTTGGAGAATGACAGTGGATTATTGTAAGCTCAGCCAGGTGGTAACTCCAATTGCAGCTGCTGTTCCAGATGTAGTATCATTTCTTGAGCAAATCAATACATCCCCTGGTACCTGGTATGCAGCTATTGAGCTGGCAAATGCTTTTTTCTCAGTAGCTATTAGTAAGGACCACCAGAAACAGTTTGCTTTCAGCTAGCAAGGTCAGCAATATATTTTCATTGTCCTACCTCAGAGGTATAGCAACTCTCCAGCCCTTTGTCACAATCTTGTCCGCAGGGACCTTGATCATTTCTCCCTCCCACAAGACATCACACTGGCCCATTATATTGATGATATCATGTTGATTGGAGCTAGTGAGCAAGAAGAAGCAACTTCTCTAGACTTGTTAGTAAGGCATTTATGTGTCAGAGGATGGGAGATAAATCCAACAAAAATACAGGGGCCTTCCACCTCAGTGAAATTTCTAGGTGTCCAGTGGTGTGGGGCATATCGAGATATCCCTTCTAAAGTGAAAGATAAGTTGCTGAATCTGGCCCCTCCTATGACCAAAAAAGAGGCACAACACCTAATTGGTCTCTTTGGATTTTGGCGACAACATATTCCTCATTTGGGTGTGCTACTCCAGCCCATTTATCGCGTGACCAGTAAAGCTGCAATTTTGAGTGGGGACCTGAACAAGAAGAGGCTCTGTGACAGGTCCAGGCTGCAGTACAAGCTGCTCTGCCACTTGAGTTGTATGATCCATCAGATACAATGGTGCTGGAAGTGTCAGTGGCAAATACAGATGCTGTCTGGAGACTTTGGCAGGCCCCTATAGGAGAATCACAACACAGACCCTTAAGATTTTGGAGCAAAGCCTTACCATCTGCTGTAGATAACTATTCTCCTTTTGAAAAACAGCTTTTGGCCTGCAACTGGGCCTTAGTAGAGACTGAATGCTTAACCATGGGCCACCAAGTTACTATGAGTCCTGAGTTGCCTATCATGAGCTGGGTGTTGTCTGACCCTCCAAGCCATAAAGTTGGGCATGCACAGCAGCACTCTATTGTAAAATGGAAATGGTATATATGAAATAGGGCCAGAGCAGGTCCTGAAGATCCACATGAAGAAGTGGCCCAAATGCCCATGGTCTCCACTCTTGCCACATTACCTTCTCTTTCCCAGACCAGCGCTATGGCCTCTTGGGGAGTTACTTACAGTGAGAGAAAACTCGGGCCTGGTTTACAGATGGTTCAGCACAATATGCAGGCACCACCCAAAAGTGGACAGCTGCAGCACTACAACCCCTTTCTGGGGTGTCCTTGAAGGACAGTGGTGCAGTGGTGAAATCCTTCCAGTGGGTAGAACTTCAAGCAGTTCACCTGGTTGTTCATTTTGCTTGGAAGAAAAACTGGCCAGAGGTGTGTTTGTATACTGACTCATGGGCTGTTGCTAATGGTTTGGCTGGATGGTCAGGGACTTGGAAAGACCATAATTGGAAAATTGGTGACATAGAGGTCTGGGGAAGAAGTATGTGGATAGACTTTCCTGAGTGGGCTAAGAACATGAACATATTTGTGTCCCACGTGAATATGCACTAGAGGGTGACTTCAGCAGAGGAAGGTTTTAATAATCAAGTGGATAAGATGACCCATTCTGTGGATACCAATCAGCCTCTTTCTCCAGCAACTCCTGTCATTGCCCAATGGGTTCATGAACAAAGTGGTCATGGTGGTAGGGATGGAGGTTATGCATGGACCCAGCAACATGGACTTCCACTCACCAAGGCTGACTTGGCCATAGCCACTGCTGAGTGCCCAATCTGTCAGCAACAGTGACCCACACTCAGCCACCAATGTTGGCACCATTCCCCGAGGTGGCCAGTCAGCTACATGGTGGCAGATTGATTACATTGGACCACTCCTTTCATGGAAGGGGCAGTGATTTGTTCTAACTGAAATAGACACATACTCTGGATATGGGTTTGCTTTCCCTGCACGGAATGCTTCTGCCAAAACTACCATCCGTTGGCTTACAGAATGCCTTATCCATCGTCATGGTATTCCACATAGCATTGCTTCTGATCAAGGAACACACCTCACAGCAAATGAAGTGTGGGAATGGGCACATGCTCACGGAATTCTCTGGTCTTACCATGTTGCCCATCACCCAGAAGCAGCTGCATCGATAGAATGGTGGAATGGCCTTTTGGAAACTCAATTATGGTGCCAACTAGGTGGCAATACCTTGAAAGGCTGGGGTAATGTTCTCCAGGAAGCTGTATATGCTCTGAATCAGCATCCGCTGTATGGTGCTATTTCTCCCATAACCAGGATCCATGGGTCCAGGAACCAAGGAGTGGAAATGGGAGTGGCACCACTCACTATTACCCCTAGTGATCTACTTGGAAATTTTTTGCTTCCTGTTCCTGTGACCCTGAGCTCTGTTGGTCTACAGGTTTTAGTTCAAAAACTGGGAGTGCTTCCACCTGGAAAAAAAAATAATGATTCCTTTGAACTCGAATCTAAGACTGTCACCTGGTCACTTTGAGCTACTTATGCCCCTGGATCAACAAGCCAAGAAGGGGACTGCATTATTGTCTGGGGAGATTGACCCTGACCATCAGGAGAAATAGGACTGCAACTACACAATGGAGGTAAAGAAGAGTTTTCCTCGAATATAGGTGATCCCCTAAGGTATCTTTTAGTACTACCATGCCCTGTGATTAAAATCAATGGAAAACTACAACAGTTCAATCCAGGCAGGACTACCAATGGGTCTGAAACTTCAGGAATGAAGGTTTGGGCCACCCCACCAATTAAAGAACCATGGCCAGTGAAGTGCTTGTTAAGGGCAAAGGGAATATGGAATACATGAAGGTAGTGATAAATATGAACTATGACCATGTAATCAGCTACAGAAACGAGGACTGTGATGCTGTTTTGTTCCTGTTATACTATTTAAGTTGTAAGATATAAAGTTTAAGAATGGGGTGGGCCACAGTGGCTCAGCAGTCAAGAATGCTTGCCTGCCATGCCCGAGGACCTGGGTTCGATTCCCGTGCCTGCCCATGTAAAAAAAAAAAAAAAAGAATGAATATTATCCAAGGACTTGCACCCTATTCTGGAGAGAGTTAATGTGTTTATAGTTATATGCAGGAGAGTTGAGTATTGTTAGGCAAAAGAAAAAAAAATGTGTGTTAATGTTTTTTATTTAGAAATTAGGTATGGTTTAAGGTGATATATATAGCTGCCAAGTTGACAAGGGGTGGACTGTCATGGTCAGGTTCATGTGTCAACTTGGCCAAGTGGTGGTACCTATTTGTCTGGTTGGGCAAGTGCTGGCCTGTCTGTTGCAATGAGCACATTTCATAGAATTAAATCATGATCATGTCAGCTGCATCCACAATTGATTCCATTTGTAATCAGCCAAGGAGAGTGTCTTCTGCAATGAGTGATGCTCAATCTAATCACTAGAAGCCTTTTAAGGGGGATTCAGAAGAGACAGGCTCTCTTCCTGCTTTGGCTGGTGAGCCTTTCTTGTGGAGTTCATCCAGACCCTCCATCAGAATCTTTGGCTTCACAGCCTGCCCTGTGGATTTTGGACTATGCATTCCCGCAGTCACATGAAACACTTATAAATTTTATATTTGTGAGTGTTCCCTGTTGAATCTGTTTCTCTAGAGAACCCTAACTAATACACCATCCTAAGTGTACAATTAATGGTTCTCGGGTAATCACATAGTTATGCATTCAACACACAGTCAATATGAGAACATTCTCATTTCTTTCCTAAAAGAACCAAACAAACAAAAATCCCATAACCCTATACCCCCTATTATTAACATTTAACTATGGTATAGTACTTTTGTTACAAAATGAAAGAATATATCAATATATCTCTTAATTATAGCCCTTAGTGTGCACTAATTGTTTTTCCCATATACCACCTTATTAATACTTTGTAATAGTGACATATATTTGTTTTATTTCATGTAAGAACTTTCTGTTATTTGTACAATTAACCACAATCATTGTCCACTCTAAGTTTCACTAGGTTATACAGTCTCTGTTTTTATCCTTTAGCTTTGCTTCTGTTGACATACACAATACTAGCCTTCCACTTTCAACTATACTCATGCTCAGCTTATTACTTACACTTACAGTATTGTGTTAACAAAATGAATTGTTGTGCTATCCATTTCTGAACATTTACAGTGAAACTTACTAAACATTCTGTACTCCTTAGGCATCAATTGCCCAATCTCTACTATCTCCTGATAACCTATGCTTTCACATTTAACCCCGAGAATTTTTCATTATAATTAGTCCATATTAGTGAGGTCATTCAGTATTTGTTCTTTTGTTTCTGGCTTATTTCAAACAACATAAATATACATGATGTCATCTATGTTATTGAATGCATCATTACTTCAATCCTTCTCATAGCTACAAAATATTCCATCACCTGTATATATACATTTGTTTATCCACTCAATAGTTGATAGACATTTGGGCTGCTCTCATTTAGTTGCCATCATGAATAATGATGCTAAGAACATTGGTGTGCAAATGTGTATTCATGTCTCTGCTTTCAGTCCTTCCAAGTCTATACCTAGCAATGGGATTGTCACATCATATGACAATTCTTTACTTAGCTTCCTGAGGAACCTCCAAACTCTCTGCCAGAGTAGCTGCACCATTCTACATTCCCACTGAGTGAATAAGTGTGTCTGTTTCTCCACATCCTCTCTAGATCCTGTAGTTTTTTTTTTTTTTTTTTAATTTGCATATGGGGAGGAGGCACCAGGGATCGAACTCCAGACCTCCAACACGGCAGGTCGGAGCTCTGCCTGCTGAGCCACAGCAGCCGCCCTAGATCCTGTAGTTTTTGTTTCCTTATTTTTTTTGATAATGACCTTTCTAGTAGGTGTAAAATGGTATCTCATTGTAGTTTTGATTTGCATTTCCTTAATAGCTACTGAAGATGAGCGTCTTGAGCATTTTCATATGCTTTATAGCCATTTGTATTTCCTCTCTCAAAAAGTGATTATCCATATCTTTTAACCATTTTTAGATAGGGTTGTTTGTCTTTTTGTTGTTGAATTGTAGGATTTGTTTATATATTTTGGAGATTAAACCCTAACAGATATGTCTGTTTATAGTCTTAGCATTAATGTTTAGGTTTTTGATCCATTTTGAGTTTATCTCTGTATAAGCCATAAGAAAGGTTCCTCTTTCATTCTTTTGGATATGGATATCCTGGATCATTTCCTGAAGAAGCTGTCATGTTATCATTGAGGGGACTTGTCTGTTTTGTCAAAATCAGTTTGCTGTAGAAGAGAGGGCTTATTTCTGAACTATTGATTTGATTCCATGATCATTAAATCTATCCTCATGCAATGCCATACTGTTTCAAACACTGTAATTTTATAATATACTTTAAGTCAGGAAAAGTGTGACCCCCCACCATTTTTCATTCTCAAGATGTTCTTAGGTATTGGGACACCATGCACTACTAAATAAATTTGATCATTGCTTTTTCTTTTTCTGTAAAGTAAGCTATTGGGATTTTTATATTTTTTTAAATTTTGATTACAGATTTCTTAATCGGTGACTCATATTGCATAGAATTGACATCTTATCTATATTTAGTATTCCAATCTATGAACATAGTGTGTCCCATTATTATTTAGGTCTTTCTTGATTTCTTTTAGAAATGTTTTGTAGTTTTCTGTGTATAGTCTTTTATGTCCTTGGTTAAATTTATTCCTAAGGACTCAATTCTTTTGTTTGCTATCATAAATAGATTTTTCCCCTTGATTTCATCCTCAGATTACTCCTTACTGTTATATGGAAACACTACTGATTTTTGCACGTTTATGTTGTATCCTGTCACTTTCCAAATTTATTCATTAGTTCTTATCACCTTGCTGAAGGTTTTTCAGGACTATTTACAAATAAGATCATGCCATCTGCAAATAGTGTTTTACTTCTTCCTTTCTAATTCGAATATTTTTTTTCCTTGCCTAATTACTCTAATTAGAACTTCCAGGCCAAATTTGAATAACAATGGTGACAGTAGGCATCCATTTCTTGTTTCAGATCTTAGAGGGAAAGCTTTAAGTTTTTCCATATTGAGTATGATGCTAGCTGTGGGTTTTTCATATATGCCCTTTATCCTATTGAGGAAGTTTTTTTGTATTCCTATATTTGATGTGTTTATATCAAAAGTGGATGTTGTATTTTGTCAAACGTCTTTACCAGATCAATCAAGATGATCATTTATGCCCCCCACTCCTTTTGATAATGTGGTATACTACATTAATTGACTTTCTTGTGTCAAACCACTCTGGCATACCTGGCATAAAACCCACTTGATCATGTATATTATTCATTTAGTTTGCTGCTGAATTTGATTTTCAAGTATTTTGTTGAGGATTTTATTCACCTGTATTCATTAGAGAGATTGGACTTTAATTTTCTTTTCTTTGCCTGACTTTGATACTGAAGTGATGTTTGCTTCATAGAATGGGTTACAGAGCTTTCCCTCCTCCAATTCTTTGGAAAGGTTTGATCCAGATTGATACTAATATTTCCTGGGCTTTTCTTTTGGGGGAGTTTTTTCATGACTGAGCTATCACTCTACTTGCAATTGGTTTGCTGTTGTCTTCTATTCCTTCTTGAGTCAGTGTGTATTGTTCATGTGTTTCTAGGAAGTTGTCTATTTCATCTAAGTTGTTGTTGTAGTTTGCTAGCTGCCAGAATGCAACACACCAGAGAAGGATTGGCTTTTAATAAAAGGGGATTTATTTTGTTAATTCTTCAGAGGAAAGGCAGCTAACTTTCAACCGAGGTTTTTTCTTACGTGGGAAGACACAGGATGATCTCTTCTGGCCTTCTCTTCAGGCCTCTGGGTTCCAACAATTTTCCCCAGGGTGATTTCTTTCTACATCTCCAAAGGCCTGGGCTGAGCTGTGAGTGCTGAGATGAGGTATGCTCAGCTGTTTTGGCTGTGCTATGCTGAACTCTCTCATTTAAGCACCAGCCAATTAAATCAAACATCATTCTTTACAGCAGGCACGCCTCTTAGCTGGCTGCAGATGTAATGAGCAACAGATGAGGTTCACATACAATTGGTTCATGTCCACAGCAACAGAGCTAAATACCTTCACCTGGCCAAGTTGACAACTAAATCTAACTACCACATTTGTCTAGTTTGTTGGCATATAGTTGCTCCTATAACTTTCTTATGATCTCTTTAATTTCTGTGAGGTCAGTAGCAATACCTGCTCCCTCTTCCAATTTTATTTATTTGCACTTTCCCCTTTTTTTTCATTGTTATTATAGCTAAGGGAACATCAATTTTATTGCATTTTGTCAAAGAATCACCCTCTGGTTTTGTTGATTCTCTCTAAATTTTTGTTCTCAATTTCATTTATTTCTGCTCTAATCTTTGTTATTTATTTCCTTCTGTTTGCTTTGAGGTTATTTTTCTGTTCCTTATCTAGTTCTTCCATTAAGTCTTCAATTTTAGATGTTTTCTTTTTTACTATAGGTATTAATAGCAATAAATTTCCTTCGCAGCACTGCCTTCACTGCATCGCATAAGTTTTGTTATGTTGTTTTCTCATGTTCATTTGCCTTGAGATATTTACTGATTTCTCTTGTAATTTCTTCTCTGACCCATTGGTTGTTTAAGAGTATGCTGTTTAGCCTCCATACATGTGTGGATTTTTTAGTCTTCCATCTGTTACTGATGTCCAGCTTCATTCCATTATGATGAGAAAGTGCTTTGTATAAATTTGATATTTTAAATTTACTGACCCAACATGTCAATCTTGGAGAATGATCCATGTGCACTTGAGAAGAATGCATATCCTGTTTTGTGCTGTGCAATCTTCTGTAAGCATTGTTAAGTCTAATTCATTTATCCTTTATTCAAGACCCTCTGTTTCCTTATTGATCCTATGTCTAGATGTCCTATTCATTAATGAGATTTGTGTGTTGGTATGTATTTCTTCCTTCACTGTTGCCAGTGTTTGCCTCATATATTTGGGGGTACCCTGGCTAGATGCATAAATATTTATGATAGTTATTTCTTCTTGGTAGGCTGCCCATTTTATTAATAAGTAGTGCCATTATTTCTATTTAAGAGTTTTACATTTACAGTCTATTTTTTTCTGATGTTCATATAACTACACTTCTCTTTTCCTGTTGTTTGAATGAATTATCTTTTTCTGTAATTGTGAAATTTTTGACTACTATTTCCTTAATTTTCTTGTGTGTAACCTATTTTTGTTCTTAGATTTAAGTGAGTATGTTGAAGACAGTGTATAGCTGGATTATATATTTTAATTCCTGTTGCCAATCTATGTCTTCTGATTAGGGAGTTTATTTTCAATGTTATTACTGTAAACAGTACTTTCTTCAACCATTTGTCCTTTGGATTTTAAATGTCATATCTCATTTTTCTCTTTTTACACTTTTAATTACCCATACTGACAATCTTCATTTCCACATTATTCTCCAAACTATTTCCAGTTTTTTCATATCAGCCTGTAGCATTCCCTTTAGCATTTCCTGTAGAGCAGAGATTTTTTTTCACAAACTCTCCCAGTGTAACTTTATCTGTGAATATTTTAAACTAGCCCTCATTTTGAAGGACAGTTTTGCTGTATATAGAATTCTTGGCTGGCAATTTTCTTCATTCAGAATCTTAAATATAGCATACCATTGCCTTCTTGTCTCCATTGTTTCTGCTGAGACATCCACACTTCTTATCAAACTTCCCTTCTACGTGATGGATTGCTTTCCTCTTGTTGCTTTCAGAATCCTCCCTGTCTTTGGCATTTGACAATCTGGTTTTTAAGCGTCCTGGAGTAGGTCTATTCAGATTTATTCTGTTTGGAGCACATTACACTTCTTGAAACTCTAATTTGATGTCTTTCATGAGTTGTGAAATTTTAAATATTATTTCCTAACATTCTTTCTGCCCCCTTTTCCCACTTTTCTCTTTCTGGGACACCTATGACATATACTTCTTTGCTTCATGCTGTCCTTCAAATCCTGCAGACCCTGCAAAAATTTTTCTATTCTTTTCTCTATCTGTTCTTTTGTGTGCAAGATTTTGGATTGATCCTTCCTTTTGCTTCTTCAAATCTACTGTTGTGCGTATGAGTTTTTTAATCCCTTCTATTGTGTCTTTCATTCCTATAAGATATGTTATTTTTTTGCATGCTTCCATTTTCTTATTTGTGCTCACCAGTGTTTTCTTTACATCCTTCATATATTTTGTCACATTTTTCTTCATCTCATTGAATCAATTTAGAAAATTTATTTGAACATTCTTAACTAGTTCTTCAACTCCTATATTTCATATGAAGTTTTAGTTTGTTCCTTTGACTGGATACATCTTCATGTTTCTTAATGTGAGTTGTGATTTTTTTTGTTGATGCCTAGGCATCTATTTCTCTTGATTAGTTTATTCAGGAAGTTGTTTTATTTCTTCTAACTAGGGTTTTCTTGATGATTGGCTTTGTGATAAACTCTTCTTCATTTGTTTCATTTTATTTTCTACTTTTAGTATAGCTTGGATTTAACTGATCAGAAATTTTTCAGCTCTTATTTATCTGATTATTGCCCAGTGTATATGGAGTTATTTTTGAGCTTGCCCTATTTGTGCAGTTGTTTCACCCCCAGGAGAAAGCTTTCTCTTCCCCTCAGGGAATATTGATCTATTCTGTTTTTTTTTTTTTTTTTATTTATCTCTATAGGTTTTTAACACTCCTTTCATTATCTCTAGCTACTTTACCTGGAGGATTGATACATGAAGATTTCCCTCTGGAGATGACCTATGCCTGTCATTCTTTTCCTAGACAAAATAGGTCCAGGACTTAGGAATTGCGTGTCAATCAGTAGCAAATTTCTCTGGGGAGAAAATCCAGCAAAGTACTGATCTTTTCTGTGAAATCTCCTGATTCTGTGTTTCTCCTTTACTGCCCAGAAGACAGCACTCTTCAATCCCCTGTTTTTCACAGACATAAGGTGATACATACTGTGCCTTTAATTTTCAGCTGATCCCTCCCCTGCCAAGGGCATGGGGCCTGCAGTCCCCCTTCTTAGGGAAAAGCTACCACTCAGTGAATTGTCTCTGCCACCTGAGGTGTTACTCTGTGTATCAGTCAGGGTTCTCTAAAGAAACAGAACCAATAGGAGATATCTGTAAATATTTTATTTATAAAGGTGTCTCATGCAACCATGGGAATGGAAGAGTCCAAAATCCATAGTGCAGTCTATGACACTGGGAACTCCAATGAAGAGTCTCAATGAACTCCACAAGAGAGGCTCACTGGCTGAAGAAGCAGTGAAAAGGTCTCTCTCTTCCTTAATATTCATCAGCTAATTGGATTATCTCATTCGGGGAGGCATGCCCTTAGTTGATCGCAAAAGTAAACAGCCATAGATGCAATCAGCTGCCTAATCAACTGCTGGTTTATCAACCAGTCACAGAATATCCTTGCAGCAACAGTTATGTCAGTGCTTGCCTGACCAGACAACTGGGCATATCACTTGGCCAAGTTGACACCAGAACCTAACCATCACACTGTGATTCACAGTCAACCCTTTTTTCTTGCCAGAATCAGTTGATCATAAATGTGAAGGGTGATTTCTGAGCCCTTAGTTTGATTCCAGTGGTCTATATGTCTGTCCATGTCCAGTACCATGTTGTTTTGATCACCGTGGCTTTGTAACCAGTTTTAAGAACAGGAAGTGTGAGTCCTCCAATTTCATTCTTTTTTGAGATAGTTTTAGCTATTCAGAACCCTTTCCCCCTTCATGTAAATTTGATTCTTTTTTTTTTGCAAATAAGTGTGTTGCAATTTTTTATTGAGACTGTATTTACTCTATAAACTACTTTGGATAAGATTGGCATCTTTATGATTTTTGATTTTCTAATCCATGAACATGGAAAATTCTTCCATATATTTAGATCTTCCTTGATTTCTTTTAGCAATGTTTTATATTTTTCTGTGTATAAGTCCTTCACATCCTTGGTTAAATTTATTCCTAGATTTTTTTTTTTACTGTTAATTGCTATTGAGAATAGAATTTTTTCTTGATTTTTTCTTCCCACTGTTCATTGTTTATGTACATAAATGTTGCCTATTTTGGGAGTATTGATCTTATATACCATCACTTTGCTGAATTCATTTATTTTAACTAGGAGCTTTGATATCTGTTTTTCAGGAGTTTTGTAGATAGGATCATGTCATGTGAAACTTTTTACTTTTTCCTTTCGCATTTTGATGCTTTTTATTTCTTTTTCTTGCCTAACTGCTCTGTCTAAGCATCCACTGTTATGTGGAATAACAGTGGTGACACTGGATGTATTAGTTTGCAAGCTGCTGGAATGCAATATACCAGAGCTGGAATGACTTTTAAAAAGGGAATTTAATAAGTTACAAGTTTACAGTTCTGAGCCTATAAAAATGTCCAAACTAAGGCATCCATAAGAATATACCTTAATTCAAGGGAGGTCAATTGGTACATAACACCTCTTTCAGCTGAATTGTCATGTGCTGGCATCTGCTGGTCCCTTGCTCCTAGGCTCCATTGTTTTCAGCCTCTGTTCTTGTGGGGGTTCCTCGCTTTGCTTCTCTAGGGTCAGCCTTCATCTCTTGGCTTCCCTTGGCTCTCTCCAAGTTCTGGCTTGCTTAACATCTCATAGTGATAACTCCTGGGCTCCAAGCATCTCCAAACATCTATTTCTCTCTTCTCAAAGTGTCATCATCTATGTTGGCCCTCTTTGTGTTGGCTCTGAGGCTTCTCTCATTTCTGACTCTCCCAAATATTTCCTTTTCTAAAGGATTCCAGTAAGTTAATCAAGATCCACTTGGAATGGGTAGAGTCACATCTCCACCTAATAAAAGGTCATACCTACAATTGGGCATGCCACATCTCTGTTGATATAATCTAATCAAAAGTTTCCAACCTATAGTGTTGAATCAGGGTTAAAAGAAACTGCTGCACCCACAAAATTGGATAAAGATAAAAACATGGCTTTTCTTGGGTACATACTATTTTCAAACCACCACAGTGGGCTTACTTGTCATGTTCCTGAACTTTTAGGGAACATTTTCTGCCTTTCACCACTAAGTAGAATGTTCGCTGTAGACTTCATGTATGTGCTTTACCATGTTGAGGAAATTTCCTTCTATTCCCAGCATTCTGTATTTTTACCATGAGGGGGTGCTGGATTTTGTCAAATGCCTTTTCTGCATCATTTGAGGTGATCATGCATTTTTTTCTCCCTTGTGTTGATATATTATGTTAAATGAGTTTCTTATGTTGAACCAATACTGCATAGCAGAGATAAATCCCACTTGATCATGTCATAGTATTCTTTTAATAAACTTTTGGATTCAGTTTGCTAAATATACTGTTCAGGACTTTTGTCCCTCTATTCATAAGAGATATTGATCTATAGATTTATTTACTTTATCTTTATTTTTATATGGCTTTGGTGTGAGGGTGATGTTGGTCTTGTAGAATTAGACAGCATTCCCTCCTGTTCATTTTTATGGAAGAGTTTGAGAAGATTTGGAGTTACTCGGAATGTTTGTTAGAATTCCCCTGTGAAGCCATCTGGTTTTGGACTTTTGAGGGGGAGATGTTTTATTACTGATATAATCAATTTACTGTAATTCATTTGTTGAGATCTGTTTCTTCTTGAGTCAGTGCAGGTAGTTTTATTCTAAGAATTTATTCATCTATGCTATCTTATTTACTGGCATATAGTTGTTTATAGTATCCTCCTGTAGTCCTTATCATTTCAGCAGGATCTAGTAATATCTCCCTTTTCATTTCTTATTTTAATTGTTTGTACCCTTTCTCTTTTCCTTGTCAATCTAGCTAAAGGTTTGTTTGTCAATTTTATCAGTCTTTCCAAGAATCAATTTTTGGTTTTGTTGAACCTCCAATTGTTTTCCTATTTCCTATTCATTTATCTTCACTCTATTCTTTGTTATTAACTTCCTTCTGTTCACTTTGTGTTTATTTTGTTCCATAGTGTTTTAATGTTAAGTACCTGATTTCAAGTCTTTTTTTTCTTTTTTAATGTAAGCATTTGGATCTATAATTTTCCACAAAGTGCTGCCTTCAATGCATCCCATAAGTTTTGGTATGCTATATTTTCATTTGCCTCAAGATATTTCCTAATTTTGCTTTTGATTTCCTCTTTAACCCAGTGATTCTTTAAGAGTAAGTTGTTTAATTTCCACATATTTGTGAGTTTCCCATGTCTCTCTCTGTTCTTGTTTTCTAACTTCATTCCATTATGATCAGAGAATATACATCATATTACTTCAATAGTCTTGAACTTTTTAAGACTTGTTTTGTGAACTTCCATTTGGCCTTTTGGAGAATGGTCCAGGTGCACTCAAAAAGAATGTGCATTCTGTTTTTGTTGGCTGAGGTGTTCTATATATGAATGCAAGGTCTAGTTGGTGTAGAATATGGTCCAATTACTGCATGTCCTTATTGATCTTCTGATTAGATATTCAATTCATTATTGAAAGTGATGTATTATAGTCCCCTAGAATTGATGTAATACCATCAATTTCTCCCTTCAAATCTGTCAGTATTTGCTTCATATATATTTGGGGATCTGCTGTTTGGTGCATACATAACTGTTACTTCTTGTTGAATCGTTCTCTTTTTCAGTATAGAATGACTGCCTTTGTCCATTGTAAGTGTTTTATATTTGCAGTCTATTTTCTCTGATATTAAATACTTCAGGTTTCTTTAGATCTCTATTTGTATGGTATTTTTCCCATCCTTTCATTTTCAACTTTATTGTGTCTGTGAATTTAAAGATGAGTCTCTTGAACATAGCATATAGTTAGTTCTTGCTTTTTTATCTTTACTAAAAGAAAGGGAGCCTTCATGCTTACCTTGGTCATAAATCCAAGAAGACCATATAGAAAGATAAAGAAGAAATGCCCAATGTCATTATCAGGTTTATGTGTCAACTTGGCCAGGTGGTGGTTCCAAGTTGTCTGGTTGGGCAAGTGCTGGCTTGTCTGTTGCTATGAGGACATTTCATGGACTTAAATCATGACCACATTGGCTGCACCCACAGCTGATTGCATATGCAATCAACTAAGGGTAGTGTCTTCTGCAATGAGTGATGCTTAATCTAACCACTGAAAAGCTTTTAAGGAGAATTCAGAAGAGACAATCACTCTTCCTGCTTCAACCAGGCAGCCTCTCCTGAGAATTCATTAAGAACTTTCACTGGAGCTGTCAGCTCATGGCCTGCCCTACAGATCTTGGACTCTTACATCCCTATGGTTGCATGAGACACTTTTATAAATTTTGTATTTACAGATATCTCCTGCTGATTCTTTTTCTCTAGAAAATCCTAACTAATACACCCTATATGTCAGCAAAGTCACATGATATTGGCAGAATTATAGAGAGAGAAATAAAACTTGGGCAACTATTTTTACAGTTTTATAAGAAAAAAAAATCAAGAAAGTGTTCATTTTGGACTAACCTTTGTCACCACTCTGTCATAACCATGTTTCCTTATAGAATTCATTTAAAATCTCTGATCTCCCACTATCTTTACTTTAATATGTAAACATAATACAATGCCACAAGATTTTTTGTGAAAATTGCATTAAAGACATGTAATAAAATTTAAAACAGACACCTGGCATTCAGCAAATACTTGGTGCTTAATATCATTGGCAATGCAAATGGTTCCCTATCTAGAGAATCTGACTTGCCCAACTTTGGAAGAAGAGTCCTCAATGGTAACCATGCCTCCACTCTCAGCTAGGGCTAATTGGACCAACTATGGACATCTGACCCAAACTGGGTTAATTAAGTTCCTTTTCAGGAATTTGGGTCAGGGCCTGAGTTTAAATCAGCTAGCTGTGGGATAGTGAATTAGAACTTCCTGTAATCTTGGGGGCTCAGCTTGCCTGTTTGAATTGGCAATGATGGAGCATCTACAAAACAAGTGACAGAAAGAGAAGCCTGAATATGAGACAAAGGAAAGAAGCTGAGAGAACTATATGACCAGAGATATTGGAAAGAAAGAAGGAATGAAAGAAAGAGTGGATGAAAGAGGAGAGGACAGTTTTGTAATATCCAGTGGTTATGAAGCCTAGCTATTCCTTCATTTGTATTCCTTAATATTCTCTTATATTTACTTTGTGTTTAGCTTTGTATTGAGTTCCTCTTAGTGGGTTTCAGCCCTTTGCAACCAAATTATTTCTGACTAAGGCAGGTTAGGGTCTTAAACTTAAATAAAACACTTAGAGTAACTAAGTTTCCAGCTCCTACACTTCCTATTTTTCAATAAGAATTGAGCAGTTACTTTACCTCTGACTTGTAAATTCCCTTTGAGGATGTCCAGACCTTGAGTTCAGGACAAGGAACAGAATTACACAAGTTAGTGGCAAATAAAATCATTTAGCTTAGAAAAGGAAGGATTGAGTAAATAAGAGATCAATCCTAAGCATATGGGTATGAAATTCCAATGTCTATATGGTCTTTAATTGCTAAGGAGTATACTGATGACCAAATTTTAAATTTGATTCATGAACTTTAAGTTGCAGGAGAGTAGAAGAGTCCTGATTCTCCAGACATCATCCAGTGTTAAGTTCTCTTATTTGTTTAAGCTGTAACTAAGATAACCATGGTTTGTGTGCTTGGCTTTGTTTTAGATGAGTGAAAACAGAACACAATGTGATCACTAATGATTACAGTTTATGTTGCGGTAGAAGACACAGATTCTGGGTGTAAAATAAGATTGATTTACAGCACTTCCCACAGTGACAGAAAGCTGATGTGAGGAAATGCACAAATATCAGTTTATTTCCCACTGTGGCCGCTAAAGAAAACACTGACAGATTCACTGATATTTTATACCCCTGGGCTATTCTGTAACCCCATTATATGATTTTTTTTTCATATACACCTATGAAACTATTTCTCCTCTTAAAAGTCCAGCCTAGACTGTCTTAAAAAGGTATGTCTGTCGAATTCAGCAGATGCCATCATAAGAACAAAATGCAAACAAAAAAAGAAAACTAATACATTTCATAAGCAAGATTATTTTATGTCCCATCCAAACTAAATCATGGTGTGGTTAAAATTTCTGTCATGTGTACCAGAGTACCCCTGACTACTGCTCTCTTATGTCTCCTTTTTAGAGAATTTTCACTGCCCAGGGGCAGGAAATGGCTACTCTGGGTAAAATGTGACCTGACTGCAAACAGATGTGGCTAATTGGTGGTCACCCATAGGTGGTTTCCTGATCCATATAAATTCAATTATATTCTTCTTGGGAATTAGGATTCAGAACAGACTTCAATTTACCTGTATTGAGCAGAGAAACATGACTTATTCTAAGAAAGAGAATCAAAAATCAAGTCAGATCTGAGGAAGTCAAGAAGCAAGAAATCCTAAAGTACCAGAAATCAGGAGACAACAGCATGTATTTTCATTTTTCCAAGATTGCTAGTTGCAGTGTCTTCTGGGGCCATGCAGTACTTTGTGAATTTGAGATACTAAAATTCCGGGAGATTCCTAGTGTATTTTCTTATTTAAAGTTATTTCTAGTTGGATTTTTTTTTCTCCATCCAAATAGTTCTTGATTAAGGTAGCTGGGGGTTGTGCAATCTGAAGCTTTAGCTTTTTTCAGCTATGTAGACTGACATCTTAAACATAATCTAAGTCATAGTAGGAACTAAATATATATTATTTAATATTTTCCTTTAAGGTGTCTGTGCTGGTTTGAAATGATGTGTGTACCCTAGAAAAGCCATGTTTTAATCCTAATCCCATTTTGTAGAGGCAGCTATTTCTTTTAATCCCTATTCAGCATTGTGTGTTTGAAACTGTAATTAGATCATCTCCCTGGAGATGTGATTTAATCAAGAGTGGTTGTTAAACTGGATCAGGTAGAAGCATGTCTCCACCCATTTGGGTGGGTCTTGATTAGTTTCTGGAGTCCTATAAAAGAGGAAAACATTTTGGGGAATAAGAGAGATTCGGAGAGAGCAGAGAATATTGTAGCACCATGAAGCAGAGTCCACCAGCCAGTGATCTTTGGAGAAGAAGAAAAAGCCTCCCGCGGAGCTTCATGAAACAGGAAGGCAGGAGAGAAAGCTAGCAGATGACACCATGTTCACCACGTGCCTTGCCAGCTGAGAGAGAAACCCTGACTGTGTTTGCCATGTGTCTTCTCACTTGAAAGAGAGAGACCCTGAACTTCATCAGCCTTCTTGAACCAAGGTATCTTTCCCTGGATGCCTTTGATAGGGCATTCCTATAGACTTGCTTTAATTCGGACAATTTCTTGGCCTTAGAACTGTAAATTAGCAATTTATTAAATTCCCCTTTTTAAAAGCCATTCCGTTTCCGGTTTATTGCATTCTGGCAGCTAGCAAATTAGAACAATGTCTATCCTTCTTTCAAGATTTAATTTAAAAATCACTTTCTCAAGGGCGGTGCGATGGTGGCTCAGTGGCAGAATTCTCACTTACCATGCCTGAGACCCGGGTTCATTTCTGGGCACCTGCCCGTGCCAAAAAAAAAAAAAAAAAATCACGTTCTCAAGAGAGACTACATCATCAGCCAAGTAAGAATTAGTCTTTCTTTCATCCATAGTTCTGTGTGCTTCTGTTAAGACACTGCTATCAACTATTTCATTGGCCTTTGAGTTTCTCACAGGCAAAGTAGAAGGACTTCTCCCAAAAAGAAACTGTTAATATTTATTCAAATTTAATATTTATTAAATTTGTAAATTTGTTCAAATTTAATATTTGTTAAATTTGAAGGCCACAAAAGAAGAAAAGCATGTGAATAATTTATTCAGAATAATAAGATTACAAAAAATAGCCTAGCTCTCATGAAGTATATTAAGAAACCTGTGTCATTTGTTTATTTTAATGAGAGAAATTTGAAATGCACCATCAACATCATTCTCAGCCCAACTCTACATTAAATGGATGAGTAACAACAGACTTCCCAGCCAGAAAAAGAGACAATATAATTTGGTTAATTTTTAGAATAGGGGCTAGTTTTGTCTTTTCAGGAAAAGTAGGTTTTGTAATCATCAAAATTACTTGCATTAGAGGTTAAAGGTATCTCTGGAATTCAGTTAAAAAAAAAAAGAATTGATTGTCCATCAGCAAAAATGGCACTTGCTTTGCCACCAACAATATCAACAATATTCCCTACTAGCTCTGTGTTTTGTAGTAAATAGATTATTTTTCTCCATGCATATAATACCTACTAACTAGCCTTTTGAGGGAATGCTTTTCATAGTGGCTGCCTAATAGAAATCATAACCCTAAAAATATATGCTATCTTCCTATTTTTTATTTTAAAATTATTATTAAATTATTATTTAAGTAATTTGAGAGTACATTTTGCTACTATCTGCCACACCCCCCAAAAAAAGCAATACTATGTAAATTGTACTTAATATTTTTTGCAGCTTAATATATCATATAGAGAGTATAATTCTAAGGTAAATTGCCAATTTACTGCTCTCATACCTACTCATAGCTTAGCAGAGGCCCCAAAAAGTTCCTTCCACCACTTCCTCTACCCCATTTCTCTCTCACACACACATACACATAGACACATACACATTCTCATAAAATTGCATTAAGTATAGAGGGAATAAAGTGTTTGCCTTCATCTAAAGCATTGCATGTTTACAGTGGAGGTGTTGTGTAAGCATGAGGAAGATGCATGCCATTATGCTGTGTGCATCATTTTTAATGTTTCAGCTGTCTATTCATGACAGTTATGTGGGGGGGGGGAATTGGGATTATTAACTCTTCCTAGTTCAACTTGGTGTCTAACATGTAGTAGGTGCTTGATGAGTGAATACATGTTATTGAATAAGTACAAGTACATTTTTGAATCAACGTATGACTTACTGAATCAATGAATGACTAAGTATGTGAAGGGTTGAATTCACTCAAGCACTTACTTTATGCTACATCTGCATTGACAGAGGGTACTGGTACATATGTCTCATGTTTAGGAATATACATGGATACTAATTAGCATGCATATCCCAATGGGAGCAAATTCAGTCGATTGGTTTCAGTAAAATAAGTGAAACATTAAAAACATAAATTTGCTTAAGCATGCAAATATTTTAATGGGAAAACCAAAATTAGGACATACAAAATGAAAATTTTGACTTCACAAAACAAATTCTGTGAAAGACTGTATTTAAGCTTCTATTTAGTAAATGTGGTTTACTGAATTTTGTCCCTATATTAAACATGTGGCATTTTCATATTTGTAGACATTTAAGAATACTGATAGGTTTATTTCAAATTATTGTGTCACAAAAGTGTCCATGACCAACATGAGAAAACAGACTTTTCATGCTTTTCAATGCTCAAAATATATTCAAATGTAAAAATCCAATAATTTAATTGCAATAACAAACTCAGTGATGTGTGTTTATCTTGGTTTTACACACAGGGATTTACTAGAAATCACCTTATGGAAAAGTAGTTCTATGTGCTAAAGCTCAAACTCAATGGAGCACTCACATAAAAGTTATTAAAATCAAATACTTCTTTTAAACTTTAAATTTAAACCCTGAGAACTAGATAATCCAAAAAGAAATTAAGAGAAATGTCCTTCTGGGAAATAGTCACAAATTACTGCATTTGGGGAAAAAATGTCAAGTGATAGGACACTGCCTCCAAACAAAAGGAAACTCCACGTTTCAGCAGGAGAAATTATATTTATTCATGTTCAGTGGAACTGCCAGAAATATTGTATTTTTAAAAATTAATATAAAAGGCTTATATATATATCACTTAACTGAAATGAAAGATTCATTTTCCTGATATTCTACATTTGTAACATTGTTAATGTCTACTTATAGCCAAAAACAATTCTCGATATTAATGATTCTTAAATGTGATTCCAATTTCTTACCACTATAAAGAGTAATATTATAAAATGTCCCTTTCACACTGAATAAGTTCTCAAGAGGTTTGTTGACTTTAATTTATAGTTTCCACAATTTTTTCCTACAAGCTTTTCACTTGAACAAGTAACAATAAATAGAGTACAACAAAGAACATAATTTAACATGATATTCATATTTTAAAAATCTATTTTTTCACATATGCAAACACAAGAATATGAATACAGAAGCTAGTTTGGAATATTTTTTAATTAATTCTTTAAAAAGAAGTCATTCCCAAATGACAAAATATTAGTGTTATAAATTATTAAGGAAAGTAAACAAACAAAATCACATTGATTGATATTAAAAGCAATTCTTTTTCCTCTGAGTCAAATTAGAAACTTCAGGAACTGCATAGTCAGTTAGGGTAACTGTGCTTTGTTACAAAGTAACTACAGTTCCAAAGACTGTAGTTAAGCACCCAAAAATTGCATCAAGTACTCCAAAATGCACTAAAGCCTTTGATAGGTGCTAAACTCAGAGCATCAAAAGTTATGGCATTGTTCAAAGGATATTCAGAGGTAAAGCCTTGTTTTTATCCACCTTAATGAATTAGAATATTGAATATTAAATTTTGAGAAAATGCTTAATTTGTATATATTTATATGTTATATATAACATATAATATATGTTATATACAAAATATATATTTTTTATAAATGAATTACCTACTTTAATAAAATGCTTTGTACAATTTAATAAATTAGCAATAGTTATAAATACAATTATATAGTTGGACATATTTACAGTGCATATTACCTATGAATTATATATAAACTATTCATTTTTAAAGTAATATTAAGTCTGCAGAGAAATGAAACAGAGCAACTCATAGTAATTAGGATTGAAAAATGGAAGCATACACTAATTGTTTTGGTAAACATTAACAATAGACAAAGCCTTCATAAATATAATTAAAAAGAGAGGCAAAACAGGTCTTTAAATTTTTGAATAAAATTGAGATGAAAATATGTTTGAAATATTTCTAAAATACTGTATAAAGCTTTACCAAGACAAATTTTAAAATCAGTGAAGTGGGACTTTTATGACTAAGACATAAATTGTCCAAATTACCTAAGTAAAATAAACATTCGAAATATATAGATCAATTACAAAAATGTATCAGGAAATTATTTTCCTTTGCTCTAAGTGTTCTAGATTCATGAGGTTGTAAGATAGCACTTTTCTGAAATCACAATGATTCCCATGTTATGTATGTTATAAAAATATTTACACATGTAAAAATTAAGGTTTGTCAAATTCATGGCCATGATGTCCATCTGCCCTTCTTTAAGAGCCAAAGTAGTGGGCAGGCCACGGTGGCTAGGCAGGTAGAGTCGTGTCGGAGACCCGGGTTCAATTCCTGGTGCCTGCCCATCAAAAAAAAGAGAGTGAAAGTAGTGAAGAAAATTTGAAAAATGAGGATTTTGTTAGGGAGAAAGTAGGAGGACAAATTATGTCAGATATCCAAATATATATATATATAGAGAGAGAGAGAGAGAAGAATCTAATACTTGTACAAATATCTAGATTGTCTTCATTTCTACAATAGATGAGACAAAACCAGAAATTGACCCTGTTGTTTTCAGTAATTTACAAATGAATGTATGACCTTACTAACTGATCAGGACGTAAATCACTTTTTTTCCAAGCTCTCAAGATTATTTTTTTAAATGTAAAACATCCAAATAAAGTATAATTGAGTATTTGTCCTATCATAGGATATGTCAGGACTTTATTCTTCAGGTTGTTGTAAGAACTCATAGAAGAAATCATTAATTTATTTGAACACATAGATCTCATAATATCTGTGCATTATAAGCACTAACATAAACAAGCAAACATGAACAGAACCACGATATAAACAGAAAGTTGAAGAAATCTTTTTTTAAATTTTGTCAAGAGGTAGAAATTCTTAAAATATTTATGGGCTCGGAAGTAATTGATAAGGGTAATATTTTAGTCTGCTAGCCTGCCAAAATGCAATATTCCAGAAATGGGCTGGCTTTTAACACTGGGAATTTATTGTCTCATAAACTTACCGTTCTGAGACCATAAAAATGTCCAAATCGAGGCATCATCAGGCAATGCTTTCTTCTTGAAGTCCAGCTGCCAGGGGTCCTGGACTCCTGTGTGACACGGCAAAAGGTATATGGCAGTGCCTGCTGGTCTTTCCCTTCTCTCCCAGGCTTTCTGGCTTTCAGCTTCTTGGTTCCATGGCTTTTCTCTCTCTCTCTCTCTCTCTCTCTCTCTCCTTTTTCTGAATTTCAATCTTTTATAAAGGGCTCCAATAAGAAGATTAAGACCCACGCTGAATGTGTCTTAAGATGTGCATCACATCTTAATATCCTACTCACCAATAGATCCAACCCCGACAGGAATAGATGAACTTTGAGAACATACTTTTCTGGGGTATTTACAGCTTCAAGCTAACACAGATAACAATAAAATTAAAATATATATTGGGTAGGGCTTACATATTTTATTTATTTACAGGGAAAGATAAATATATGAAAATATAAGTAAATATACATAAATAAAATGTAAAAATATATGAAAAGTTTAATTTCATTAATAATTAAAAGTTCAAATATAATCAACAATGAAAATCTGTTTTGACATATCATATAATAAATTACTGATATAAAGTCTGTTGAAATCATCCTGCAACATTGATTGAGTGAAGCTGTTGCTGTCTACATAATGAGCTTCAACATCAAAAATGTGCTTGTCAAAGATGTTCATGGTGGCTACGTCACTGGTGACAGCAAAAATGACCCATTAGTGGAAGTCATTAACTTCATGTAGATGAGTAATGAGTACTGTAAAGCCATGTCCTTTTATTCCAATCTTCTGGGGGCAGGCATATTGTGGGTAGGTCCCTTTGATTAGGTTGATTCCATGGAGATGTGACCCTGCCCATTCAAGGTAGGTCTTAATCCACTTACTGGAGACCTTTAAGTGAGAGACATTTTTGGGAGAGCTCAGATGGAATGCCCCCCAGCCCCAGGGAATGCTAAGCAAGGACCCACAGAACCTGAAGGCTCCAGAACCTGAAGAGAGCTGAAGGACACTGAAAGATGAAATGCACAATTTGCCCCTGAGAAGCTAAGAGAGGACCCACGGACACTTAGCGAAAGCCCCTGGAATTAGAAGCTGAAAGCATTGAACTGGGAGCAAGAACCAGCAGACACCAGCCATGTGCCTTCCTAGCTGACATGAGGTACTTCAGATGCCAGCAGCCTTTCTTCAAAGTCCAGGTATCATCCTGTTGATGCCTTAATTTCAGACATTTTCTTGGCTTTAGAACTGTAAATGTGTAATTTAATGAATCTCTTTTATTAAAAGCCAATCCATTTTCCAGCAACTTTAGCAAACCAAAACATAACATCTTGAAAAACTATGGTACTTTATTATAAGGATATGGGTATTGATGCAGTAAAGATGCAGAACATTTCTATTAACAGAAAGACTCTGGTGTTGTACTTTTATAATAACACCATTTCTCTCCACCCCACTCCCCTTTACTTCTGGCAACCACTAAAGTGGTCTCCAATTTCTATAATTTTATCATTTCAAGAATGTTGTAGAAATGGAGTTATACAATATTTAACATTTTTATACTGGAATTCTCCACTCAGTATAATTCTCTGGAGGTTTATGTAGATTGTTGCCTGGACTGATCTTTTGCTGTAGTTCCACAGGGCCCTGAAGCACTCCTCTTATTTTTGGTTCATTTTCAGTCTGCTCAGATTGAGTAATTTCTATTGCCCTATTTTCCAGTTCATTCATTCTTTCCCACATCCTCTTCATTCGCTTGCTGAGTCCATCCATTGAGGTTTTTATTTTCATTATTAAATCATATTGTATTTTTTCAGTTCTAAAATTTTCGTTTGGTTCTTGTTTTTTTTTTTTTTTTTTTTTTTTTTTTTTTTTTTTTTTTTTTTTTCTTTTTCTTTTGCATGGGCAGGCACTGGGAATCGAACCCAGGTCTCTGGTATGGCAGATGATAACCGCCTCCTGAGCCACCATGGCCCACCTTATCTGCTGTTTCTTGCTGAGGCTTTTTAAAGTATTTTTTTTCTTTTTTCAAGTGTGTTCCTGATTGCTTGCTGAAGCTTTTTATGATGGCTGTTTTAAATTCATTATCATGTAATTCTAACTCAGTGTCAGTTGCCACCCAATAAAGGGGCTTCTTATTCCTATCTGTGACATCTGGGCATGGGTGGGAGCTCTGGCACTTCACTAGACCTACTTTGATATCAACCTGGCTAGAAGGCATTGGAGTGCCTCAGTATTATACTACCCAAGTAGCTTTCACAGACAACAGTGGGGAGGTGGCTTCATTATGGCTAGGCAGGAGAGAAAGTTCTAAATCTCCACTAAGTCTTGTCTGACCCAGTGGGGAAAGGAAGAGTTGCCTGTATAGTGTTGCCTGTAGATAGAATCCAGGCTCCTTCTGTGGTCTCCACCGACACGGCAGGGTGGAAGATTCATTATTGCTCGGCGGCTTCCTCCTTCATCTTTTTTGACACCCTCTGGCAAGGAGGGTTGAGCTTTCTCTTTACAGCCTATGAGATTGGAAGTTTCCCCCAGTTTGCATTTCCTGGTATGGTTGGGGAAAGAGCCATCATTATTTTCTTGGTTGTTTCACTGAAAGAGAATAGTTATTGTCTAAAAGTTTTCTCTTTCTCTACTGTCTCTTTCCTGATCCTTTGACTAGAGAATGGAGCATTTTGTTGATGCTTTTATTTTTGTCTGTGCCTGTTTGGTGTTTCCAGGTTGTCAGTTTCTTTAGCTCTAAGTCTGAAATACATGAAGCAAAAGGAATCCCAAGGGGCCACGGTGGCTCAGCAGGCAAGAATGCTTGCCTGCCATGCCAGAGGACCTGGGTTCGAATCCCGGTGCCTGCCCATGTTAAAAAAAAAAAAAAAAAGGAATCCCAAGGAACTCATTAAAATACTGTTTTTAGGGTCCTGAGTTCCTTAGCCAGTTTGCCTCTTCTCTAATTTTCAGTTTTCTTATGTTTGTTTTATATACAACATCTGGAATTTTTAGCTGTATTTAGTGAGAAGAATAGGAAAAAGAATGTCTACACTGTCTTTTCAGAAACAGAAGTGGGTATTTTTAAGCCATTTTGCCACAGTGAAATTCAGAAATTCAAAAATTGAGAAATAGTAAACTAAATGCAGAAGTGGTAGTATAGGCTGGCATATATCAAAGCTAATACATTTTATTTTAAACATGAAAAAATACTATTATAATATCCTTTATATTACATTAGCTGACAAAGAAACAATCATATGTAGAATTAATATACATATTTACATATTTGCTGGCTTGAAACTTTTATGTACCTCAGAAAAGCCATGTTCCTCTAATACATCCTTGTGGGTGCAGACCTATTGTTGGGCTTTTTAATTAGGCTGTTTCCATGGAAATGTGACCCACCCATTTCCAGGTGGGTCTTAATCCTTTACTAGTGTCATTTAAGAGAGCTCATGGTGAGAGGAAGCTTAGAAAGAAAAATGCCCTGGGGGAAGCTAAGAAAAGAAATCTCCAGGCACATTTTGGAGACAACCATTGAAACCAGAACTTGGAAAGAAGGGCCAGGAGTCATCACTATGTGCTTTCCCATGCGACAGAGAAACCTAGATTGCTTCAGTCTTTCTTCAGAATCAAGGTATCTTTCTCTCGATGTCTTAATTTGGACATTTTCATAGCCTTACAACTAGAAATTTGTAACCTAAATGATTTCTGGACCATGCATCCCCCAAAAAAGCCAATCCATTTCTGGTATATTGCATTCTGGCATCTTTGGCAAACTGAAGCACATATATATTAACTCTATTTCAACTATGCACATAAAATATATTCATCAGAATTACTGGTAATGAAGGATTGAAGCAACTTAGAGATATATTTCCCACACATTAGATTGCAATAACTTTAAACAACAGATAATAATAAATGCCACAGAATTAGGGAAAATAGGAGCTCCTACATTGCTAGTAGAAGCATAAATTAATGCAATGATTTTGGAGAGCAATTTTTCAATAACTAGCCAAGTTAATATTGTGTTATTTTCTGAAACTCAGCATCTCTACTTGTACATAACCACCATAGAAGTAGGGCAATGTGCAAAGATGTTTATTGTAACATCTACTATTTTAAAATGTTGAAAACATGAAAATAAATTAATTGTTCATATATAAGGAATTGGTTTATTCTCACATAGAATATAATGCACTAGTAAAAATAAGCGAAATAGAATTAAATGTAACAATATAAAGGTATCTCAAAAACATAGTATTTAGTGAAAATAAGGAATTATAGAATATATTTATATTATAATATCATTTACATTACACACAAAATACTACATAAATATATGTGTGCGTAAAACAGAATTATATATGCATGGAAATGATATTCACTGATTATTTACATATATGGGAAAGGAATGAGGGGTAAAATATAAGGTTTAGCAACGTCTATAGCATGTTTTTTATCCTTAAAAATAAAAATATCTGAAGAAAAAGGTAGCAAAACATTTAGAAACCATTGTTCACATATTAATGGCTTTGATTCAGTCTATTTAAAAATATATATTCATTCTTTGTAATAAAATAATATGAAGACATTATTTTCTTCATTTTAAACTGGTCCAAGCCAAATAAATGATATACAGTTGTTAGGTACTTTTTAATAAATATTGGATTTCTCTTTGAAAGGTGGGAGTGGAGAAGCTTTTTAAATTCTTGAATCTAAATTCATGTCAGAGTGGAGATTGTTTTTAAAATGTTTTAGCTGATCCACCTATTTGAACACTACTAATTTCACCAATGAAAGTCCACTTCTAATTTTTAACATCTTAAATAAAAACACTCCCTAGTGTTGATCATAGATTAAGAACTGAAACACTTGCACTGGATTTTTCTGAAATAGCCTTCTGAGTAAATGCTAGACGTGCATTATCAATTGGGCAAATCTCCACCCAGGGTATAGTAAAATTTCTAACACATTCATTTTTCCATGTCTGTTCTTGGGTATTTTAATTAATTTATAGAAGACATGACACTGACTTCATACCTTAGTATTTCCCCAAAATAATAGTATTTTTTTTCTTTATTTGAGAAATTGTAGGTTTACAGATCAATCATGGAAAAAAATACAGGATTCCCATATACCATCCTGTGATTAACTTGTACTGGTGTGGAGCATTTGTTACAATTGATGATAGCACATTTTTATAATTGTACTATTAACTATAGTTCATGGCTTAACTTAAGGTTTGCTGTTTGTGTAGTATAGTTTCATGGATTTTTAAAAATGCATTCTGTTACTCTACAAACAATCTAACATTTCACCTTTTAGTCCATTCAGATATATAGATGGGTGTTGTTAATTTCATTCATAATATTTCACCACCATCCCCACCATCCATTAACCAAGCATTTCCATCATTTCAAATAGGAACCCTGTACATTTTAAGGCTTAACTTCTCATTCCCTATCCCCATCCCCTCTCCTTGTAACTTATATTCTAGGTACTGACTCTATGAATTTGCTTATTATAATTATTTCAAATCAGTGAGATCTTACATTTGTCCTTTTATTTCTGGCTTATTTTACTCAGCACGATGTATTCAGGGTTCATCCATGTTGTCAAATATATCAGGGCTTCATTTTTTTACAGCTGAATAAAATTTCATTTTATGTTTTTCCCACATTTTGTTTATCCATTCAGTAGTTGATGGACACTTGGATTGCTTACATCTTTTGGCAATTGTGAAGAATACTGCTAGGAACACCACTATGCAAATATCTGTTTGAGTCTTTAGCTTCAGTTCTTTAGGGTATATACCTAGTAGTACTATCGCCAGGTCATATGGCATTTTTATACTTAGCTGTCTGAGGAATCGCCAACTGTGTTTCACAGCAGCTGCACCATTTTACATTGCCACCTGCAATGAGGGAGTATTCCTATAATATTAATTTTATAATTAGTATAAAGAAGGCTTTAAGAAAAGCAATTATGCATTTCTAGAACATGTTGTACTGGAGAAGAGTATTGCAATACGTTGCAGTACACTAAGAGTATATGAGACAAGATTAAAAATCACATATTTATCTTTATCTTACAGGGAGGCTTGCATATAACAAGAGTATTAACCAAATATAGAACAATAGCCCATGCCCAACTAATATTGTAACGCTCATCCTTTTTTACTTGAGTTCCTCTGCTACAGAAATAAAATTACATCTTTTTTTTCTAAATATCAGATTATATTTAGTTTCAAGGAACACATGAAATGATATTTAGTCAATAAGATAATATTGTTGAATTATTGCTCTAGGTAGGTAGAGGGTGTAGGGAAAGGTAATTTTCTTCTGTTCATTTTTGTTTCCTCAATAGTACACTTTGGTGAGGAAGAACAACATTTGGAGGGGGATAAACAGCTCCACCATTAACTAGTTGTATGATTTAGGAAAAATTATCAACAACTCTTTCCCTTAGTTTTCTTATCTGTAAAATAAACTACCAACAGTGTTTGTTCTGAGGATTAAATAACCAGTGAATAAAATGTACTTAGGGCATTGTC
This sequence comes from Myrmecophaga tridactyla, assembly GCA_004026745.1. NCBI lineage: Eukaryota > Metazoa > Chordata > Mammalia > Pilosa > Myrmecophagidae > Myrmecophaga > Myrmecophaga tridactyla. The sequence continues at coordinate 185,566 of PVIY010000176.1, forward strand.
TTGCACCTGGCAAGTGCTGAATAAATGTTTACTTATCTTTAAAGTAATGTTATCTTTGAATATATATTTCAAATATATTTGAATAACAAATGAGTAAGACTAAATACTATTACTGACTGTAGCACACAGTGGTTGTCCGGAAAGCTTCTCACTGATAGCTGCCTGTCTTCCCGTCACTGGCCCCACTGTGGTGAGGTGGCTATGCAACTACTTCTAATCACTCAGTGAGAGCAAAAGTTGTGTAGATGTCTAGTCACGACACACACCAGAGTTCCCTTTGATTATTGGGATCATGGAAGCACAAGTACAGAAGACACCTCTGTGCCTGAATAACCCTTTCAAACCCATGCTGGACTTGAAGATATGCAAGAACCAAACTATCATCTTAGAATTTAGATTTACATTTTTCTAAATATCTTGCTCACTGAACGATTGATAATATTTGCTATAAAAACATTTTACATGCTGTAACTTGTAGAGTTTTCTTCGCATACTATAATGTATATACAACACATCAGAGAATACACTGCAATGACAAAATATTTAGAGGAAATGCAAATTTCACAGTAAGATCAAGGTAATATCCTGAAATGAACTATCACTCAGTAAGTGAGGTGGGGATTCATAGATTGAAGAAAATTCAGAAGGAATGGGGTAAAGAGAGTTGACCCCATTCCTGTCATGGATTGTACTAGTGATAGTGAAGTTGAGATGGAGATTAAGGGCCTACTTCAGACACACTGTGAGATTTAGAGGAGGTGAGGAGATGTATCTTTGAAGACCAATGAAGAGGAAATTCCTGCCAAATCTTTAGGGAAGTTGTCAACATTTTAGGATGTAGATGTTGCAAAATGGGACTTTAACTACATTATTGTTGTGTACAGTTGTAAGCTTCTTTGTCTGGTGCTATAAAAAATATCAAGACATTTTAGAAAGAACAACTTCCCAGTATAGTGGAATACTGGGTGTGACCCCGAGATGCCTCTCTTACAGCCAATGCCACCGTTGATAGACTTGGCATCTGTTGATACCCAGCAGGCTCTTCAAAGTATAAAACCATGATAATGATATATTTGGAATGTAGCAAGATGTATTCCAAATACTGTTTTCTTTAAAATGCATTATGTTTTGGAGACACAAATATAAACTTTTACTCTATAAAGAATGACTGAGAACTTTGCAATGAATGGCAAGTATATGACATGAAGTTTTGATATTGAAAACCAAGAGACATTCTGAGACAACATGAGCTAGAAAGATGTTCTGTGGATTGTCTTTAGTCCCCTATTGTTGGACATTTAGATTGTCCCTATTATTTTCATTGTTGTCAATAATATTTGAATGAATATATTTATGGTACACGTCTTCTGTATTTTGAAATATTTGTTTTGTATTTCTCAAAGAGGAATAATTGTGCCAAGGTGTAAACAGCATTCATATGCTTAAAAAAAGTCTAAATTTCTTTCCTGAGGCTTGTATAATGAGATGTCCTGTGGAGCCTGGCAGGAAAAACTGCCAATTTCAAAGTCATAAGCATTTTGTGCCATCTAAAAGAAGATTGGAATTTACCTTTTTGAGTTAACAGCTTCTCGGTAATGGGGAAATCACTTTATCAGGTCATTTAATCAAGCAGATTTAAAGAAAATACCTACTATTTTCCTTGGAAAAGATTTGAGTGGTTTGAAAGTATGCCAAATGGGGAATTTTTAAATGAATATGTTAAATGTTCTGCTTAATAATGAGATCAGGTACAAATTTATCACATAATTAAGATTCTTCTTATTACGTAAGAGAAATACCCATGCTGTGGTTGTTAATCTACATTTGAGCTGTCCTATGCCTGAAAATTATCGTTTCTTCTTAAAGACTGTGACATATGCTGACAAGTGATTATGGGGGTCGGGACTATCTCAGGAAGGATGATTGTCTCCTCTTGCAAAGGACGAAGGTCACAGAATTGGGACTCTATCAGTGTATGTGGTATGACAGAACATTGCATAACTTGTATTCTTGAGAAGGGTACTCTCTGGCTATTGTAATTGTCCACTATGGGCCAAGGGGACAGATGTTTCCTTTTGAGGAGAGCAAGATTTAACCTGAATATAATGGGCATTTTATGCCCACCATCTTTAGGCAGAAATTAGATGTTTCCTGGATTGGACAGGGTAGGAAGCTATATCAGAGGAGAGAAGAAAAAAAAGGAATTTCTTTTTGAGAGCAGAGTGTTAATTTTTCTGAAACCCAAAGCATTGAGAGATTTTAGAATAGTAATTAATGAACCTAAATATACATCAGAATCTTCAGAGAGAGAGAATTTGCAAAGCTCACAAATTTCACATCATAGAGCAGGGCTGAGGGATAAGGATCAAAACTGCATCATTTTATACCTCTAGTAAAAATTATAAGGGTGCTCATTCCACATGCCAGAACACTTCTTTTTATTTAGAAAAGTTTACCTAAATTTAGAGTCAAAGTACAGTGCCCATAGGTATGCATGTGAAAAGCTGCACATTATTTCTCACAAATAGAAAATTAATAGTGTAGAATGATATTGATTATAATTAAATATTAGAAATTTTTTAAAAATATGGCTCTAAAAGTATATTGGACTCAAATTCAAACCACAGATCCCTGAGGACTCTTTATTTTTGAAATATAGTATTTTAAAGACTCTATATTTCACACAGTAGTCATAAGGCTCTTGGTTAATAGTGATTGTAGAAGTCTCCAGAGTCACATTATTCTAGGATTGCTATTTTAGAATATTCGAAACGATGATTAATATTGATGATAAAAATGTATCTGTATTATATGGACTTACATAGTATCACTAAGAGATGTACACAATTAATATTCAGTAGAAGTCCAAAATGTCCTGTTAATGTACTCCTTGATGAAGAAAGATAATAATTTTTATCCATGATATATTTCTTCTGAGTGGCTGCTTTTAGCAGCAAATAGAGTGAAAGTATTGTAACAGGATACTTAATGATGGCTTTAAACCTAGCTAAAAGATAGCAAATGTTTTTTTTAAACAAAGCCCCCTCTCCAAACCAAGCTGTATGTAGAAACTAGAAGTATTCCTGGATTCCATTCTACACAGCACCACCTTTGGAGTAATATATCATCTAAGCACCTTTTCCTGATGATGCATTACTCAAATGGCTCATCAGCCAGATCGGTGTTTCTAATGATTTATAAGTCTACTAAATCATTAGAGTGAGGCACAGCAATGACATAGCATTCAAAAATTTTAGAGATCTGCAATGCGAAATCAGACAAAACAGGAACGAGCCGTATGCTCACGTTCAACCCCTTTGTGTTTTATAAAAAGTATAAAAAGTACAATGTTTGCATTGTTTAGTACAATACAGTAGCAGTTACTGATTAGTGTACTATTTCTTCCCTTAATTTTATTATTTTTTGTGTCAGTGAGTAATTATAGGATAATACTTTAATGGCTGATGGTTTGCAGAGATTAACAAACAATCTGAATGATTATGTGACTCTAAAACTACAATAAAAAGAATAGAAATAGAGCTACAGATTTCCATGCTTGCAGACATAGAGTATATTCATTACAAGCAGTCATCAAAGACTTGTATAATGTTAGCACAGCATTGCTGGTACATTGGTAAGCAAAGTAGTGTGATGATGTGTGGTTTTAAGACTTAACCTCTGAAAATAAATTTCTCTCTTTTAAAAAGATTTATAACATCAGTATATGTTAGCAGTGAAAACAAATAGCACATAAGATAGTATGGATTCACTTTATGAAACCAAATATACCACATATTTCTATAAAATGGTATGGAAAATCATAGAAAAATATTTCATATGACAGAGATTACATTTTAGGCCCCAGAGAAGTAGGATTAAATAAGCTCTTTTCCTTCATTCTTCCCCTCTCTTTTTCCTTCCCTTTCTTACCAAAATTCTCAGAGCCTCATCTATGGATTATATCCTTGGAAGAAGCTCAGAAATTTTGCCCATGTAATCAGAAAATTACCTTTTTTAAGCTTTTTCTTTAGTAAATACAATTTATCAGTTGGGCATCTTAACAGTTACTTGGAACAAACATTTTCACACTCTCCTTGAGTCAATTTGCATTTTAGATCTAATAAGAAGGTGACTAATAGGAGTTTGCATCTCTCGTAATTCACAAGTCATTTGGTCATTTTATCTTATTATTTCCAGGTCATACATTGCTAAGGAACAGAGTCAGATTCAAAACCAGAAATTCCAACTCCAGTGGTCTTTAGTTAGTGGGTCCCTGTGTGGGAACATGCAGTTAACACAAAGTGTTTTTTCTGTACAGAAAAGTTGGAGCCACATGACAAAGACAGGAAAGAGAACAAGAATTACTTCTGCTGCTGTATTAAATTTGACTAAAGCAGCTTCCTCTAATCTCTTTATATTGTCTGGACACCTTGTTTCCCTCAGTGCCTTCATTTCCCAATTAATCAGCTTCCTGAATTGGAACCTGTAAAATATAATTTTCAATCACACATCTTGTAAATATATTAATGTGACAATATCAACAAGTAAAGGAAGAAGGGAGCATTCACTGAGTACTATGGGCCAAGGATGTAGATGTCTTATATATATTATCTTATTACCTCACAGCCCTCTGATGTGGTTATTACAAAAGCCATTATATAGATGAGGAAACTTTGTTACAGAGTATTTGCACAATTGATTCAAGGTTACATAGCAAGTAAGGTTACATAGCAGGAGTTAAATTCCAAATCATGGCAATCCAACTCCAAGGGTCTTTGATTCCCAAACTCTACTGCAAGGTCAGAGCACCTTATAAAGGGTCTCCTTCCAGATATTGCTCAAAAAAGTAGTTAATGAAACAGCAAAGTTGATCAAACTAGAGGATTTTATTGACTCATAACTTCTAATATTTATTGTTTGTATAAGGATACAAAGAACTAGTGAAACACAGATTATTAGAAAAGCAACCTAGGTAAAAATAATTTTATGGCACTTTTGTATAGGTAAATACATCTTACCCTATATCTCAAAGGAAATAATATACTTTTTGACAAATTTCATACTTATTTTTTAAATGGGCCAAATGCTGCACTTTAGAGTAGACAAGGTTTCTCTCTGCTGTCAGGGGAGAAAATGGGTAGCATGGTATGACATGGGAAATATGGACTATTTTCTTGCTCTCTTGTTATAGGTAATATTACCTATACTGGTAGATACTTCAATTTTCTTAATAACTGCCTAAGAATTAAAAACAGAATGAAGAAAAAAATGAGGCAACTGAAAATATATATATTGAGATGTCATCAGGATAATGAAATTTCATATTTATTAGGAAATCCAATATATAATTATTAATGACAGAATGATAGAAATACACAAGGATTACAAGAGAAGGAGCACCTAGAATGCCTTCATAGAGAATGTGACATTTTGAGCTGAGTCTTAAAGATTTTTGTTGTCTTCTGGAGGAACATAATAGAGAATGACATTTCAAGGTGAAAGAATAATTTAAGCAAAAGAAAACTAAAGCAATAAAGAGCCAGTTTTGGCATGACTGGACTTTAGAAGAGAGGTGCCAAAAAGGATCAGTGAGAGAGTTAAGCATTGACCAGGCTAGTAAGATTCCTGTTTACTAACTTCAGGAGCATAATGATGGGAACTATTGAAGTTCTGGAAAAATAAAATAAAAACATCCAACTTGTATTTTGGAGCCTTGTGTAGAGAATATTTGTAAGGTGGCTGAATTAACACCAGAAAGACCAACTATGGCCAAATACAATTGTCCAGGTGAGGGGTAGTGATGTTTTCATTTAACAAAGTACCAGTGAGTTCCTTATACTGTACCAAAGACTTGGAAGGTTAATGAAATGGAAGCTCTAAGATTTGGGTATTGTTTAGATATAGAGAATTAAAGAGAGAAAAAAAATGTAAGGTGAAGCTTGGGTTTTTAGTTTAGAAGGATGAATTATGTTGCTATTTGCCAAGATAAGAAATTTTAAAACAAAGAAAATAAGCATTCTCTAGTCATATTAAACTAAGAATACCTCTTGACATCCTAGAAGAGGCTTTGGACATTTAGATGTTCATTAGCATAAAGATGGTAATTGCAGACATTAAGATAGATGGCATTGCCAATTTAGATTTTATAGAGAGGGAAAAGAAGAAGGAGATGACAGAACTCCAGGGACACCAAACCAGAGGAAACGGCCAGAAGAAAATATGCCAGCAAATAAAATAAAGGAAAAAAAGTATGAAGAATTAAGATAAGATGCAAGAAATAGCAAAGATGAAGTATTGATATAGTTGAAAATTATCAAGAACTTGGCAATTTACAATTTTCATCAGTTTCTGCTAACAGATGAAAAAAGCTGGAAAAAGTGTCACTTTCATTCTTACAACAGGACAAAAGACAAAAGATGGAAAACCATAAGTTTACAACTTTTCCTAAATCCATAGGAGAGCTGAGGTCTCAGGGCAAAGAACTAAACAAAAACCTGGGGAGAAGCAGGCATCTACTGGGAAAGGCAGGATGTCAGCATTTGCTTACCCAGGGCAGATGCAGCCAGCCATCAGAAAGATTTCAGCTAGAATAACCGACAAATTGGTTGAATTCAAATGGGTGCTGCATGGTGAATTTTAAGGCCATGGAGACTGCAGATAAAGGGGATGTTTGCATAGTATTCCTGGCTTTTTCTCCCTAGAATACTACAGGAATTTATGTGTAAGATGAAAAACGTCTGAGAAAACATCCCTCATGGTTCAGGACTGAGGAAGGGGGAAAGATGCTGCAGGGAAGACATGAAGCTCTGCTCAGACCCTTCTCCCCTTCTTAATAGTGAAACGAAAGTTTTAATCTGCACAGAGAAGGGTAACAAAAATTGCCACACTTGGGCCCTGGAAAGAAGGCAAAAAGGCCCTCTACCCTGGATGAGGTGCAGGAACATGTGCTCGGTCTTGAACTACAGAAGTAAGAGGGGCAGAAACATATATTAATGATGCCATACTCCTAACAGTGAGGAACAAATATTGTCTATAAAACAATCAGAATTTTACAGAACTACTCTGCCCTCAACCACCATGCTAATAAGCATCAAGAATAAGTCAAAGTTTACAGAACTACTCTGCCCTCAACCACCATGCTAATAAGCATCAAGAATAAGTCAAAGTTTACAGAACTACTCTGCCCTCAACCACCATGCTAATAAGCATCAAGAATAAGTCAAAGTATAAAACTTAAAGAAACAGATTCTGAGGCACAAGGCATCTTGTCCAAGCTGGAGCAGATATTAAGGAGTGCTCATTGAACCATCTCCCACCCTAAACACAAGCTGCCATTAAAGGAATCCAAAGTCTGTAGTCCACTAAGGGTAATGATAATGACATAAAAACTTAAAACTAACTTAACTCCTGATAAAATTAACATACACCCCAAACCAAAAAGCCAGTAGAAGGAAAAATGTGCACATTTTCTTTGGGGGGGAAATGATGCATCTTGCTACTGTCTAAAATAATACTGGCTTCCAAAGAAAATTATAAGGCCTATGTAAAGATTAGACAAACCAACATATTCACAAGTGTCAAAGCCATTAAGAACATAAGATACAGACAGCATGCAAATCAGATGGGCGGTTTCAGCAGAGAAATGGAGACTATAAGAAAGAATCAAATAGAATGCCTTCAGTGGGTTCATCAGTGGACTCAACATGAACTTAAAGATAGGTCAATAAAAATTACACAAAATGAAACACAGAGACATAAGGATGAACAAAGAAAAGAAAGAAAACAAAATAACACAGCAAAAAATAGAACCAAGCATCCAAGAGGTGTAAGACAATATCAGATGGTCTAATATATGCCTAATTGGAAACCCAGAAGAAGAGAAAGAGGGAACAGATTAGAAGAAATATTTGAAAAACTTGTGGCTGAGAAGTTCTCAAAAGTAACACAGACACCAAAAAAAACAGACCTATGAATCTTAGAGAATACTGAGCATAATAAATATTAAAACACACATTTGCATGTACACATATACAGACACCCCTAGTATATCATATTGAAACAGCTGAAAATAAAAGACAAAGAGAAAATCCTAAAGGCAGAGAGAAGAAAGGAAACATTAGGTACAGAGGAACCAGGGTTACAATTATCAGAGACTTCTTGTCAGACACCATACAAACCAGAAGACAATGGGGTGGCATATTTAATATGCTGGAAAAAATCAACCAAGAATTCTACACCCAACAAAAACATCTTTCAAAAATAAAAGAAAAATAAAGGCTTTCTTAGAAATGTAAGAAAAAATAAATCATTGCTAACATACCAAATCTACAACAAACACTAAAGGAAGTTCTTCGAATGAAAAATATATGATACTAGACAGAAAATTGAATCCATACAAATAGATGAGCAGTGCTAGAAATTGAAAAAGGAAGTTTAAAATAAGTCATTTTTGCATTTGCTTTTATTTTTTAATTTCTCTAGAAGTGACTGTCCAAAGCAAAAATAGTGATGCATTGCATGGTTATAGCTTATTTTAGATCAAATTGTAGGAAAAAATAACACAATAGATGGGAAGAAGGAGTTAAGAATATAGCGTTGTAAGATCCTTTTACTACACCTGAAGTGCTAAATATTATTTGAAGAAAAATATTAATTACAAATTCATATTCTAAACCCTAGGGTATATTCCCTCAACTGGAAGCAGCCCAGCAGTACTCCAACAGAAGAATGGATAAACAAATTGTGGTACATACATACAATGGAATGGTATCAGCAATATAAAGAAACAAACTATTGATTCACACAACAATATGAATGAATCTTAAATGTTATTAATAATTGAAAGAAGTAAGACCCTAAAAGCTACATATTGATGGCCTTAATTTACAAGACATTCTTGAAAGGGCAAAACTAGTAGGAAGAAAAACAATTTCATGGTTCCTGGGGATAAGAGGTGGGGAATTGTGTTAAATGAAAATAAACAGGATGAGGGAATACTGGGTTTAGACAGAATCTTGTCAGTGTCATAGGAGACATGATTCTATGCATTTATTGACTTCCTTAGAATTATACTTCACAGACAGTGAATTTTACCATGTGAGTAAACTTACACAAAGCCAACAAATGGGAGTGGGGTTAAAATAGAATGTAAAACTGCAGTTTAAGCTAGTTGAATAATAATATGTAAATGAACAACATACTCAAACTGAAGCATGTGGGGAAGGCAATAATTAATCTAATATTTTTTAGAACAGTATTTTGACTGGATGCCATAAGGATAAACACAGAATGCACTGTACATAAATACTGGACTCTAGCAAATAAATGTGTTTTTTGCAGAGGTATGGGTTGGCAAATTTAAAACTTCTTTGTGTATAGACTAGAGTTGAACATATAAGTAAATATGTTATAGATACGATATCCAGGTTTCTTACTATTGGAGAAAGAAGTAACAAATAAGAAAAGAGAGAGGTTAGATGAATCCGTGGTGGTGGATTTGAAGGATTCAGTATGAACTCCTGATATTTAAAATTTATACAGAGAATTTATTGGCTTCCTATTCTTGATGCAATTTTGAAGTCCTATAAACAAAAGCTATCCATGTTTATTCATTTTACAATGATGAAACCAGCTTAGATGAGTAATTAAATCTAACATTACCAGTAATGAGACATAGTGACATCATATACTCCCCATTTAGGATACAAAGTGAAGCACGCATCACTTAACATGGTTCGCTTGTCACAACACATGACCTAAACCTAATAGTGAAAAACAGCAGCTATACTCAATCTCAGGGACATTATAAAAAATAGCTGATCCAAAATTTAAGGACTCAGATAATGAGGGAAGAATTCTGTACCTCACAGATTGAAGTAGACTAAGGAGGCACGACAACTAAACATTATGGTGTTTTCTGGCTTGGACCCCGGAGCAGGAAAGGAACATTAGTGGAAAAGTTCATGAAATTTGAATAAAGTTTATCATTGAGTTAATAATGTTGTAACAATATTAATTTCTTAGTTTTTATAATTGCGCTATGTGCATGTAAATGATTACCTTAGGAGAAACTGGGTGAAGGTATAAGAAAAGTCTGTATAATTTTTGCAATTTTCCTTTAAGTGTAAAAAATATTTTAAAATAAAAAGTACTTAAAAAAAGTCATCAGTGAGGTCCCACAGAATAGTGCATTTGGGTGTTACACGCAGAACCAGGACTACCATAAAGCTTTTATTTTATTTTATTCTATTTATTTATTTATTTATTTTAACATGGGTAGGCACTGGGAATCGAACCCGGGTCCTCGGGAATGGCAGGCAAGCATTCTTACCTGCTGAGCCACCGTGGCCCGCCCTACTATAAAGCTTTTAATTGCAATTTAGGGAAGTGAAGGCAGTAAGCACAAACTCTGGTCCTTAGAGGCCGTGGTGAAAACTATGCAAGTTTTAAAAAAAGCTAATATGGTTGAATTCCCAATTGTTTATTTGTAAATATGGACAATAATACCCATCTTTCAAACTGTTATGAATATTAGAAATAATACATTTTAAAACCTGTTTTCTTTTTGAAGAGAACAGCAAATTCTTTACTGAACATGAAAGAAGTGTTGTAGTTCAGAGTTTGAGGTGAGAGAGAGGAGTGAAGATTTGGAAGAGATGTCATGGGAAATCAAAGTGTAGCGTGAAATAAAAGATATTCCCAATGAATTCTGTGATCAAATAATATCTCCAAATAGTTAATTCACTTGCATCAAAACTTAATTATGAAGGTCCCTTCTACTATTTGAAACTCAAGTTTCTCTCCATCCCCTTTCATAAAGCTAAAATTAAATAAGCAATATGGTATTTATGATAGCTTGGCCTCTAAAATACAATAAAGGTCTTCAGCTATTTGGCACCAGATTATCTAATTAGTGTCAATAAAACTTTAAATACTCATATTAGATAATATCTGCTGAAATAATTTCCAGAAAAAGGCAAAATCATAGCTCTTATATAAATATAAAAATAAGATATGTGTTAGAGATTGTATTTAACTCATGAGAGAACCAGGCAGATATTATAATTGGTCCAAAAGAGAAACCAGAAAACAAACATGTATAAATCAGGAATATAGAATTGAATATGGAAATGAGACCAAAACTGATTTTCCGCAGGGTGTAAGGAAAGATAATTGAACCTCCAACAGACTAGGCAGAATCTACATGATTGCAATTACCTACAACTTACAAGGAATATTAAAATCTCTCCTAAACAATGAAAAACTAAAACCAGATAACCTGAATGGGTTTTCTCTAGATGGTGCATACATATTGAAACACGATTTTCCTATATACATAAATGGAGATCCTAATAACCTTCTTAAATGAAAAGTTGGTACTTGAGTGTGAGGATATTTTAATTTATCCACAGGCCAAGAAAATTCAAAATCATTCCAATGTGGAAAATTCCAATGACTTCCAAGAACACCACGCAGGTAATCTAATTCTCAGAGCCAATATCATTTTTCTTTCTATGGAATGCATGATTATGGTTCAGATGTTGGTGTAACATTGACAGAGCCCTGTTATTAATCTTATTAATAGTTATAAAATAAACTTAAGTTATGAAATCTAAACATAGAACTCTATATGAAAAGTTTCATTATTCAACAAGGAAATCAACATGTATTTCCTGCTCTGTGAGAAACATTCCAAGGTGAGTAAATCATACACATTGGAAAACAGAATCTGTGAGAAAAGTTTAAAATAATCAGATTTATTTAGGCTAGGGAAAATATTAGACCTAAAATAAGTCTCTGAAAGATAGCAAAAGGAACATGGGAATAAATTATTTTCCATAGCTATGAAGAACAGAAAACAAAATCAGCTTATTTTCCATAAAAACAATGTGTTTTAGAATACACAAACCTGTGTATTCTAAAAAAAATTCTTAAAAAAACATTATTTTGTTAATTGTGAAAAATAATACATATACAAAAAAGCAATGAATTTCAAAGCACACTGCAACAATTAGTTGTACAGCGTATTTCAAAGTTTGATATAGGTTACAGTTCCCCAGTTTTAGGTTTTTCCTTCTAGCTGCTCCAAGACACTGGAGACTAAAAGCAATATCAATACAATGATTCAGCAATCATACTCACTTGTTAAACCCTATCTTCTTTGTATAACTCTACTTTCTCCTTTGATCTTCCTCCCAATCTTTAGGGTTATTTGGGCTATGCCCATTCTAACTTTCTCAATTTGGAAGGGAATGTCCATAATATTGGATGGGGGCTGGAGCTAGTGGATATTTTGGAGAGGGTGGCCCTTGTGGATTTCAGGAGTTGTCTGGCCTAGGAACCCATCTGGAGGTTGTAGTTTTCTGGGGAATAATCATACTGCATGGAACTTTTGTATTTCCAGGGAAATACCAGGTTATATACATATACATATAACACAGCCTCTCAAAATCTAGAAATAACAGTTACCTCTTGTGGACTAAATGTGACTGCTAAAAGTACTTACAATCTAGGCCTCAATTTTATCATAAGTAGTTTCTAAATGAGACCATTAAAAATATTTGCTGTTATGTTTCTAGCTTATTTTGCATCACGTAATTTCCCACAGGTTCATATCCAACATTGCATGCCTTACAATTTCATTCCTTTCTGCAGCAGCACAATATACACTCATATATATACCCCACCTTTTTCCATTCTACTTCTCAGTCAGTGCATCCTTCAGCCACTTCCATTCACTGGGCATCATGTGTAATGTCCAAAGTCAACAGTCAATCAATACTCTCAATTTCAGACCATTTTCATTGCTCCCAAGAAAAAAATAACTGAGAAACCCACCCTCACCAAATAGAAAATCCAAGTTTCCCCTTAACTCTTGTCCCTCTCCCCCCATAACTTACCTCTGTTATTGCTGTGGCATTGTTGATGTCTTCCTGTTAAACACAGACCATAGCAAGCAATAGCAGTTTTCCCCCTACATCCCAATATTATACACCTTTTGTACAAAATTCATACTCTTGAAGTAGTTCATGCAAGAGCTTATTTATATTTGTAATGTTAATTGGTGGGACACATGGTTCTATACAACCCTTTTCAATCATGTTCACCTTCACTATAGCAATATTACTCATAGGCCCACTAATGAACTGCCTTCACTTCTTTCCATTCCCTTACATTTAAGTTCAACCTCATTAGCAAAGCATTCACCCATCTCTAGCTTCCATGTATCTCTAGGTCCCTTTTATTCTGTATTATGAACCTCTGTGTTTACCTTTATCATGGTCACAAAAGTGAAATCATACTATATCTATCTTTTTGTGTCTGACTTATTTCACGCAACATTATGTCCTCAGGTTTCATCCATCTTGCCATATGCTTCAGGACATCATTTCATCTTACTACTGCATAATATTCTATTGTATGTGTATATCACATTTTGTTAATCCACTCGTCTGCTGATGGGCACTTGGATTTTCCCTCTTTTGGTGATTATGAATAATGCTTTTGGTGATTATGAATATCAGTGTACCGATGTCTGTTTGTGTCACTACTTTCAGCTCTTCTGGGTATATACTGAATAGTGGTATTGCTGGGTCATAGGGCAACTCGATATTTAGTTTTCTGAGGAACCATCAAACTATCTTCCATAGTGGCAGTACATTATACATTCCCACCAGCAGTGCATAAGGGTCCCAATTTCTCCACATCAACAACATCTGTAGTTTCCTATTTGTTTAATAGCAGCTATTCTTATAGGTGTGAGATGATATCTCATTATATTCTTGAACTGCATTTCCCTTATAGCTAATGAAAATGAGCATCTCTCCATGTGCTTTCTACCCATCTATGTTTGCTCTTCGGTAAAATGTCCATGGGGTTCTTTTGCTGTTGAGTTGTATGATTTCTTTATGTATACAGGATATCAAACCTTTATCCGAAACATATTTCCAAATATTTTCTGCCATTGAGTTGGCTGCCTCTTCACCTTTTTGACAGCCAATGTTAATTTCTAAAATGCTATCTGAAGGGAGTGGTTGATATTTTCCTGCTTTAGAGTCTAAAAGAGAACAGGTTCTCATCTATCAGTGGTGGCCTAGAAGTAAACCAAGAAAGAGCTAAAAAATTAGCATCATTTGGGGAACTCCATACATATTGCCAAGACCTATCTCAAGATATTCCTACTCAACAGCTCAGTAGTGATGTTAGGAATCTAAATTTTTACAGCTGCTTTCAGCTGATTTTAATGTATCTCCATGTGTGGAAACTATCTCACCAGAAGTTCTGAAACATTTATTTCTGACCTATCATCCCATATATATGATCCTCTTGTACAATTTGATTTGAATAATTGTGTCCAATCTAGCTTTATGTGAGCAGTGAGGAAAGCAAGGCAGAAATGCATTGGTAAATCCAGAATTTTCAAGTTTCAGAAATCAGGTTCAGTCTAAAATGACAAATAATTGTCCTTGGAATAGAAGACAGGAGTGCCATCAGTCAAGTTCCTTCTCCCATTTTGGTTTTGTGCTACCAAATAATCTCTCCAAAGTCCTGTGAGACTCAGGCAAATGCCTTGGAATATTGGCAATCTGGCTCTGTCTTACCCTATTTGTTTTTTTTTTAATATTTGTATTTTATTCATTAGCTTTACCAGGTTACAATAATATGTCTTGCTATTCAGAGCCACTCAGGGTTCATTCACCTCTTTAGCTGATAGTGAAGTGGTTTGCTTCTGTTTTACCAATAACTATCAGAATCATGCATTGAAATGCTTGTCTGTATTGCCCCCTTCAGTATACTTTTCTTTGCTCTGAAAGTGATCATTCATTTATTCAAATAAATAACAGACCAATGTCCACTGTCACAGTTGCCATTTGATGAAATCAGTGTGACTGATAAGTCCTTTCCATATCTGATTTTATTTAGTTTCTTGTTTTTAAAATATAAATGGATTGTTGACATTAATAAGTGTTTGCTGTAGATTTTTCTCATTATTATATGTATTCAGGATGGCAATGTTGTTAAAGGAAACTATTTTTTTAACCTATTGAATTTGGAAGGTTGTTTTTATACTTCTGATTATTTGTCAAGCTCTCTTAAAAGATGGAAAATAAAATAGTGCCAAAAGGACAGCAAAACTGAAAGGGAATTGAAAAGAAATGAGCAGTTCTGACAATAATAATAGGTAAGTATTTTGTGAAAATAGGTTCTAGGTTTATTATTAATATTAAAGCTATAATTCAGAATAAGTGGGCATGATTTAAAATAATCATTTACCACAAATGCATATATGTAGAATCTTTTATCATCTTCGATAATCTCAGATTGGATGAGAGTGAAGTTTGCATTCAAGTAAGAACAAACATCAATATAGAGTCACACTGTAATTATGCATAACTTGGATTCAATTGAATGCAGTTCAATGGTTGTCACTTCTTCCAGAGCAGTGGCTTCCTCTCAAATCCTCCCTAGAAATGCAAAGAAAAGTATACTGAAGGGGGCAATACAGTGTAAATATATATAATATAAAATTTCAGGCTAAAACTGAAATTTTAGCAAAGAAAGATAGAACCATCCTGCTTAGAATGGTTTTCCTGACTTTGAATTTAGCCTCTTAATAGACTAGGAGGCCCCAAGATCCCAAAATGTCTAAGGGCAGATTGGAGATTGCATCTTGACTCCAAAAGTAGGTGAGATATATATACCCTTGCTAAGGTTAAAATTGCTCACGTATAAAGTGAAACTGATAATACCTACCTTAAAGGATGTCAAGAGGAAGAAATGAGTTAGTTCATTGAAAGTACTTATGCCACTGCTTGGATCACTATAAGCAATGATTTTACAGGAGCTATTATTAATATCTGTTAATATTCTGGGGGTACTAGGGGAGAATCTGTTACTGCTCATTTGGGTCATTGACAGAATTCAGTCCCTTGCAGTTGTAGGATGCAGGTCAGCGTTTTCTTTCTGGCTATAAATGGAAGTGGTTATTAGTTTATTAAGTCATCTGCATTCCTTGTTCTCTGGCCCTCTAGCTACATCTTTTGTTTTGCACGGGCAGGCACCAGGAAGCGAACCTGGGTCTCCAACATGGCAGTTGAGAACTCTGCCTTCTGAGCCATGACGGCCTGGCCACCCTCTAGCTACCTCTTTAAATCCAGCGATTGGGGTGGGGAGGAAGTCAAGCCCATCTCTCCAGCCCACTTTTTTATCTTCCTCTACCTCTTTCAAGGATCTGTGATTATATTGGGCCCATATCACCTAATAATCCAAGATAATCTGCCTATATTAAATCAGCTGATAAGAAATTTAATTCCATTTGCAACTTCAATTCTCATTGTATATGAGAATTTAGCATATTAATAGGTTCTGGGCAATTGGCAATTGGACATCTTTGTAGGACCATTACACTCCTTATTACAACAAGCTTTCAGACAAAGAGAACTCAAATTTAGCATGTCCAATATTGATTCCACCAACTTCACCCATCTTCCCTCTTTGTCACTTTTTCTGATTCATCCCCCCCATCTCTAGATAAATACCAGTCTCAACCTACAAGAACCCTTCTAAATGTTTCACTCAATTTTAGTCAATAAATTCTATTTTTTCATTGAGACTTAGAAATATGATTTCTTCATTATCCCTTGAATTCATCTCTTACTTCTTTTTTGTAACCTGTGTGGTAGGGAGAGTCACATTTTGTTCTTTTTCCAAGTGACTGTCCCATTGAAGCACCATTTGTTGAGTTTTTATTGGGGGTGGGGTGGGGAGTGCATGGGCCAGGAATCGAACCCGGGTCTCCCACATGGCAAGTGAAAATTCTACCATTGAACTACCCTTGCACCTCCTCATCCCTTACTTTTTTTTTTTTTTTTAATTTGCATATGGGCAGGAGGCACCAGGGATAGAACTCCAGACCTCCAGCACCGCAGGTTGGAGCTCTGCCTGCTGAGCCACGGCAGCCGCCCCTCATCCCTTACTTTTAATCCCCACTATCATTGTTTTAAAACACATTTGCATTCTTATCATTTTTACTGCAAAGTTCTGCACAATAACCAGAATACTGTTTCTAATATGAAAATGTCATAGCATTGTTTCCTTAGTTAAAACTTCATTGATTTACCATATCATAGTATGGAAGGTTGAATTATGTACCTCCCAACAAAAAAAAAAAGTCCTTAATCTTTATCCAATACTGTGAATTT
The DNA here is from genome assembly GCA_004026745.1 of Myrmecophaga tridactyla. Classification (NCBI taxonomy): domain Eukaryota; kingdom Metazoa; phylum Chordata; class Mammalia; order Pilosa; family Myrmecophagidae; genus Myrmecophaga; species Myrmecophaga tridactyla. Next base: position 202,767 of record PVIY010000176.1, read on the forward strand.
GAGCTCATTGTAAATAAGACATTTTGAAGACATTATTCTTAGTTAAGGTGCTGTCCAACTGAATGAGTTTGGGCTTTAATCTCACTACTGGAGACTTCTGAAGACAAAGCCACATGGCGAAGCAGAAGTTGGAAGTCATGGGGACCAGGAAGAGGAGGGGAAAGAAAGGCCATGGGACTTGCCATGTGACAGAAAAGGCAAAGATCCAAAGATGGCTGTCAGCCAGTTCCAAATCGCCAGTCTTCAAAGAGAAATCACTGCTTTGCTGAAGCCTTGATATTTAACTTCTCCTAGCCATAAAACAATGAGCCAATAAAATTCCATTGTTTAAGCAAACCCATTGTATGGTATTTGTTTTAGCAGATGGGAAACTAAAACACATAAGGAATGGCATAATTTTATCCCTGGTTGACATTCAACATTTGCTGCCCCATTCTTCACTTTGCTATATCCTATTCAGCACCCAAGACTTGGTTCACCTATCACCTCTTTGAGGAGTATTTTTCACTAGGTAAGGTGGATTCAAAAATACAGATGAAATGATAAAATGTCTGGATTTTACCTTTAAAAATATGGGTAATTTGTGAAAGAGGCAGGGGTATGCATCAACAAATCAAGTTTGGCCATGTATTGTTGATGTTTGAAAATGAGTATATGAAGGTTTACTATCTTATTTTCTCTATTTTCATATGTTCGGAGTTTTCCACAATAAAAGTTAAAAGAAGATATTTATAGTAATGCTTTTCTTTTCCTATAGCTACAAGAAAACAAAGATAAAGAAAAAGAAGTTTCATGATAATGAAAAAGAAGTTTTATAATAATCTGAATTACATGATATTTGGTTAAGTTATTCAATCTTTTCTTTTGGAACAAATAAAAATAAGATTAATTCTCCAACACCACCATCACCCACTGAAAAATAGTAACAATGATGCCATAAAAATGCACACCTCCCCAATGAGCTGGTAGGCACAATAATGGAAATATACCACAAATTAATGCTAATATAAAACATTATTATGAAAGTGCTGCTGATAAAGCACTATAAAACTTTCTTCTTCACTACAAACAGCCATTTCAAAGGAACATCTGAGACATAAGTTGATTCAATTCAAGTGGAAAACAATCATAAATTTTACAAGTCTCTATTGAAATAAGAAAGGTGAAGTTATTAGTATTAACCCAGCTTCTGCAAAAGCCAGTACTATACTGTGTGAGTATGATTTATTCCATATCTGAAATTATAGAGTAGCTAATTTAAAACTGATTCAAACTACAAAATCCTTATGAGTATATTTACATATAAAACATTAGAATGCATTTCTCAATTCCTCTAGATCGATCAATGGTTATTAACTATGGGAAATTTTGCCACCTCCATACCCCCACTCTCTGGGGGCATTTGGCAATGTCTGGAGACATTTTTGGTTGTGGTAACTGGGGAAGGACTATTGTCATTTAGTTGATACGATCCAAATATGCTGTTTAAATCTTCTAGTATGTTAACAAAACAGCTGTCTAACAAAACAGTTCCTAATAACAAAGAATTATCCGATTCAAATGTATGTAATACTTTGCTTTGGAAATCATGCTCTAGGTATACAAATATTTTTCAGGGCTAATTGAAAACTTTTTTCAATTATGAATGGAAATTTTGTTTTGTATACATTCATGTATTCATTTATTTATGTGTACACACTGAAATATCTTGCCCTAAGGAATGTCTTTTCTTTTCTTTTCATTTTAAAAAAAGGCATATTTGTTCAAGTTAGACATGCTCTTTAAACAAAAATTGGGCAACCTATACTGACAGAGAAAATAGGAAACATTTCCTTACATCCTAACTTCAATTCACTCTGAACATCTCTGAAAGGTAGGGAAATGTGTTAAATAAAGTACAATATAGCAGGAGAATTATGCATCTCTTACAAAAACAGTATTGTCTTAATATACTACTATGTAACTCCAATAATTGATAATTTATAAATAAGAACAAAAGATATTTAAGAATCTTATTGTTAATTAGATTATATGTGTCCTAAATAAGAACAATTTCTGAAATAATACTTCTTTTTAAAGGTCAAGTAGATGGCACCAGTACTCAGTCCAAATCAGAACTAGAGTGTAACTGGAACAGGAGAAGAAATTAATTTCTTGTTGTTTTATATCAAAATGACTCACATGGTTTTTACATGTTCTTGAATCCAAGAGAAGAAAAGACCTCTTGTTTAATCCTTGTAGATGTTGTACTATGTAGATTCTTCTGAACCACAAAACATATTCCCCTTCTAAAATTATCAGATTTTTAAAAATTTTTTTAAATGCTATTCAATAAAATATGTTGTCAAACCTGAAACTAGCTTCTAATATTTAAATTTTAAAATGTAGCAGATAATTTGAATTGAGATTGACTGTTAAGGAAATAATAATCAAAATGATCTCATGTTTAAATGTGATTAATACATTTTGAGAAAAGTGATGTTTATGAGAAAATAGTCTCCAATTGCACATTTTTTTGAAAATGTACAATTTGAAAAATATTATTTCAAAAATATCTTTTTCCACAAATCTGCCATAAAAATATTCATTTTAAAAACAATTTTTTAGAGTTCTCAGATTGTAGCTGCCTTAATAAAAAAAAGATAACATAATTAAGCCTTATAATCCTAAATTTATTATTCAAAGTTAATTTGGGGTCAAGGTTGTTAATTTTTATTATTCTTAATCCATACTATAGCAGATCATTTACAGTATATTTGATAAAGAAGCCTAATCATATGATATACATGTTATCATTATATCTAAGCAAAAAATCAGCTTTATCTAGGAATATCTTGTATAAAAGAAAAAATAAGCATCAAAAATCAAAGATTTTAAAAGACATTATAAATAAATCATCATGTAGGTACATATCCCCAACTGGAGATAAATGAATAATTAGGTTGTCATTTAAGATTAATAAAAAGTTTCTCTTGTGTGAGATTAATTATAAAGGATGAGTGACTATTGGACTAAACTATTCTGATTTTTATATCGCTAAATGTAGTTACAACCAATGGAAAATTATCCTCATCATTCATAACGTATTTCAAAGTCAAACATTTTTTGGTTTCTAAAGTGTTCCTTTAACTAAGAGTTAAATGTCTTCTCTGATATTAAGATTTGCCATAGGTCAGCTAGGACCCATGAATATAACATCTATTGAGAAAAAAATGATATATTAATTTTTATTAAAGGCAATATTTCACATAGAATTGTAAAGGAAGATATGAATTAAATATCCACCATGGACATGGAGTTCATCCTATTTAATAATTGCATCAAGTGAATACTGTATTTGTTGCCAGGCTAAGACACTCTATCACTTAGGAAATTCATTCAGATGCTTAAAAGGCAAGCCAGAAATAACTGGCTCAGAAAATACGGAAGGGTAAATCTCTCTCATGTATACTAAGCTCTGAGGAAGCAGTTCAGGGCAGGTACGACTGTTCCACTGTGCCATCAAGACCCAAGATGTTTTCATTTTCCTGCTACACTATTCTTAACACTTGCTTTCTATCTTCAAGTTTGCTTCATTTTCCAAAATGATGAGAATTCCAGGCATTGCACCTGAACTTAGTCAAAGAAGCAGGATGAGAAGAGACAGACAAAAAGGACTTATGCTGAGTGTGTATCCCAGTATGAAAGGGTATTCCTGGAAGTTCTTCTCAGCCCCTTATGCCTTTATCTATCCCACTGGCTTCCTCTATCTGCCCAGTAGTTCACATAGACTGCACTGGGTATATTACTGTCTAAAAAAAGTATTTATCTTTGGTTGTTTTATTGAGGAAGAAGGCAGCTAGCTATGTGTTTCGCTACTCTGAACAGCACATAATTATTACATGTACTGTCAAATATTCAGAAGCTCATAGAGTTCAAGAACCCATAACACAGGCTCAGACTTTTAAGTATATTATGGCCATCAGTTTTCAGTACAAAATTTCCATGTCTGTACTCAAACATACAGGAAAAGGTATTAATATGATAAAAACGGCACTAGGAAGAGTATGTTTTGAGATATTTTATCATTAAGAGGAAATTGGATAATTGTAAATATTGTATTAAATAAATGCATTTTACATGTTTTCTTTCCATTAGAAAGAAATCATACACAGTCTGCAAAATAAATCAGTTATACTTGGACCAAACATTCTTGCTAATAAGTGTATCTGCATTTGAATTTGTCTGTCAAGCATATTTCTTAATAGAAGTGTCCCTTGGGAAAGTAATCTTCCTTGTTTCAAGAATGGATTCTATATAGGAAGAGGCAAAGGGGTCACCTGTGGAGTTACTGTATCACTTGCTCCAGTCTCTTCTCATCACTGGGGCTCAGTCCTCTTGTAATCCCAATCGAGCTCTACCTCACAATTTCCTTGAACAATTCTATCTCCTCTTTGTCCTCCATAATTGTGCATCTGAAACAGTAGCTTTCTTTTCCTCAGTTCACTTACTCCTAGTACTGTTAAGTGAAGTAGAAACAATCACTTTTGACTCATCTACTATCATCTGCTAAGTGGTTGGTGTTTCTGGGAATCAAAACATTTTTATAAGATTTTGATGACTAGCACAAAATATCATGAGTTGTGTTCTATAGAAGAGGATGCTGAGGTGATTGGGATATAAGAAGTTTATAAGATATCAATACATATGAAGGGAAAGAGAAGAAAGTAGGAATTAAGTAGAGGACAAAGTTGAACTGTGATGCAGGCCCTAAAAACCTTGGTCAACTTAATTGGGTGCTCTGGAGCAAGTATAGTCTATCAGGCCTTTATAGCAGAACCTTCATAACTCTTCCTAACACTGTCCCTGGATCCATGCCTCATGGTAAAGGATGTAACCTTGGGAAGGCAGCTCTCTGCAGCTGAGGCAGACACTGAAGGAGATGAGGAATAAAATTGCCTTTTGACTGTACCCCCACTGCTAGGCAACAAGTCCTGATTAAAAGGAGATTAGAGCTGCACATCTCCATATCTAATACAGTTCAAGATTCACTTCTCCATATATGTCTAGAAAAAGATCCTCCAGGATTCTGGTGATCTTTTTTTTTCTTTTTTTTTTTTTGGAGGGGATACTTAGGAAAAAGGTTAAGTGGGGCAAACCATAGCCATTGCTAATATAGTTAACTGACACCATCTCTCTCTTCAACTATCCATTCTATATTCCCTTCACCCTCAGCTACCATCTCTGCTCTCCTCATTGGCCCTTAGTGGCATGACATAGATCCTCCATCCTAAGGAATCTGAATCCTTGGTTGCCATTCACTTCTCAGGTTGACTTTACTTTACCTGCATATTTACAGTCACAACTGAGCTAGGAAGTAGATGGAGGTACCCAAATGGGTTCCATATTTTTCTTGTTTGCTCTCATCATGTAACATCATCCCTAACTCCATTAAATGACCAGGGTGAATTCTCCTTGCCAAAACATTGAATCATCTTCCCTGCTGGTCGCTATGCACAAGGAGTCTAAACTACTCACTTAGGAGCTACAGTTTTTAACTCAATGGAACTCTTGCTGTGATCCCTGGTGAAGGTGTTTCCCCTTTGGAGACCAGGACCTCTACCCCATGGAGCTCAGAGTTGCAAGGGTCGGAAGTGCTAAACTTCCAGATGGTTTATTGGGAGTAATATTAAATAGGGCCACTCCTGCTTCCATCCTTTGATTACAGATCTGTGAGAGTTCTTCCTACTGTGATCAGTGCCTTATAAAAACCTGCAATATAGACAGTGAGTGCATATGGTACATCCTGAAAGATGGCAGGCAATATTCAAAAATGTTGCCTCCAGATACTTTAGCCATGGCTTCAGCATGTATTATCAAGCTTGATAGCATGCACTATCAAACTGGAATTTTATGGATGGAACTATGTGTGATTCAACCAGTGAAATCCATGGTCATGGAATCATTCCTGCACTTCCTTCAATGAATCCTGGTAACTGAAAAGCAAGTTTAAAATGTGTTGACTGTATTCAGAGTGATTTTGTCTCTCATCAAAATTACTTCACCATGAAATCAGAAATGTTTGTTACTTTTTGTAATTGCTCAAATCTTAAATATAAGGCAATTGCAATAAGTAAGATGTGTTCTAGAAACAAACATAGGTCAAGTTTAAGAACAAAGAAAAATTAGCATTTTCCCAATTATCTCTATACTGTCACATTTCAAAACCTGCCAAGTGGTAAGAAGGTGAGAAAATTTAAGCGAATTTCTCTGACTTCATTTTAATGCAATTCAGGCCTAAGTTCTTGGTCACTGATATGCACACTCAAAAGAACTTAGAAAATTAAAAACTGACCAAGGTGCCATTTTGAACTTGAAGTAACTTCATTCATCTTGACTGAGGTGCATCACAGTATTTTAAGTTTCCAGTGGGAAAAGTTATGCTCATTCTGGTTCAAGTCCACTGAGGAGAAAATATTCCATGGCCTTTAAGAGCAGAATTTGATTTAAAGAGGGAGGAAACAAGGGTGAGAAAGAAAGATGGAGAGGGAGAGAATCATCTGTATATATTTTAACACCATCTGGGTGAGTATATACAAAATGAAATAACATTGAAGGATAGAGCATCAGAAGATAATTCACATGTGTCTTAGCTTCAGTGGCCAGATTGTGCTCCTCATGGCACCTGGTCTAGAAATATTGACCTTCAATATCTGTTTCTTGGATTGAATAAGAATGAACAGGAAGTGTTCTTGATTGAGTTTCCTCACTCTTAAACTTTATCTGTTTAGAATTGCCATGTAGTAAAGATAACGTATTTCTAGTTTTTGCCATCCTATTAACTTTCATAATAAGGCAATTTTTAGATGTCAGCAAAGGATATACCTGTGCAGAGATTGCCACAGTAGAACAAACTAAATGAAACCTCCAAATGGTGCCCTCATTGTTGAAGAGACACACTTTCTTTCTGATGACAGTGGGATGGGGCTTTGTGGAGAACTTGAGTAGCTTATTTAGGCAAAATTCAGATGGGTAAAAATCCCCAGTCTCAGAAATGTGTACAATGTTCTGTATTTTAAAAATTTTTCTAGAATCATTCTTCCCAACACAAATGACCTGCAAAGTAATACCCATTGCCTGGAACTCCTGCAGTGCCTACACATGGGAGTCTAATCCACCTCTGCTCCTTTCTCCTAAAGACATATCTCCACACTTATCTTGAGCTACAATCCTCTGAATCTCAGCCTTGGCCAGGGCAGTGAACCTAATCATTCCTCCTTGGATTAGGCACCATTGAGCCAAGTCCACTCAAGAGCCTGCTGGCAATTCTCAGCTTGCTTCTCTCAGCATCATGAAGCACAGCTGTTCTTACAGGTTAGTCAAATTTATCCACCTTAAAGCAGGAGGGTTTGGGTGGCAGGATAATCAAATTTATTCCTCTCTTGAGCTTAGTCCTCACTTTCATTCCAATATCAAATTTAAAACCTTAAATGTTACTATGCCATTAATAGCTGTGTATTTCCTACCATGATGACTCTATAACTTTTCTCCAACATCAAATTAGGTATTAAAATATATTAAAGGGAACTTTGGTTAAGACAAAAATTTAGCAAATAAAAGTGTGTAATGATAAAGATTGAGAGGTTACTCTAATGATTTTTAACTTATATGCAAAGATATATCTTTAAAAGTTCAACTTTTTTTATTTTTCCTGTTACACTAGCCTTCAAACTAACCGGAAGTGTTTCTGGAAAACATGGTATACAATCATATTGATTCCCTTCACGTGAATGGTAACACAAAGGGAAAAGTTTCCACTTCGAAAGCTAGTAGGTAATGATTATAATTTGTCTAGTGAAAATCTGCATGTTGCTGATAAGAATATTGGCCTCTACATTAGAAGAACTGAGTTCTAATCTTAGCTCTGACTCTAGCTTTGGTACATAATTTAATATTTCTGGTCTGTATATTTCTTATCTGTTAGACAAGGGGACATAACTAAATTATTTTGGAAGTCCCTTCTGAATCTGAAATTATACAGTCTATTCTATGGAACATTCTTCTATCAGATCATTAATAGTTTATGATAATTTCATCGGGCAATGATTCCTGCTAAGTAACTATTTGCATACCAGCAGGAGAACGAGGATTCTGTGAAATCAGAACAAATTTCTCCCCACAATGAAAAGGCAATTGCCTTTATAATTAGGTGGTTTTTATGTTCTTGCAAATAAAAGTGTTAAAAATTCTAATTTTGAACTATTCAGAATTCTTTTTTTATGGTAAAGAAATTAAATATGAAGCTCTTAAAAGTTTATCCTCAGATTTCATCATAACTTTTTTCCATCTACTCTATGCTGATTTGGCGAGTCTGGTAAGTATATCTGGTCAGGAAAACAATATACATGGGAAAAGATCCGCGGATGACTCTGTTTCTTGAGGCAATTCCAAAATGATAAGATTTATTTACACAACATACCACCACTAATTAAAAAAGGTAAAATGTGTGGCTTTCTATTCTATACATATCTGATTTTAAAAAATGCTCAAACTCAAAAAGTATCATGAGTATCAGTGTCCTTAATGAAAATCCAAACTGATTAAGTATTACATGAAGAAAGTGTGCTGTCATTTAATCTGCTTGCGATGCAGGACACTTTTAAAATTATCATTTAGAACTACCATCTTAGCTTATTGAGCTTTCTAAGGGAGCAGTAGTAGTTCTGATGTGTCTAAAAATTAGGATCATTTTATCATTTCATAATAACCTTGACAGATATTTGATACTTACTATATGCACAGGGTTCTGTTAATTGATACGGGAGCATGAAATCTTATCAGGCATACTTTCAAAACCCTAGTTACATTTTAAAAGGTGATAACAGTATCTTTATACTGCACATTTCAATAATGTATTATGATAAACTATACTTTCCAGACACTTTATATTTAGATAATATAGTTTGTATCTATGTTGGATAATATCACCAAGGCAAAACATGTCCTTCTGCTTTGATAAATTTCCTGAGTATGCACTATTGACTACACAATATTGCAAAATAAGAATCTAGTTGCTTTTTGCCCTTTAAAATTTTTTTTTTTACCTGTTCAATAGGAAAAGTTTTACTTAAAACTACAGTCAAGGGCTCTGGTGGACTGCATCTATTGTAATCTGCTGAGTTTAATCACTTCTTGGAAGATGGAATTTCATAATTGCTGATGAAACCAGGCATGCTGTGTTATACTGGCAGTGCAGAAAGTTACAATCACTAAAAAGAAACGGTTTTATTGCAAATGCATGTCAGAAAACCCTTCTTAAAATTAATATTGCCTTTTTTTTGAGCAGCCATCCATTTTTATAACTATGCTAGCAAGGAAAATCCAAGGACTGATAAACTCTCTCGTATTTCCCATGTTATCACTTTACATCATCATCCACAAATGGCTTCATTTAAACCATACTCAAAAATATACACACATGCATTTTGTCTTTTTTTAATTCTTTTGCATTATTGATATTCTTATTTGATTACATCAAAGTAAGCTTCTCTCAGATGCACTTTAATATAAGGAATATTCTTCAAATCCCAGAAAAGCCTAATTCCCAGATAAATTAACGTTAGACAAGAAATTGAGACTGTAACTTAACTCGGTTATTGATGTAAGACTTTATGAATACTAACAGTTCGGAAATAATTTTTAGCCATCTTTTCACATAATTCTTCTAAAAACATGTCAATATTATTATCTTCTGCTAAAGAAAACACCATTAAAAGAGTCATTAAAGCCTTTTTGGTGAACGTCTTGAAAATTTAATATGAGATCAACCTCATTTTGTACACAGAAGTTGATACTTTAAAAAGTAAGATTATACTAAGTTAAATATATAGATTCACCCTTGAATCATATTGTAATGCTTGTACTGCAATAGTTTCTAAAAATAGCTGTGCAAAATGTTTAACTTGGCTCTCTCAAGTACACAGGGATTGACTTAGAAAATTGCTGTTAAAAGCTGTCGACAACTTTAGTGCTTAGCGCCTAAGATGTCCATTTTCAACAACTACAACTTGTCATCAGGGTTTTATTCCAAAATAGTAAGAAACGAATTTTTGTGCTTAAAGGATTTACATACTTTATAAAAATTTCTAATTTTCACTTATTTATATTTAAATTTTTCTCAACATAGGGTGGTTAAATAAATAACTATTTAAATAGCTGCATTTTTCTACATATGCATGAGTTTCATAAAAAAGTTACTTGGTTAATGTAAGTCTTCTAACTTCTACTATATATAAAGTACTGTACCAGGTATTGTGAAAAAGAGAATGGGAAAGAGAGAATAAATGATTTTTAAAATAACAGAAAAGAGATTTCCTTCCCACAGTCTTTAAAATACATACTTGTTTGAGTAAATATTTGAGTGCTTGAGTGTATAATAGACATTCATGTGAATCAAATAAAACGAGACAATTTCAGAGTAATATTCTAACAGATAGAATTAATATTATGCAAACACAATTTCTGTTTAGTGTCAAGGGATTAGCAGTAGAAGGATATACTAAACCAGATGGTTCAATCATAAAGGACTTCCTACATGAATTGAGCTCTATTTTTTCTGAGCTTCATATGGATGAGAAACACACATATACACACACATAAATTTGAGCTTCACTTCCACTTTTTTTTTTTTTCGCATGGGCAGGCACTGGGAATTGAACCTGGGTCACCAGCATGGCAGGGAAGATCTCTACCTGCTGTGTCACCGTGGCCCCATTTCCACATTTTTATCCCCTGTTGAAGAAGTCATTCCATATGGATGTGCTACCACGCATTCACATGGGTTCAATGCACCTGCCCCCTTTAAAGAACAAACTAATGTTGCTTCTGCTCGGGATTCTCTCCAATTCCATCCTGTCCCACTTTTAGGAGGAGAGGATCACTTCTCTTCTTCTCTTGTGGATCACCTGGTTGCTTTTCCTTTCCTCTCATTTACAAGCAGTATCATCTCATATCTTAACCAATCCTAGATCTCCTCTCCTTTTGTGTGTTTTTCATTCAAATCGCATTTGTTCTTCAGTTATTGGATGCGAGTTTGCAAATTATCTTTGTTTCTCACCACATGCATTTAGATGTATTTCCCTACTACAAACATGAGATTTCCCAGAAGATTTTATTTACACAAGGGGATGAGAGTAACTATGAAAGCTTCTGGGATTCTGCCCCACCCGACAAATTTTATTTAATGATTAAGATTTTAATCTAAGTATATGGAAGAGTAATCACTTATCTGCAGCTACAAAGCAGTTACTGGTAAAGTTAACTGGCCTTTCAATGTCCGTGAAGCATCTTCATTCTCTCCACTTAAAAGAAAAAAAAATGTTTTTAATTTCTTTAAAGGGGAAATGATAGCTTCTCAGACCTAAGAAAAGAGAGCATGGAAGAGAGATTAGTAAGCGCTCGAAAATCATATGTTTCAGAAATCCTCACTTTGAGTTCGAATCAAGGATTTAAAAAAAAACTTTTTTGTTCTATGAACTAGAATTCTGTGATAGTTTTTTTTACTTTCCATATGTATTGTGTCTACTTCTGAGCTAATGATTCTGGTACACTGGATTGATTTGTGGAAAACTATGTCATTTTGATTTGGAAGCTTTTAAATATCTTTTAATATATGATAGATTTAACCATTCCCCAATACTCTTCTGAGTAAGGGTTTTGATTTGAAATTAATGCTTGTTTATTTTTCCATGTGAACTTCAGGGCCAAATAAACTATCTTCCAGGGATGTGTTTGGGGTAGAGAGGGAGACTTGCTGCTCTTTTTAATTGAGATCATGTAAATTTTACATATCAACTTGGGGAATTTTTTATTGTAATAACATATACAACTCTAAATTCCCCAATTTAACCATTTTCAAGTGTACAACTTAATGATATTAACCACATTACACGTTGAGCTGTCATCACCAACATCCATTACCCAAAATGTTTCATTAGTTCAAACAGAGACTCTGTACCTACTAAACAATAACTCTCCCTCTCTTCCTATCCCCACCCACACACCCCCAGATACAAGTAATCTATTGTCTGTCCCTATGAATTTGTTATTCCAGGTGTTTTACATAATTGAGATCATAAAATATTCATCTTTTTATGTCTGGCTTATTTTGCTCAACCTGATGTCTTCAAGATTGATCTATGGGTGTAATATATATATCACAACTTCATTCCTTTTTACAGCTGAATAATATTCTTTAATGTATATATATACCACATTTTGTTTATTCATACATCTGTTAATGGATCCTTGGATTACGTATTAGTCATGATTCTTCAGAGAAACAGAACCAAACAGGAGAAGCAAAAGTTGGAAACTCCAATAAAGGTAATGATGAATTCCTCCCCCACCACCAAGAGAAGTTGGCTGCATGAAGTAGAGATAAAAAATCCTTCTTTTGATTGCTGAAGTCATGCATTCAACCTTTAAAGCCTTCTATTCATTGGATGTGGAAACTTTTATCATTGCTGAAGGAATCAATCAGAGATGGAATCAACTGACCAATGATTTAGGACCATGAAATACACTCACAGTGACAATCAAATCAGTGCTTGCTTGACTAAACAACTGAACACCATAACCTAGCCAAATTGAAACACGAACTTAACCACACAAGTTGCTTCAAATGTGAATAATACTATTGTGAATAGTAATGTGAACTATCTGTTCAAATTCCTGTTTTCAGCTCTTTGTAGTGTATTGTGGTTAATACGTGTAATGTGGTTAATATCATTAAGTTGTACACTTGAAAATGGTTAAATTGGGGAATTTAGAGTTGTATATGTGTTATTACAATAAAAAATTCCCCAAGTTGATAAGTAAAATTTACATGATCTCAATAAAAAAAAGCAGCAAGTCTCCCTCTCTATCCCAAACACATCCCTGGAAGATAGTTTATTTGGCCCTGAAATTCACATAGAAAAATAAACAAGCATTAATTTCAAATCATTTCAAGAAATGGGATTGCCAGGTCATAATATAATTCTGTGTTCAACTTTCTGAGGAACTGCCAAACTAATTTCCACATTGCACCATTTTACAATCCCACCAACAATGTATAGGTTTCAAATTCTCCATACCCTTGATAATCCTTGTTTATGTCTTTGTCTATGTTTTTGGATTTTTATTTTTATTTTTAATGATAGCCATCCTAGTAGATGTGATGTGATTTTGATTTGCATTTCTATGACCAAAAATATTGAGCAACTTTTCATGTGTGTGGTTTTTTTTTTGTTGTTGTTCAAGTCCTTTCCTAATTTTTAAATAGGGTCATGCATCTCTTTGCTGTTGAACTGTAGCAGTCCTTTATATATTCTAATATTAAGCCTTTATTAAACATATAGTTAACAATTATTTTACCCCACCCCGGAGGTTGTCTTTTCACTTTCTTGACAATATCCTTTAATGTAAAAAGGCTTTAATTTTGATGGGGTCCATTTTATTTATTTTTTTCTTTTGTTACTTGGTTTTTCTTTGATTTAAAGAAATCACTACCAAATACAAAGTTGTGAAGGCTCCCCCACATGTGTTTCTCTAAGAGTTTTATGTTGTTGTTTTTTTACTTATGTGTGCATTTTGTGTATGTGTGTGTGTATGTATGTATGTATATTTTCAGATTAATAATGGATCCATTGGTTTTATTGAGAGTTTTAATGACAAATATATGCTGAGGCTTTTCTCTAACCTATAGAACTTATTTTATGATTTTACTCCTTAAATCTGTTTATATGAGATATTAATGGATTTCTGCATTTAAAAATTTAAAGTTCATTCCTTACATTCTAAAATAAACCCCACTTAGCTTTAATGCATTCTCTTTAGAATGTACATTTGATTTAATTTTTGAAACATTTGATTTTTGTATTAATAGTCAAAAGTAGCAATTTTCTTCCTTTTGTGCCACCTTAATCAAGATTGGGTATAGATTATATTTGCTCCACAATTTTTTCTTATGTTGCCATTCACTGAAGTATTTCAGTAGCAATGGAACTTTCTAAGTTTTGGATATTTTAAGAAACTCCCTCAAATTACCAGGTATTTGTCATCTGGGTAGAGAGTGGAAAGTGGAACAAAGCAGTTCCTGAATAACTTTCCTATTTCCTTTATGGAAATTAGCTTCTAGACCTCTCTATTGGAGTTTTATGCATTCCTAACAAGTATCCATTATATCTGGATATTGAGCTTTATTTTTACAGATTTGCACAATTTCCTATTTTGTTGTTTTAATGGTTATTTCTCACTTTCTACTGCTTATATATTTGTACTTTCTCTTTTTTAAAAAGTTAAGTATTTGGTGGTTCATTTATTTTATTATTTTTTAAAGAATGAAATCATCTACTTAATATTTTGATCTACATTACTATCTTCTGTCATTAATTTCTGCTTTCATCTTTATCCTTCCCTTCTTCCTGCTTGTTATTTTTTTACCCTTTCTTGTTTACTTATTTTAAATACTTATTTTTTCAGTTGATATATGTATTTCATGTATATGTGTTTTTCGACTAAATAAAATATTTATACTATTCTCCACCATACCCCCATCATGCTTTTAGTCTTACCACTGATTTGAATAGAAATGAAGAACCAAGAATAAAAAATGAAAAAAGTGCAAAAAAATCAGAGGAAAAAAGATATAGTAGAAAAGTAAAAATATCTAAAATATTAATAACTGCCTAAAAATATAAAATTAAAATGGATCAGAACTAAAATTTATAATTATAATTCAAGAAATCTTTCCTGATATTAAAACAGTCCTGATTCCTTATATGAAAAACCTCCACTGTTTACCATACTTGGGAAAATCCACCCAGAATAATAGTAAATAGACAAAGAAGACAATGAAAAAAATCATTTACAAAGGAAAGAAAATCAATTTATCATTACACATATTGATAACAACTTATTTTCAAGGCACTATTAGAAAAAGCTTTATTATAGACCTAAGGAAAGAAGGTGTGAATATTCTACAAAGAAAATAAAAATCAAAACTTTTCAGCCAATGGAAACACATACAGAAGAAAACAGTGAAACAGAAGAAATTTGACCCCTGTTGTACATTTGTAGATTTGAAATAACACTATGAATCAAAAATCCAATGATTCAGAATAAAATTGGAAAGAGAAAAGGAAGCTGTGAAATAGGAGCTGATCAAAATCCGGAAATAAATGGAAGAAAATTTTTAAAATCACCTTGAAAATAAATACGAAATTTCAGAATGCCCAAGAGAGAAAAAGTATTACTTTTCCCTTTTTACCTCATTTTGTTTGTCTTCATGTTCTTTATATATTTATGTCAGAGCACATAATATTTTTTCTTATACTAATGGATGTGAATGCTTGATCTTTTTTTTTCCTTGTTCATTATTTGTGTTGGATTTTTCTGAGCTAGCATTAGTATGTGATCCTAAGAATGGGTAGGGGAGTGGGTGGTTGAATAACTAGGTTATTTAGTTCAAGGGTGCCCCCTTCAGTCACTACAGTGAAGTGCAGCTTTAAAAAGTAGCCTTTTTATTTCTTTTTTTTTTTTTAAGATCTACCTTCTGATTCTTGAACCTATTTCAGTAAGTCCCTTATCCTTAGCCACTCCCTGCATTCTTTTTCGTGCTAAGCCATCTAAGGGCCACTTCCCTTGAAAAGGACCTCCTTGTCACTATAACATCTGGTCTTTCTAGAAAGATCTCATGAAAACTTCTTCCTTTTGACTTCACTATGTCCAATGCTCTGCTCCACTAGGTCTCAAGCTTGTCCTCAATGGTTCCCCTTTCAGATTGGCACCCCCCCCCATCATTAGCCACCACTAAGACCCTGCCACAGTGTCCTCTTGTCCCTAAAATCCCCATCTAATTCTCTATTTCGTGTGGACTTCAAAGCCAACTCTGCTATGCCCATACAAATTGAAATTCATGCTATTTTCTCTCTCAGACTTATGTTGTGGATATAGCATTTTGTTTGTTGCTTTCCTTGCATACCTATACTATTTTCTAAGCAGATGTGCTGAGACAAATTAAGGAGGCCATCGGTATCTTACCTGGAACTCTCTAGTTGCCTTTTAAATAGCAAAAAAACAAATGGGTGAGTTAAACTACTAAAGTTTGGGATTTGTTCATAACCAAATTGGTGATTTATTGCAAACTCTACAAGCAGGGCTTGTTTCTTAAAGATACTACCTAAGAACTATTCAGATTAAGTGCAATGGGCTAAATTAGTCAGAATGTAATTTAAAACAGTATGTGCCATTGTCTGATAAGAAAATCAAAATTTGAGAATTTAGTTTTCTCTTGGATTTTTAAATTATTTGTATTTGTTTATGCATTGGTTGGTCTCTAGAAAAGTTCCGCAAAAATGAAATATAACAAAAATATATATAAAACAAATTGATTGGAAAGAAAATGCAAGTGAATAATAAAAACTTATGCCATCATTTGTTCGAACAACAATCAAAGAAGAAAGATAGTGAGGTTTGTAAACGATGGTAATTCTTATAATTCTTGCCTCATTTTATGTTGAACCCTAATTTCACATATGCTTATTTATGAAATAAATTGTATATGAACTATTCATTTGTAATGCAAGTTATGTGATTTTCCAAAGAAAATGGAAAAAGTTCCCCAGGAAACAGCAGAAAAATTAAATTGATATGTGACTAGGTATTTTATAAAAATCAAGGATTTGAACCAGTAAAAATTACTGCCTCCAGGGTGCATGGGTAGCTCAGTGGTTAGACTGCCCACTTCTCATGCGGGAGACCCAGGTTCAATTCCTGGACCATGCACCACCCCCCCCAAAAAAAAATAAATGTTACTGCCTCCAAAGGCATCTCTACAGGTACACTATTTAATGAAATTACCACACATTTTTAAACTATAAGTGTATACATCTGGATTCCCGTGAGATCACTGTATATTCCCCCTCTCCAAGAAAACCTAGTCTCTAGGTAAATATTTGTGTGATATGATTGCACATAAATATAAACAAAGAGACACGCTAATTTGGAAAACATTGCCATTCCAAAAAGATATTTTACACTTGTCACTCATTCTCAGACTCATTTAGAAAACAAATTCTATCAGTTTTAATTTACAGATCTCAATTTCTAGTTGAACATCAACCGCTACGCATGGACACACACGGACATATACATATAGAAACCTAGTACAGCAAATAAGCGAAATCAGATGCATGCAGGATAATGAAATACAATCAGTAATATAATGAAAATTACCCCTGATTAAACATGATAATACATATTTGGTCCTTAGAGAGAGAAAAGAGAGGCTAGATATTGAGATATATCCAAGATCTCCATTATTTCATTTCCACGACTGCAGTTACTACCTGTTATCTGGGATGCTTGGTTCTTCACAGCTAAATCCTTTTCTTAGTTCTTAGTTCTAGTCGATTTCTGGTAGCTGCAATATTTCCCCAGAGGTAGGAGCTAATTGCTGGTAATGCAGGAGGCGATTTTAGGTCTCTCGCCAAGTCTGTTAAGATTCCAAAGACCTGGATTTCTACCCTTAACACTCCACTTGTGGTCTTGATTCCAGTATTGTCTTGCAAGGCAGGTCTGGGTTGTGATGATACCCATGTTTTCAAGGACTCTCTGAATACCATGCTCTTCTGTGACGTGGGGCTGCACTAGGCATGGGAAGCACAAAGCCAGCTCATGTTTCTAGCTCACGTCTTATCTCCAAGGTTAGTCTCTCAGTCTGGTACAGCTTGGAAAACTCTGAGTCGTGAAGGAGAAGAAATAGAAGTTGTCTTGCCTTAGTAAGTTTCTTGAAATCCCCTTTCCTGGGGAGAGGGTACAGGAGACACCAAGTTGCATCCCATCTGCTTCCTTATCACTTGAAGAACTTCCAATCTCTAGTAAAAATTTAAATTACTGTCTGGCTAATGATGTCACCCTTTCAACCACATAAATGCATGAATATATTTCCTCCGCATCAGTGAATTTCAGAATGAAATATTGGATTATTTTGGAGGGGACATAGAACATCATCTTCACTTGAAACCAAGTAAACTAAGCTGAGTATCACTTTTTTAGGAATGTTATTCCTATTACCTTGGAAACCATTTTCAGGCACAAAAAGCACAAAGCTTTGTTGTTGTTTTGATGTCATGATAATTTGTATGTGTTTATATTTCATTGAAAACTTTAAGTTTGTTTCGGTTTAATTGCATTATTTTTACATTTACTCATATTTAGGAAAATTTATGCTGCTTGTTTCCACTAATGACACAGGTACCCGATTTCCTTCTCAAAATAAATGTAAGTAGAGGAAAAAATAATCAATCTAAAGAAAAGCATTAAACAAATTTTGGTAGAGATGAGATTTAACAAAGATTGTGAAGATGGAACTGGAATGGAGTTTCAAAGTTTGAAAAATATTATCTGAGTGACTCTGCTCTTAACTGGACCACACTGTCAATTGACGCATAACGAAAGACTTCTCTTCACCCCAAGCTGCCCTTGCTGCCCTGTTAGCTTGTTCATTGACCTGGCCATCCACCAGCCTAATTTCTTCTCTACTCCCCATTAATGTTCCCCAAACATTGGGCTAGAAGGTAGAATTTCATCTATATCTATGTGTTATTTTATACATTATATCATTGCCACCTGCATAAATTTTACAAATTTGTTCTATTTCCATCTCCTTAGTCCAAGCCTGTCTCTTCTTTAAACTATAAAAAAAAATCTCACTGCTCTTTAACTGGTGTTCTACCACTAAGACCCCTCACAGTCCCCAGAGTTATGCTGAAACATAATTCTGATCATATAATTTTCTAGATTCAAAAGCCTTTATCAATTCTTCATTGTCTATAAAGCAGAGCTCAAACTCTTAATATGGCAAATGATTTCTTTTTTATTCTAGCCTCAAACTAAATGTCCAGCATCATCACTCTGTCCACATAAGTCCTAGTGCGGTGCTCAGGCACATCACGCCATGTAACAAGAATTTATCTTTGAAATAGTTGTTGCCTCTGAAAGAATTGCCTTTCTCTTCTCCTTTATCTGTTAAATTCCCACTTCTCCTTTAATTTATAACACTTAATATCTCTTCTACAAAGCCTTCCCAAATTCCTGAAAGCAAAGTTCAGGGCTAATTCCTCTATATTAGAGTTTTGTTATTTGCGGTATTATTACAGACTATGATGCATCTTATTTGTGATTCATATCACTCTTCCTTTTTATTATTGTAGACCAGGTCATATTTATGAGACGTAGTGCAATTTATTAATTCAGATCTAGTGTACTCTGGTCAAGTAAACTTGAGCTCAACGTGCAGTAGAAGAAGATTTCCAATAAATGTCAGGAGAATGCATGATTGAATAAATAAAATGAGCTTGGAACTGTCCCATGCATGACTCTATTCTTTACCCCAAGAAATCTCTCTCCTTTCATAAGAGTAGTATATTCCAAGAAAGTCTCCTTTCCTTTCATCTTTTAAAACACTAAGTCCTTTCAATGAATAGAGGTGAAAATGAATTTAGGAAGATGGCATGTTCATTCCATACTATTTGGTAAAATGCTACTGGTTAATTGAGTGGGTTAAATTAAACAATATATGGTCCCTTCTACTTCTTACTGTCTCTGACCTCAAGGGGCATATCCTTGCTGTGTGGTAGGCTTATATTGAGCCATTTCTTATAAAGATTTTATGACATCATTAAAATTATAATTGTGTATCATCTAATTATGTCATTAACACATACAAATTATATGATTAGAGCTATTTACATTAAACATGCAATTAGATTGAATTATGCTAATAGGCAAATGTAGGATAATTAACAAATTAATTTTAAAAGCAGAGAAATTAACTCAAATAAACTACACTCAAATAGCATTACATGTTGATAAGTAAGAAAGAAAATATTCCTGTTTTATCTACACTAGCTCAGTCTCTAAATTAGTCACCCATTCTCTATTTTTCTACTCTAATCCAAAATTCACATATGACAGAGTTACTTGTCCAAAATACACGTCCAATTTTCTTGCTTCCTTTCTTAAAAACCTTTATTGGCACACTTTTCTTGTAAGAAACAATCCAAAATATCTTATCTATTCTCTTAGCCAGGCTCTGCTTTCACCAATTCTTTAAAAACACAACTTAGGCTTCCAGTTATGATGACCAACTTGAGTTCCATAGCACAGTCCCACTGAGTTGTCTATGACAATTACTGCATAACTGTACACAGTGTTCCCTGGCCTGGAAGGCTTTTTTGCCTCTCCTATCTGACTTGAAAACATTTTAACATCCTTGAAACCTAATCAGTCCTCACCATCTTTATGAGGCAATGTTCTACCCAACCTGGGTTATCTATGTTCTCTATTGTCTCATAACTGTGCCAATTAGTTACCTTCAACATTTCACTTAAGTCAGGGCACTTAGATTTGTTTATATATCTGCCTCACCCACTAGAGTGTCTTAACAAGTGAGTTTTCTCTTTGAGGTAAACGGAAACTAGACAAGTGTGATACTTTCCCCAAGAGACTTTCGTTTGGACTGAAGTTTTCTTTTATAAAGAAAATTGTATAATTTGATCACAATAGTGAAAATGACTCTAGAGCAACCAAGGCTCTATAAAAAAGGGAAATCGTTAATTTTCATGTCAATTTCTTCTATTGTTTTGATCTCATCAAGTTTTCTCGGTTCTAAAGTGGTGTTTTTATTTTCCTAGAACTATTTCTTTTAAGTTTCAAAATGATTAATATAAATTTAAATCTTTTCTGTGTCAGTGGCTAAGCCCTTTCATTCCTGTGCTATTGCTGCCTTCTCTAATTTTCCTCTCTTTCATAATACCCATATTATGATTTTATTGTTGTTCTTCACACTATCAGGTTTGATTTTACTAATCACCTTTATTTATTAAAACATTGTTTACTACATCTTTATCATATGTTCTTCTTTATAAGGTTTGCTATTTTTCTAGCCATTTGAGTTGGAAGTTTTTGCTCAAATATTTGCAGTCATTTCAATACATGAAATTTGTGCTGTATTTTTTTCTTATGAAACTACTTTGGCCTCTCCCCACAAGTTTTAATATACAGAACTACCCTTAGTGTTATTTTCAAACCCAAAAATAAAATAGTTTCGGATGATTATAAATATGTTTATACATATGTTTACATTCATGAAATTTTGCATATTTTCATATGAACATAGTCTTCAGTTCTTTTAAGTAAAAAAAAGAGTAAGATTGCTGTATCATAAAGTAAATGTATATTTAATCTTAAATGAAATGGCAAAACCATTCTCTAAAGTGGTTTTACTATTATGCTTTCCTACTAACAGTTCTGAGAGTTCTAGTTACTCTGCATTCTTGACAGCACTTATTATTGTCAGGGATATCCCACATTCTAATTTTGTTGAAGTGACAAAAATCTTCAATGGATTATTTTTTTAATTTTGTTGTTCTTTATATAGTTTGGATATACATCCTTTGTCAAACATGTGAGTTGCAAAAATTGGCGTGTCTCTTAATTTGATTTCATTGGAGTAAAATTTATCAACTTTTTAAAAAATAGAGCATGCTTTTAGGATTTCACATAAAAACTTTTTCACCAAACCCAAGGTCACAAAGATTTTCTACTTCATTTTTGACTATAGGCTTAATAATTTAGGTTTTATCTGTAGGTATATAATTTTGAGTAACATATAAATTGAAGTTTACTTTTACATAAGGATGTTCAATTTTTCTAACATCATTTGTTGGAATGACTAGTCTTTCTGCATTCAATCACCTTTGCATCTTTCTCAAAAATCAATTAAGGGAGTGACATCATTAACATGGCAAAGTAAATGGCTGCTGAAAATTTCTCCCCAGTGATTCAAAGTAATAAAAGGACAATTCTGAATTGTTCAGAACTCTGGAGGAAGCTATTGACTGGAGAGGGACCCTATAAATGCCAAATTGATGAAAGAGAAATGTATCAGGTAGAAAATTTCCATCTCAGGCCAAATGGTCCTCTCTTCTCCCCCACACTCAACCTCACACACAGCGTAGGAAGGGCACAGAAATAGCAACCAGGATCTCTCCCACCAAGAACACAGAATATATATTCTCTCACAGCAATGAGATGGACCCCCACCATTTAGAGACCTGGGGGACAGAGGAGGACATTTCAACACCCAGGTCAGTGATGGACAAAGAGTCTGAGAAAATGTAGACAGAGACTGTGTCTCCAGCTCTGGGTTAGAAAGCTCTTCCCTTATCCCTGATGAAAACAGCAGTGGGCAACGTGATCCTTCCATGGGGACTGGCTGAAAACTGGGAAGGCTGGAGGAGTCCTTTGTCACAGGTAAAGTGGAGGACATAGCCCCACATTGAGGCAGATTTTTCCAGCAAAGTGAGGGCACAGGAACCCTGCAGTTCAGTTCCACCCAGTCAGATGCAGCCTGGGATATGAAGAGAAACAGCTTCTGAAAATGATTAAATTACCAAATAGCACAATGGCAAAAAAAAAAAATCACAACTCATACCAGAAAGCACAAAGACATGGCCTAAGCAAAGGACCAAAGTAACAACTCAACTGAGTTACAGGAATTGAAACAATTAATTATAGATGTTCAAACAAATATTCTTAATCAATTCAAGTTGAAGGAAAATGTGGAAACAGATGAAGATTATAAAAAGACACAGGATGTCCACACAGAAGAATATGAAAGCTTGAAAACAAATGGCAAAACTTTTGGGAATGAAAGACACAATAGAGGAGATGAAAAATACAATGTAGACATACAACAGTAGATTTGAAGAGGCAGAAGAGAGGATTGGTGAGCTAGAAGACAAAACACCTGAAACCCTACACACACAAAAACATAGAGAAAAGAATGAAAATTTTTGAGCAGGGACTCAGTGAACTGAATGATAACATGAAGTACATGAATATATGTGTTATGGGTGTCCCAAAAGGAGAAGATAAGGGAAAACTGGCAGAAAGAATAATGGAGGAGATAACCACTAAGAAGTTCTGAGCTCTTATGAAAGACATAAAATTACAGGTCCAAGAAGTGCAACATAC
The DNA here is from genome assembly GCA_004026745.1 of Myrmecophaga tridactyla. Lineage (NCBI taxonomy): Eukaryota > Metazoa > Chordata > Mammalia > Pilosa > Myrmecophagidae > Myrmecophaga > Myrmecophaga tridactyla. The sequence continues at coordinate 225,828 of PVIY010000176.1, forward strand.
CCTAATCAGCATAGATCCAAATAGAGCCACTCCAAAGATACTTACTAATCAGATTGTCAAATATCAAAGACAAAGAGAGAATTCTGAAAACAGTAGGAGAAAAGCAATCCATCACATACAAGGGAAGCTCAATAAGACTAAGTGCAGATCTCTCAGGAAAAACTATGGAAGCAAGGAGGTAGTGGTATGATATATTTAAGATACTGAAAGAGAAAAAACTGCCAACCAAGAATTCTAAATCCACAAAAACTGTCCTTGAAAAATGAGGGAGAGTTAAAACTATCTACAGATAAACAGATATTGAGAGACTTCATGGACAAGAGACCCACTCTACAAGAAATACTAAAGAAAGTACTACAAGGAGATAGGAGAAGACAAGAAAAAAGAGGTTTGGAGAAGAGCATAGAAATGAAAATGATCAATAAAGGTAAGTAATATGGTAAAAAGAGAGAGAAAAAATAAGATATGATAGATAAAATCCAAAAGAAACAATGGTTGAAAAAAGTACTTCCTTTAGAGTAATAGCATACAATGTTAATGGATTAAACTCCCCAATCAAAAACCATAGACTGGAAGAATGGCTGAAAAACAGGATCCATCTGTACCCTCTTTACAAGAGACTTACTTAAGACCAATGGGCAAAAACAATTTGAAAGTGAACAGTTGGATAAACATATCTCATGCAAACAACAGCCAGAAAAGAATTAGGGTAGCTATACTAACATCAGTCAAATTAGACATCAGATGCAAAGCAATTAAAAGAGACAAAGAAGGACACTTATGTATTAATAAAAGAGAAAATCTATCAAGAAGACATAACAGTCATAAGTATCTATGCACCAAGTCGGAGTGTCCCAAAGTACATGAGAGAAACACTGATAACTCTGAAGTGAGAAGTAGACACCTCTACAATAATAGTTGGAGACTTAAGTACACCACTCTCATCAATGAATAGAACATCTAGGCAGGGGATCAATAAGGAAACAGAGATTTTGAAAAAATATGATAAATGAACTAGACTTAACAAACATTAGTACATTTAGTACAATGTACCCTGCAACAACAGGATATACATTTTTCTCAAGTACTCACTGATCATTCTCCAGGATAGACCACTATTTGGGTCACAAAGCAGGTCTCAATAAATTTTAAAAAGGGCAAAATTAAACAAAGCATTTTCTTGGATCATAATGGCATGAAGTTGAAAAACAATAACAAGCAGAATGCTGGAAAATTCACAAATTTATGAAGGCTAAACAACACATTCTTAAACAACCAGTGGGTCAAGGAAGAAATTACAGGAGAAATCAGTAAATAATCTCAAGGCAAATTAAAACCAAAACATGACATAGCAAAACTTATGGGATGCAGCAAAGGCAGTACTTAGAGGTAAATTTATTGCTCTCAACAACTAATTGAAGAAAAAAAGAAAAAGCAAAAACTAACCCCAAAGCAAAGAGAAGGAAATAAATGACAAAGATTAGAGCAGAAATAAATGAAATTGAGAACATGAAAACAATAGCAAGTATCAATAAAACCAGAAGTTGATTCTTTGAGGACATTGATAAAATGAATGGATTCTCAGCTAGGCTGACAATGATAAAAAGAGAGAAAATGCAAATGAATATAATCAAAAATGGGATGGGAGTCATAACTACTGACCTCACAGAAATAAAGGAGATAATGAGAGGTTACCATGAACAAGTATACGCTAACAAACTACAGAACTTAGATGAAATGAACAACTTCCTAGAAAAGTGTAAACAACCAACATTGACTTGAGAATGAATAGAAGACTTGAACAAACCAATCACAAATAAAGAGACTGCATTAGTCATTAAAAAAACTCAAGAGGGCGGGCAACAGTGGCACAGTGGCAGAGTTCTCGTCTGCCATGCAGTAGACCCAGGTTTGATTCCCGGTGCCTGTCTATGTGAAAAAAAAACAAAAACACACACACACACCTCAAGAAAGAAAAATCCAGGACCAGGTGGCTTCACATGTGAAATCTACAAGCATTCAAGAAAGAATTAGCACCAGCCCTGCTCAAACACTTCAAAAATAATTGAAGAGGAGGGAAAGCCTAACTCATTCTATGAAGCCAACATCAGCTGAATACCAAAGTAAGACAAAGGTATTACTAAAAACGGAATTACAGACACATCCCTTCAATGGATATAGATGCAAAAAATCCTCAATAAAATATTTGTAAATCAAATCCAAAGTACATTAAAAGAATTATGCAGCATGACCAAGTGTGTTTTATTCCAGATATTCAAGGGTGGTTCAACACCAGAAAATCAATTAAAGTAATACACCACATCAAAAAATTAAAGAGAAAAATAATATGATCATCTTGATTGATAAGGAAAATGTATGTGACAAAATTCAGTATCCTTTCTTTATGAAAATAATTCAAAGTATAGAAGTAGAAGGAAGTTCCTCAATATGATAAAGAAATATATGAAAAACCCACCGCCACCATCAAACTCAATTGGGAAAGACTGAAAGCTTTTCCTCTAACATCTGGAACAAGATAAGGATGCCCATTCATAATATTGTTATTCAAACTTGGGCTGGAATTTCTAGCTAGAGAAATTAGGCAAGAAAAAGAAGTATTACGCATCCAAATTGGAAAGGAAGAAGTAAAACTTTCACTGTTTGCAGATGAAATGATCCTATTGTAGAAAATACTGAACAATCTACAGCAAAGTTTCTAGAGCAAACAAATGAGTAGAGAAAAGTGACAGAATACCAGATCAACATGCAACCAGTTGTGTTTTTATATACCAGCAATGAGCAATATGAAGAGAAAATCAAGGAAAAAACATCCATTTACAATAGCAACCAAAAGAATCAAATATTTAGGAATAAATTTAACTAAGGACATAAAAGATCTAAGCACAGAAAAGTATAAAACATTGCTAAAAGAAAAATCAAGGAAGATCTAAATAAATGGAAGGACACACCATGTTCATGGATCGGAAGACTAAATATAGTTAAGATGTCAATTCTATCCATATTGATTTATAGATTCAATGCTATACCAGTTAAATCCCAATGACTTGTATTTCAGAAGTAGAAAATACAAAAAAAAAATCAAATTTATTTGGAAGGGCAAGGTACCCCAAATCAACAAAAAATCTTGAGAGAGGGAAATGAAGTGGGAGGTCTCACACTACCTCACTTTAAAGCATGTTACAAATCTACAGTGGTAAAAACAGCATGATACTGACATAAAGATAGATGTACTGACCAATGAAATCAAATTGAGGGTTCAGAGATGGACCTGCTCATCTATAGCAAATTGATCTTTGATAAAGCAGTCAAATCAACTCAACTGGCACAGGACAGCCTCATCAACAAATGGTACTTGAGAAAAGGATGTCCATATTCAAAGGAATGAACGAGGACCCTTATCTCATGCCTTATACAAAAATTAACTTAAAATGAATCAAAGAACTAAATATTAGAGCTAAGACCATAAAATATTTGAAAGAAAATGTAAGGAAATATATTATGGACCTTGTGATAGGAGGTAGTTTCCTAGACCTTACACCCAAAGTGCAAGCAAGGGAAGAAGAAACAGACAAATGGGATCTCCCCTAAATTGAATACTTTTCTACATCAAGAGACTTTTTCAGGAAAGTAAAAAAGCAACCTATGCAATGGGAGACAATATTTGGTAACCACATATCAGATAAGGACTTAATATTCAGAATATATAAAAAGATACTACAACTCAACAAAAGACAAACAACCCAAATAAAAATACACAAAAGACATGGGTAGACATTTTTCCTGAGGGAATACAAATAACTCAAAAACAACCTAAACAAAAATGCACAAAAGACATGGATAGACAATTTTTCCAAAGAGGGAATACAAATATAAGAAGGAGATATAAGAAAAAGGTTTGGGATTCTTGTTAATGCTTCTCTTTTTCTTCATTTTTAAATTATTTTCTCCCCTACTCTCTTTGTGGAAGAAATGGAAATGTTCTTAATTAGATTGCAGTGGTGAATACTGATGGTATAACTGATTATCCCAGGAATCACTGATTGTACACTTAGGATACATTGTATGGGGTGTGAATAACACTGTTTAAAAAAAATAAACAGAAGGATAGGAGTGCTAGAGAAAATGTGCAGACAGAGCTATACCTTTTCATTGTTTGCAGGGAAGCAGAATGATGCAGTCTTCTGCAGGGCAGTTTGGTATTTACACAGGAGGCTAAGTATAGGGCTGCCATGTGCTATTGCAATTAGATTCCATTATTATACAAAACTTTGGAAAAACTGAAGCAGGGATATGAGTAGACATTTGCACAGTGGTGTTTATAGTGGTACTGGCTTTTTTGATCAACTTGAATGAATGATTATATATGGTATGAGGTAAGGTACAACTTCACTCTTCTGCACGTGTCTATCTTGTCAGCCTTGCTGAAAATGAATTGGGCATAGATGTGTGCGTTTATTTCAGGACTATCAATTTTATTCCACTGATTTTTATGCCAATATCATAGTGCGTTGATTACTCTTATTTTGCAGTAAATTTTGAAATCATAAAGTGTGAGGTCTTCCAAATTTGTTCTTCTTTTTCAAAATTGTACTCACTATTCTGGGTCCCTTTTAAATATGAATTTTTAGGTTCACCTCATCAGTATCTATAAAGAAGCCAGCTGGAAATCTATTAGGGGTTGGATTGAATCTTTAGATCAATTTCAAGAGTATAATCATCATAACAATATTTTTTGACCCCAAAATATGGATATCTTTTCATTATTTATATCTTCCTTAATTTATTTAAATAATAGTTTATAGTTTCAGAGTGCAAATGTTGCAATTCTTTTGTTAAATTGTGCCCAAGTATTTTATTCTTTTTGATACCATTGCATATGATATTTTCTTAATTTCATTTCATAATGTTCATCTACAATGTATAAATATGCAATTGATTTTTCTATACTCATTGTATATGTCTGTGACCTTGCTGAAATGGTTTATTACTGCTAAAAGGTTTTCTGTGTGTAGATTTTTCAGGATTTTGTATATACAAAGTCATGTTATTAGGGAATAGAGATAGTTTTCCTTCTTCCTTACTGTATTAATTAGGGTTCTCTAGAGAAACAGAATCAACGCAATGAAAACACTTGCAAATATAAAATTTATAAAAGTGTCTCACGTGACTGAGGGAACCCAGAGTCCAAAATCCACAGGGCAGGCTGCGAAGCCGACGACTCCGATGGAGGGTCTGGACGAACTCCACAGCAGAGGCTCACCAGCCGAAGCAGGAATAGAGCGTTTCTCTTCCGAATCCTCCTTAAAAGGCTTCCAATGATTAGATTAAGCATCACGCATTACAGAAGACACTCCCCTTTGGCTGATTACAAATAGAATCAGCTGTGGATGCAGCTGACATGATCATGATTTAATTCTATGAAATGTCCTCATTGCAACAGACAGGCCAGCACCTGTCCAACCAAACAAACAGGTACCACAACTTGGCCGAGTTGACACATGAACCTGACCATGACACTTGCCAATTTGGATACGTTTTATTTAATTTTTTGGATAATTGCCCTGGCTGGAGCCTACAGTACAATTTTGAATAGAAGTGTCAAGAGAAGATATCTTTGTCTGGTTCCTTATCTTAGGTGGAAAGTTTCTAGTTGCTCACTTTTAATTATGTTTATAGTTTTTACTTGATGCCCCTTATCAAGTTGAGGAAGTACATTTATATTCCCAGCTTCTTGACTGTTTTTATCATAAAAGGTTTTTGGAGTTTTTCAAATGCTTTTTCTGCTTCTATTGAGATGATTATTTGTTGTTTCTCCTTCAGTCTGTTAATAATGGTGAAGTAAACTGATTGATTTTCAAATGTTGTGAGGTTTTGCATTCTCAAGTTAAACCCCATTTGCACATGTTGTATTATTTTTCTTATGGATTTATGGATTTAATATTAGGTTAAGAATGTTTGTGTCCATGTTTGTTCTTGTTATTTCTTTATCTAGTTTTCTTATCTGTGTAAAATTTGCCTCATATATGAATGAGTTGTTCCACCTCCTTTTTATTTTCTGAAAGAGATGCTTTGGACTGATATTATTTCTCAGTTAAATGCTTGTTACAATTTACCCATTAGACCCTAGTTGCCTGTAGTTTTCTTTGTTGGAAGGTTTTTAGTAAATTCAATTTCTTTAATCAATATAGAACTATTCAGATTATCAGTCTCTATGGAGTTAGTTTAGATAATCTGTTGTCTTTCACGGAATTTCATTTCATCAAAGTTTTCAAACATTGTGTAGGATTGTTTGTAGTATTCGCTTACTTTTATTTTTATGATTATAGGGTCTATAGTAATTATCCCTCCCTGATATCAGCTATTTGTGTCCCCTCTCTCTATATATAGAGATAGATAGATAGATAGATAGATAGATATAGATATAGATGTAGTTATAGATATAGATATTGATATTGATATAGATATAGATCTTTTCAAAGATCTGGTACTTGGTTTTGTTGATTTATTCCATTCTATTTTTTATTGTTTTCTATTTCAGTGATTTTCTCATGTAATCTTCACTAGTACTTCTAATTTTCTCTTTTCCCCCTGTAGTTTCTAGTATGGGAGCTTGGATTACTGATTTGAGACCTTTCTCATTTCAATATAATCATTTAACGTTCTAAATTTCCATTTTCATTTTTGCTTTATCTGTTCCCCAAATTTTAATATATGTTCATTTTCTGTCTTGTCTTAGTCTGCCGGGGCTGATATGAAATATACCACATAATGGGTTGGCTTAAACAATGAGTACTTATTGTCTCAAGGTTTTGAAGGCTAAAAGTCCAACATCAAGGGATTTGCATGCTTTCTTTCTCTTGCAGTTTGTGGCATTCCAGCAATCATCTGTCACACAGTGATCTCTCTCTTTATTTCTCTTCTCCTGGTTTCTGCGGACTTCTGGCCTCTTCCTATGCCTTTTTCTGAACTGCCTCCTGATTTCCTCCCAATAATTCATATGGATTGAGATACACCCTCCTTCAATTTAGATGCAACTTACCTCATAATACATTTTCCCAAAAGTTCAATTAATGGTGGGTTCACACAAGCAGGAATGCAGATTAAGACTTAAGCATGTCGTTTATGGGAGGCATGATTAAGTCCTCAATTCTTGTCAAAATACTTTCTAATTTCCCTTGAGAGTTCCTCATTGAAAATTATATAGATATGTGTTTTTTAATTGTCTAATATTAAGATATTTTCCAGATATCTTTTCAAATTTATAGTTTAATTTGTGCACAGATTAAGTGCGTTATATGAGGTTATTATTTTTTAAGGCATTAAAGTTTGTTTATAGCCTGGAATGTTGGCTAGAAAGGATAATTTCCCATGAGCTATTGCAAAGAATATGTATTTTGCTGTCATTGCATGAAATGTTCTATATGGCAATTAGATCTTGTTGGTTATGACATTTAAAATTTTTCTATGTCCTTCTAATTTTGTCTCTACTACTTCTATTATTATTATTACTACTTCTGTTATTTAAAAGGAATATTCTGGTGCCTGCCCGTGCAAAAAAAAATTAAAAAGGAATATTGAAGTCGCCAATTATAATTTTGGCTTTATTGGCTTCTCCCTTCAGTTATGTCAAATGTTGCTTCATGTAACTATAAACTGTGTTTTTAGATGCAAACACATTTAGACATTTGCATCTTCTTGTGAACTGACCATTTTATTAATACATAATGTCTCTTTTTTAGCCCTAGTAGTTTTATTTTTCTCTGAAGTCTACTTGTCTTATAGTATAGTCATTCCAGTTTTTGTTTTGTTTTACTTTGTTTTGATCAGTTCTTGTAAGGTATAACTTATCCATTATTTTATTTTTAACCTAATGGCTGCCACCACTGTCACCATAAAATCATCTTGAAATTTGGGTATAAAAGAACAGAGGAAAGAGAATGAAAAAAATTAAAAAATTGTATTTTCTTCCACACCCTCTGAGCTTTCTTCCGTTTACTATTCATTGTTCCAGAATTAGAGAACGTCTCGTGGGACATTCTTTGAGTGTACCACAATTCTTATTTCCATGTTCTTGGGTGTGTTAACATTGAAAGAAAAAAAAGCTAAACTCAATGCCAATTCACTGGTACTTCAAATTCTGGTGTCCTTCCTAACTCTGCCTGCTTCAGTTTATATTTCAGACTTTTCAAATAAAAACAAATAAGTACACTAATAGAATTTTTAAATGGAATCTAACTAGAGAAATTATAGTGGGTGAGAAATCCTAATAGAATCATGAATAGCAATACATTGATAAAATATTTCCTGGACAATTTTATGGAAAATAATTTTCCAATATTGAGTAAAGAATAAATATAAAGTGCAAAATTACTTATAGCCTCTTAAGAATTTTGATCAATCATAAAAAATAATAAATCTCATGCAAAAAAGTACTAAAATTCAAATATTTATAGGCAGGTAGTCCCAAAACTTGAAGAAATGGTTGACAATGTAGGCAGAATCGGAGAAGTCCTCAGCTCTGCTTGTCAGGCTTACCTTATTTCACACCAAAACAAAGGCAAGGACAGAGTGCAACATGGAAAATGACCCCCAAATTTACTTGTGTTATAGAGGCTGACATCCCAATTAAATATTCACAAAACCCGTAAGTGTATAAATATATACATTATTATCAATAAGATTTAATCTTTGAACTGTAAAGATTATTTACAGTCAGAAAATTTTACAATATAATTCACACTCTTCATAGATCAAAAGAGAAAATACATTCAGTTTTTTAAAGGGTGCAGAAAAGCACCCATCACTAATAATCAATTGTCTTAGAAAAATCAGAATAGAAGGAAAACTTCTTTAACCTGATAATTGGTGTCTTCCAAAAACTTACAATAACATCATATTTAAGATAATATTTTTTAAACATTCTCTTTAAAGTCAAGAAGAAATATATGTTAGCCATATTGTACTCCATACAATCCCTTGATTATCACTAATTTACATAATTTAACATTGTATGTTCATAAAGAAGCTTTTTATATTTCCTTCAACATAAAAGTATTTCAATACTGTCTTCAGGTTTTGGGCAAATTCTCTAGTTTCTACATAGACATTCCTCTTTGTTTGATTTAAGGAATAACTTTTTATAACACTGCTCATGCTGTTTTTATAATACTGAATTGGACTCTATATTATTTAATGAGGCATTTCTCTTCATTAATCTAGGAAGCTCTGAAATGTTTTCATGCTGTGAACAAAGATGAAGTTTATAGAATATGCTTGACTGTAAAATTTCTGTTTTCGGCCATATAGAAATCAATAGACTCGGGAAGTTGGTGATCTATTCAGCATTTAGCTGACATCTTGCTCACAAGGATTTAAGTGTGCTGTTAAGAAAAGGATTCATGGACTATTATTTAAGTTTTAAATATTATTCTAATTTCATAGACTTCCTCTCTTCTTCATCATCACCAGAAATAAAAAGAATAAACAAATGCACTATTATGGGTCTGGATTTTGAATCCTACACAGATTATAGTGGCTTAATTTCAGGTATCATCTCCCCAGTAGATTTCTTCTACCTGATACAAACATGTTAACAGGAAAAATATGGGGCAGTACAACTCTAGATCCCATTCTGACAATGAAAAAGAAAAAGACACCAGTCTGAAAGATACACAGTTTTAGCTTGTACACAATGAAACCAAATCAGCTATATATTAATGACCAAGACATTGAGCTAAATTACCATTAATGTGGTTCATCCATCCACAAACAAAAACAGGACTAATTTACAAACTAATGTTACCTTTACTTCACCTTCATTTTTCATTTCCCCACATTCTTAACTTATCAAGTTCCTAATGGCCCCTTAGTAAAGGAAAGAAGATACATGCTAGACAAAGCATCACCATTTTAAATGTTAGACTTTTATGTCTGAATCTAGGATTTTATGATGCTTCCCTGTTAAGAGCTGAGTGGGAGGGGTGTGTGGTTGTGGCTGGTGTTTGTAGAGCACCATACATTCCCTTATTTTCCTATTGTTGGGAGAAATGAACTAAATTTAGAATTTTTTATGCAAAACTTGGGCTATTCCTTATGAAACAACCAAAACATAAAAGCAAAGTATATTTTGAATGCCAAAAAATTGCAGACAGTGTATTTTTAAATAGCATCCATTTTGTTAAATTTCTACCCTGTGTCTTAACGTTGAGGCAATGAGGTCATGAGCCTTAACAGTTAGATAAGCCAAGAATGCTAGTTGTGGTCAAATGATTCACTCATCATCATTAGAGTACATATGCAGGGAATTTGGTCATTGTGTTCCCAGCTGGCAGCTTTTACTAACATCTGGTTTATTAACATCAGAATCAGCAATCTAGAGAATTGTTGTTCATTCTAACATATCCAGAGAATCCTGGCCCCAAATTAGTTCTCTTCCAAACCCACCTGCAGTAAAATTTAGCAGTCAAGCAGTTATTCTTGCATGGAGTTGTTTGAGTGTTATATAAGACTAAATATCCCTGAAGAATCCAGCTTGGCTTTCTATTTGTAGACCACTTTAAATATCACGTTCGTGGAAAGTGAAAGTCAAGGCACCGATAACCTTCACTTGTCCCTGAAGAATTTTGATGAAGATTTGGATGCTCTGACTGCTACTTAAAGTTAACTATATGAAAGAGGAGACGTTTTTCTCATGTTTGAGACAAACTGTCATAACTTAAGAACTATTTTATAATGGATATTGTGACAATTTTCGTACTGCTTCTTTCTATGAAATATACTCATAACAGGTTGAAATGGCAGCTGAGCTATTGTTTTAGCTTCTTGACACTGGAAATTGTTATCGCCTTTCTCTTTATCTAGTTTAGAGAAATTTTATAATAGAGAGAAAGGTATCTAAAGCTTCTTCTGATTGATCTAATGATAACAGTTATCTTACTATATTCATAAACAATTGAGATAATTAAATGCCAGAACACTGAAACTCTAGATTTCTCAAATAAGTTCATAGGGGTTAGTTGTTTTTCCCTGCTAAAAGGTAAGTTCCTCAAAGGCAGAGATTACTATGTAACACATATATCAGTGCACAGTTTGTACTAAGTAGATTCTTGGTGATCCCATCATATAGATTTTGTTTATAAACCTCTGTAACAAGAACTCCATTTTTAACATTTTCTCTGGTTGTGTAACCCTTATACAGAACCTTGTATATTTTCCACTGAACACAGGTTCATATACTCATTTGACCAAACCCACCTCAGCACTACTTCCATTAGTATTTCTTATTTCCTATTCTTTATCTTCTGTCTTGATCAAAAGGTTTCCACATTTTCCTCCTTCTGCTCGTTTGCTCATGCTGTTTCCTTTATATGTAACAACCTATTTCTTTTTATCAATTCTCATATTCGTGTCATTTAGGCCTAGTTTGAATGTTATATCCTTTTGGAAGCCTTTCTTGGCCTTTCTCTCCATACTGAGTTCCCACTTTGTTGTTTGTTTTTGGAAATCTAAGTACATTAATATATCATTTCTACCCAAGTGATTTATATATTCAATGCAATACCCAAAAATATTCCTGCAGCTTAGTTTGCAGAAATGGGAATGATAAACTTATTTGGAAAGGTAAAGGACCATTAGTACTCAAAAAACAACTTGAGAAAGAAGAATGAAGTTGAAAGACTCACATTTCCTTACTTTAAAGCATACTATAAAGTAAAGGTACATACTATAAACAGCATGGCCCTGGCATAAAGATAGATATATTGAGAGTTCAGAAATAGACCCTCATATCTCTGGCCAATTGATAGTTGACAAAGCTGCCAAGACCACTTAGCTGGGACAAAATAGTCTCTTCAACAAATGGTGCTGAGGGAAATGGATATCCATTTGCAAAATATTGAAAGAGGACCCCTATCTCACACATTATAGACAAATTAACTCAGTGTTTCAAAGATCTAAATATAAGAACCAGGTCCTTAAAATTCCTAGAAGAAAATGTAGGGAAGCGTCTTCAAGATCTTGTGGTAGCCAATGGTTTCTTAGACTTTGTACCCAAAGCACAAACAATGAAAGAAAAAAATAGATAAATAAAACCTCCTCAAAATTAAATACTTGTTCACATTAAAGACTTTTGTCAAAAGGATGAAAAGGGAGCCAACTCAAAGGGAGAAAATATTTGGAAATAATATATCTGATAAGGATTTCATATCTAGAATATATAAAGAAATCCTAAAACTCAACAATAAAAAGGCAAGCTATTCAACTACAAAATAGGCCAAAAACGTGGCTAGACATTTGTCCAAAAAGGAAATACAACTGGCTACAAAGCACAGAAAAGATGATCACTTTCACTAGGTATTAGTGAAATGCAAGTCAAAACCACAATGAGATATCATTACATACCCACTAGAATGGCTGCTATTAAACAAACAGGAGACAACAAGTGTTGGAGAGGATGTAGAGAAATAGGAACACTTATTCACTGCTGGTGAGAATGTAAAATGATGCTGTGGAAGACAGTCTGGTGGCTCCTCAGGGAGATAGGTATAGAATTGCCATATGATCTTGCAATCCCACTGCTAGGTATATACCCAGAAGAACTGAAAGCAGAGATTCAAACAGATATTTGGATACCTATGTTCACAGTGGCGTTATTCACAGTTGTCAAAATATGGGAGCAACCCAAGTACCTATCAACATAGGAATGCATAAGCAAAATGTGGTATATATGTACAATAATATTATTAAGCTGTAAGGAGAAATGAAGTTCTGATGCATGCAACAACATGCACAAACCTTGAGGGCATTGTGTTGGGTAAAATAAGCCAGACACAAAAGGATGAAAAATTGTACGATCACACTCATATGAACCAATTAGAATAACCAAACTCTTTTAGAGCTGGAATATAGAAGATATGTTACTGTGGGAAAGAATGGAGTACAGAAGGGGAGATGATGCTAAATTTCTGCAGAATTTCTATTTAGGTTGATTGTAAATGTTTAGAAATAGTGGTGATAGTAGCATGTTATTGAGAGAGTAATTAACAGTGCAAATTATGTTGGTGAAAGTAGTTTAAAGGGGGCATTTTGGGATGTATATGTTACTAGAAGGAGAGTTAGAAGATAAAGCATGGGACTGAATCACCCAGTGAACCCTGTTGTGGATGATGGACTGTAAGAATGTTCTTTCATGGATTATAACAAATGCATGGTCTAATACAGGGTCTTAACAATAGGGTGGTAAATGGGAAAAATATATGAACGGTAAACTATGGCCCATAGTTAACAGCAATAGTTTAATATCCTTTCATCAACTGTAACAAAGGTATCATACTAATGCAAAGTATCAGCAATAGTAGGGTATATGAGAGTGTAACATATTCCCCATGACCTTTCTGTAAACATATAACTGCTCTAATTTTACAAATATGACAATAATTTTTAAATCAACATATGTTAAGTGAAAGAAATCAGATGCAAAGTACTACATTTTGTATGATTCCATTCATATAAAATGTAAGTATAGATAATTCTATATAGACAGAATTAGATTAGTGGTAGTGTAGGGTTGGGGAAAGACAGAGGGATTGCAAGATGACTGCTAAGGGGTTTGGGGTTTTTCTCTTCAGAGTAATGAAAATGTTCTAAAATTAGTTATGGTGATAAGTGCACAATGCTGTGATTATATTAAAAGTCATTGAATGTACACTTTGGATGGATTGTAAGGCATATGAATATATCTCAATAAAACTGCTTAAAAATGAATGCAGTAAGAAACTGGTAAGCTGCTAATGGAGTTGAAAATTGGTTCACATTTCTAAAAAACTATGGCAATATTCAACAACTGTGCTTAAAATGTGCATAATATGTGACTTGTCAATTATATTTTTACATTTGTATCTTATGAAAATAATAAAAAATAAATATACATAATTTTCTATAAAGTTACTTGTTAGATAGTAGGATATATGGAAAAAACACCTAAATGTTCAATGAAAAAAATAAGATTGGTTAAAAAATTAGTGCCATAATTTTTAGAAAATCATTACCAGTGTATATTTGCTTATATGGAAATGTGATTAAGGAAAATTGTTAAGCAAGAAAGCAAAATTTTAAATACCAAATAGAACATAATTGTGTGGGTGTGTTCCTATGACTGTGTTAAATGAAATGTAAATATGTATTTATGAATGTGTACATTTTTTTCATCAAGAAGGATATTCACTTAAATGTTGGCAATAATGATCTTTGAGTGGTAGAATCATGGATGTTTTTATTTAACTTGTAATTTAGTTGCATTTTCAAAATTTTCTCTAATTTGATTAATTATTGATTTCAAAATAAATAAAGTCATATAACTTTTCTTCAAACTTCCCCATCCTGAAAACTTCTTGTGCTTCCTGGAGGTAAAGTTTTATGCTCTTTCTTCCATGCTCTAATGGCACTTTGTTCACTTAACATATAATAAATATATTTCCTTGACCAACTTCCCTTCTGAAGAGCAGGAGCAGTGATAACATCATTTCTGTATTCCCTGGTATTTAAGAAGTGCTTGCTTCATAATGGCACTGATAATGGTTTTTGGAATGAATGAAGAAATGAATCATCAAGCAAAATTTAATCAAGTGCATAAATACAGAAGTGAAATTGTTCTGATTACACCTAAGTATTAAAAGCTACTTCAAGGTAAGCTAAATGCCACAGATATTTATTGTATTTCTACCTTTTAAATTAAAATAGCTCGTCCAGAACCATGCACACCATGAGCCCTCAATTAGTATTGATTGGAATAATTCTATGAGAGGTATGAGCTGGGCCAATAAATGACAAAGAGAATCTCAATTCAGATCATGTTTCTAAAGAATAACTAAAGCTTTGAGTAAATCTATTAGGTGACAGTTCTATTCTGAGAGGAGAATTGGGGCTAGGATTTTAAGTTGTTATTTCTTTTAAAAAATAGTATAAATTAAGAAAATCTACAGAATAATATCGCTTGTAACATATCTACATTTCATTACAGCGTGTTAACACAAACCATAGTACATTTATCTATGATTAAAATAATAATAGTAATAATTTAGCAACAGAATAACTCCTAAATACAGCTCATTCTACATCCTGAGAGCTGAAAACAGAATGAGATATTTCCTTTCCCATTTTTTTATAATCCTAATTTAGGCAAATATAACAATCATAGCAAATGTCTGTCCTGTTCATCAAAATTCTGTTGACCAGGACTCTGCTGACTGACTGACATATCTCTGTGATCGCCTTAACAACTGTGAGGGGAGTTATTATAATTCCGTCCATCATACAGGGGAGGGAGCGGTGATGCAGGATGCTGTGTGATTTCACCATTGTCATGCAACTGCAACTTCATAGGAGCGAGGCTGTTTGACACCAGAATCTGTGTGTTTAAATATAATGCTGTAATACTCAGGGTTCTCTAAGGAAACAGAACTGAAAGGAAATATTTGCAAACATTATGAGATTTTTATAAAATTTATCTCACACAACTGTGGGGATGCACAAATCCAAATTCCATAGGGCAGGCTGCAAGCTGGGAACTCCGATGTAGTTTTAGATGATTTCTCCAGGAGAAAATCATCAGGCTGGCTGGGGTAGAGATGAAAATTTCCTCATCAAAGCAATCAAAGCCTTTTCTGTCAAGCATTGCACAATTCCTTCCATCTCTCCCTTCTCTTCCAAGTTTTGCTGCTTTCAGCTTCTTCTGTCTCTCTTCCTCTCTCTCTTTCTCTCTCTCTCTGTCTTCCGTTTATAATGGACTCCTAAAATAGGATTAGAATCCACCTTAAATGAAGTGGGTTATACCTTAGCTGAAGTAACCTCATCAAAAGGTCCTACTTGTAATGGGCTCACACCCACAAGAATGGATTAGCTTTAAACATATGATTTTGTGGTGTACATACAGTTCCAAACCATCATAAATACGAAAGTGAGGAAAATTATGATGACCAGAAAAAAAATTCCTACATGATGGGAAGTATCAAATCTTATGCGTCCTGTTACCTAGTCAATCAATAAATGTTTTTTTTTAATAGTTAAAAATCAATTCTCTAGCTTTCTAGGATGAGTTATATGTCTTTAAATTTAGACTTATTATCTGGAAGATAATAATAAAGGTTAATTAAATGATGTCTGAAAAATGCTTTATTCTTCATGGAAAAGCACTGTATAAATATCAGAGGTATTATATTAAGATAATTGTTTCAAGAGAGGACCATAGATAAACCTTTAAATATATATGTTTGCTGGATAGCAAAGTTATTGCGTGCCTTACGTAAAATGAGAAATAAATATTAAACATTTTAGCGTTTTACAAAGTCTCCATGCTGCCATTCTCAGAAGATATCATTCACCATAGATAGTCCCTGAAACAGAAGACAACTGTCACCAGACATCTATTTATAAAACGAGATAAAATGCATCTTGGGAATAGAGCCTAACATACAAAGCCAGATCAAAGGCACTGATACTGCTTTACTGAAAAAGCAAAACAATTTTCAACTAGGAAACTTTCACATCTTAAAATAAAGGCGAAAAAAAATCTCAGAAACTTGAAATAGAACCATATTCATCAGACTCCAGTGACTGAACCTTGATAGCATTCAGCCTCAGCATCAAAGAATGTTTAAACAATTCCAATCTCTCTCTTCATCAGCTGTGAAGAATAAAAGCTGTGTCCTCGTCCAAATTCTTAAAGAGAAATCCAAGTATTTTTAATTAATAAGTTTAAATACTGCTAGATATATTGGATTTATAGCTGAATCGCAAAGTGGCTGACAGTTATCTTGCTTGTTTGAATGAGCCCCCGTCCTCCAAGCAGATGGGAAGGGGGATTATGTTGTGCAGTGAAGTTTCTTAGATTCTTGAAATACTGTGAGCTAAGACACATTTGACTTCGTGTACTGCAGTCTGCACCACCACCTATAGTGTGGTGAGCATTTCCAGAAACCCAAAAGCAGTTCCGTTTCCTTGATGAAAAAATTTCAGATAATATAAGAAAACTGCCATTCATACCCTAAGCATTTTTGATATTTAAATACCTTCAGTCGACCTAATTTAAACGAATAAAGTATGAACAAGTGAGCTAGAGGTCCCCAAACTAGGGGAAATGGTGAATTAAATATGGTAAATCTGTACACTAGAAAATCAGGCAGCTTATAACAATGTCAAAAATAACTTTAATGATATGGAAAAATGCTTATGAAATTAAATTTGCAAATAAAATATGTAACTTCTTAGATACTTCCAGTTACATCTTTGGTAATAGCAGTCAGCTTTTCCTCTGTTGTCCTCAGTTATCTTTCTTAAATAAACAATGTATAAAATTCATCACCATATGAAATACATCACCATAGAGGGTAACAAAGAGAGACTGAGATGTGAATTTTCAAAATTTACTCAGCTCACATGTGAACTCCCTCAAACCTGTACACCAGCCATCAAGTGGACCCTATTTAAATGCATGCCTCAGCTAAGTTAGAAATTTTCATCAGTCATGGACTTTCAGCTTTATTATTAAGTGCATGAAAGTGAAAATTTTATATCTATGAATGCCTTAATTATTCAATACATGGAAAATACGCTAGCCTTCAAAACCTTCCATGAGTTATGGAGAATTTTTCCTTCCTTCTATTTCTGTTTGTACAACTTCCACTGGGGGAAAAATGTGTATTAATGTAGCTCAGTACCATCTGGGGAAAGGACAACAAGCAACAGATAGAATCAGCATTATCAAAAGTCTTGTTCTAAGTTTAGCAGGCCTCAGATGATTTGGTAGTGTCTCAGATTGGATGCTGACTTGTGTTCACAAAGTTTCTAAGAAATTGAAACCAGTGTTAATAAATTTATTACAATGGAAATAAAGGCACAGATGGATTGAGTATTTGTGTCAGTCTGACTAGTGAATTCTCTCTCTGAAGACAGATAATGTGGAATCTCTATTCTGAGGTCACTTGGTGAGCCTGAAATGACTATCAGAACAAGGAGAGTAGCTCTCAGATTCAAATGTATAATGATATAATGATAACACCTCAGCTGGTTCAATAAGCCTAGTACCCCCCACCCCAAAAGAAGGAGGAGGTTGAGAAGACTTAAGGAGTACAAGTGTTTAACTGGATGCCTTCTTCCATGGTCATTGCTTAGAAGAGATGGTATCTTGGTTTGCCAGAGCTGCTGTGACAAAAGCAACACAATGGGTTGGCATAAGCAACAAAAATTTATTGACTCACAGTTTTGAGGCTAGAAGAAGCCCAAATCCAGGTACCAGAAAAGCTTGCGTTCTCCTCTAAGATGATAGTGTTCTGATACTGGCTGCTGATAATCCTTAGGGTTCCTTGGCCAGAATCCTTGTTTTCCATCACATGTCCTATCCTATCTTTCTCAGGTTCCCTCTGATTCCTCCATTCTTCTTGTGGCTTTCTCATTAGAAAGTTTCCAATAATCCAGATTAAGACCCACATTAATTCAGATAGGCCACACCTTAACTAAAAATGGCACCATTAAGAGGTCTTATTTACAATGGGTTCACACCCACAGGAATGTGAACTAAGATTTAGAACATGTGTTTTAAGGGTACATAATTCAATTTACCGCAGATGGGCGTAGTCAAAATAGTTTATTCTGTCTTTTATTTTTCTTTTGCTAATTGGCCTTCTACCAACAAACATTCACATACATATTTGTTTGAAATCTTTCTTGATCTAGGCTTGTAACGTCAGCCCCTCTTTAAATATAACTGTTTAGAGCCATTAAAGGTCAATTTTTTTTAACTTAATTCTCAGAGGACACATTTTTATTCTTACCACAGGTTTTCTTGTGTGATTTTTTTTTATCAGGGAGAATATTGTACATTAATAATCAGAAAAAAATATATTTTAGAAAGAAAACAAAATCTGGCCTAAATAAAGACTGACAATGATAATAATACATGTTTCCTAAAATTCAGAAGTAAACTACGTTGTATAAATTCTGACTAAATCAGCATTCAGGGTTATCTGTTGCTAAAATCTGACTATTGTGCCTTCTTAATACAGCTCCATAATTTATTTTATTACTTTTTATTTCTATGTCTCCTGCTCTTTCACTCATTTTCATTAGTAAGATCATTTACTCTTCTACTCTCCACATTTTCCTTAATTATTTCAGATTAATAATCCATGATACTCAAATTCTCTAGTAATTTCTAGCTCTCCTTTGTAGAACTGAGCTCTTTGGTACTACAATAGGAATTTTAGCACTGAGCTGAACCACAATTGGGCACTGATGTAATTGTACTGTGGTAAAAATGAACTAACTGTGGCAGCCATTTGAACCCCATTCATCGTGAAGCCTGATTCTCAATTTTGGCATGACAATGGTGCTTTCTTTGTTTACTGCCAGAGACTATTTTCCAAAAGTATTTTAGATGGAGATTGCAACTCAAATAAAGGTAGCATTGTGTAATCATTATATTACAGTGGGACCACATAAGAATCTAAGTACTTTTTTCATCTGAGAATTTCAGATAAACCTACTAACTATGGTTAATGAAGCCTGAGAGCTCCCAGGAAGATCTGAACTTGCATTGTATGTCTTTGAATGCTGTTGAGTGGGTTGAAATCAGGAGTCACTATTTCATCTTAGCATTATACCTACATCAAGTACTGTTGACCGCTATAAACCAGCCCCCATACACCATTTAAGGAAATAAATCATGAAACTCTTGTCTGAATTCAACTAGGAAGACCTGGTTCTTATACTCAAGAGATCAAGTATACAACTACATTATATTGAATTTGAGAATTCTCCATTCAGCAAGAAACTGTCAAGCTATTGTGTCCACTGCCATTTTGAGAATGTGAATGATGACGTCAAGAATCAACAAAGGGCCATTTGCTTTTTCCTGTCTAACTCAATTATTAAATGATCCGTCACAAGATTGCCTTTTATTCTCTTGCAGCAGGTGTTTCAGGCTCAGATAATGAAACTTATGGTTCAGGAATTGCATCTTTAATTGCAGTTAAAAGCTGGACTCCCACCCAATTGGGCAGAAGGGTGACTATGGTAATTGTCTGGTGACTCAGAGGGACATTTGTGAGTCACCCAGGCTTAACACAGAGATTCTTATATCCAGTATACTCTTTTACCAATGATTTTAAAAGAGGCCTATGGAAGTATACTCTTGGTGGTGTTGAAATGACAGTTCAGCTAATAAAAGGATGCTTGACTATTTCTATACACCACCAAAATATCTGAATGAAAAGCAAAACACTCAACCATCTTGATTTTTTGTGTACTAAGGGAAAGCATCCAGATGATGGAATTTGTTTAACTTTTCATACTAGTGTTGGTGCATTGTGGAGTCAACTGTAATTCTATTAGGCTGGGATGATAATTTTTATGAGAAAACTTTCAGTAACATATATAAATATTGTATTGCTTTTTATAAAAATGGTAAGTTAAAGAGAGTGATCTGATTATTTAAAATTCTTACAAGGCAGTGGCAGGGAAACTCACCTGGGTCACCTCAGTATCTCTTCAGAGTAACATATGGCATTAAAAAAAATAAGAGTAACTAGAAATGAAGAAGTCTTGCTTAAGAAACAGATTATAATATAACCAAATATGCTCTGAAATAAAGTAGGAAAGAAATTTACCTGCATGCAAAATGAGTGGCAAAAGAAATGGCAAATAGAATGGCAGATAATAGGATGGCAGCTAAGGGAAGAGGAGGAAGGAGATAAGAGATGAAGGATTATATTTTTCTTATTCCTCAAAGGAATGTATCAGTTTTTTCATCTTTAACTCCCCCAAATATTTCTCAATTGTTTTTAAAGAGTTCTCACTTCTATTTTTCTTTAGAGCAAAAATACAAGCTTAAAAGGAAAACTAACAAATAGATCCTATGTTCCAAGAAATTTGGAAATTCCTAGGGGCAGAATTTGTGTCTCTGGAAAAAAGTAGATTGACATATGTGAAATAACTGAGACAGTGCAACACTTTAAAGGCTCATGGATTGAAAAGGATCACTGTTTAAAAATATAGATAGTAGGTCACTCTGATAAAAAGGGAGAGACTTTACCTAATTGAATGAATGATATTATTATGGTGAAAATTCTAAAGTGAATTTCAATTTTCTGTTAAGACAAACATATTCTTCTGCTTTAGAAAATCTGAGGGTCAAGCTGTATAAATAGATACTTCTGAACTTTCTAATTTTGCTCGGTTGCATTTTTATATCAATAATGCTTCCAATAAAATTATCTGAGTTGTATTCATAAAACATTGCTTTCTATAGATGCTTTAATAAGGAAGTACTGTGGGTGCTATATTTAGCTTTTTAAATGATAGTTTTATCATCAGAGAATTAAATATTTATTGAGGTCTATATTTCACATAGAAACCAGTATTAGACTAGAACTGTTTATTTTATTATAGAGAACATGGTTCATTTTACTTCCTTTTGTACAATAGATGCATAGTTTGACATATTGATCCCTTCAGAAAAATCCATAAAAATCGTTACGGTGGAAATTTCAAAAAAGTTTTACCTTCAACTAAGTCCACATGAATAATAGTTGTGACATCAAGACTTAGGAAAAATATGAGACCTTTATATCTTTCTGTAACTTTAGAAAATATGATTTTTACCAGTTAATAACAATTCCTCTTTGCAGCATTTTGCACACATTTTACTAAATAATTGTTTTAAGCACACTACTTGCTTAATGCCTGTCTTTCTAGTGGACTGAAGATATGAAGGAGGGCATACGAATCCTGTCTTGTAGCCCACAGTATCCCAATGCCTAGCACCATGCCTGGCACACACTGGGCTCTAAATAGTAGTTTCTTAAATGGCAGCTAAGTGACTGATCCTTACAAGCCTAAATATTTCTCCTACTCCCAATTTTATTTAAACATAGCCTTTTACTTTTCCACAATTGTTATAAAATATTACCAATCTCCCTACTAAAAGTGTTCTTCTTTTCTGTGATCCCTGCTGGTCCTCACCATCCTTTGTTGTGTGTGTGTGCATGCATATGTATAAGTGTGTGCATCCATGGTGTGTGTGTGTGTGTGTGTGTGTGTGTGTGTGTATGGCTATACGTATATCATTGCCATGCTTAATATCAAAGATGGCTGTTTTGAACACTGCTTATGTATCACTTCAGATCCTCTAGACCTTTCTGTCTTTTTGCAGCCACCACTGCAGCAACAATATTTTCTGTAAGGGTTTGGAGCAGCCTCGTGTTGGATAACCTGATAACACTTAAGTATGCACCATATGTCCCCAAGTCTCACCTGTGAACTTCTCTGTTGAGCAGTGGACATGGGACTCCAAGGGAACCCACTTGCCAAAATGGCCCATGAGTGATGAAAGCTGTAGGATAAATGTGTCTCTCTTTCTCTCCTCAAACAGGTGGTCCTGAGACACATTTCACACCGCGTCTCAGAAAGTTTCACAGTAGAAAAAAGACGAGTTGCCTATAGTGAAGGCCAACTCTGCACCTCAGCGTTGGCTTGGCCTCCCTCCTCAGCAGCGTTGCTCCCTCTGTGCCTCCCTCTTGAATGAAGGACACACAAATACCTTTGTTTCAGATTCTGTTTTCTGGGGAACTCAAGCTACAGTAGTTGCTTAGTACAATCTGCTAATATGGCGCAGTGAAGACAACCGAAACTCCAAAAGTTGATAAAAATGCTAT
The DNA here is from genome assembly GCA_004026745.1 of Myrmecophaga tridactyla. NCBI lineage: Eukaryota > Metazoa > Chordata > Mammalia > Pilosa > Myrmecophagidae > Myrmecophaga > Myrmecophaga tridactyla. Next base: position 248,552 of record PVIY010000176.1, read on the forward strand.
AATAACAAGTGTCCCTGTTTTTACAGTTTCCATTAATAAAGATTTTCTTTCTTTCATAAAATGAAATCCATTATCTTACTCTGTTATGTATAAGGTTCATCTGACTTAGAAAAATAGGTTACCCTAGGTTTCAACAGTTTACTTATGAAGTAGAACTACATAATACAAATTTTATTTTGTCGTGTTTAGATACATTAATGAATGTAAGGGAAATCAGATCAGGAGAAGAAAAGAGTTATAAGATAATGTTAGAGACTGAGAATGCACATCATTTAAAAATGTTTACTCTTAAATAAGTGATATATAATTGTATTTATAAAAATATGTGTATGGGGCCGGCCACAGTGGCTCAGCAGGCAGAGTTCTCTCCTGCCATGCCGGAGACCCAGGTTCGTTTCCTGGTGACTACCCATGTTAAAAAAAAAAACAACACTTAAAATATATATGAATGTATATATACATAAAATTTGAGGCATGATAAAAAAGCACACATTAACAATGCTCAGCTTAAGAAATGGTGCACACAGCACGAAGTCCTGAGGGGACTTATGTGCAGACAATGAAAGGCAGAAAAGACAAATACCATGGAATCTCTTGGTAGCTGAAAAACTAATCATGTGACTTTAGGGAAAACACTTTTGCTCTTTGAGACTGTTTCTTCTCTTTGGAAGAGGGGGTAATGCAGCTAGATAATAGATCCTGACATGTAAACTTTAGATTTAGACATTTGTTTTGAATTTAAATAAGATTATATTTGTGAAAGCAGCTAAATTATCATTTGTCTCCTTTCACTATTTCCTTGAAAGGTCAAACAAACCACATATGTCAAAGATATTTTGAAATTGTCATAAATTAAAAGAGGTTGTGAGTGGTATTTTCTGATTATCTTTCTTTTGGAAATAGCTAATTTGATGACACTGCTATAATCCCATGCATTAAAGTCAAAGCATTTTCAGAATCTTAGGAAACAGAGCATTGTGTTATGCTCTCCAGTTGTTCAAAGTTTTTTCT